>JAUKNK010000156.1:270000-848394 GCA_030765055.1 Mantis religiosa
CTCTCGTGAAAACTTGACTGGGCATTTGATATCATCAACCTATGCCTCGTAGAATGAGGGTAGTAATGGAAGCAGGTTGACACCCTGACATTACCTTAATTTCTATTTGTATTTGTCTTTTCATTTAAGATATAAAAACTACTTAATTCATTTTCAGTTGGTGAACGAAAAGGGACGTATTTCAATTTTTATATAAGAGTGTGTGTCTAGTAAAGCTGCGTCTCAGGTCAAAGGTGACAAAAGAACGAAGATGAAGGTAAATGTCAACTGGCTGCATAAAGGACATCAACTTCGACAAATACCTATATGTTTCGAGAGTCATATCATTTTTGTCATAGCCTGTACAAACGTAAGTGCTTCACCAGGAAAGTACGAAACAGTTGGGGAATTTAATGTCATTTTGGCATGTTGGCCATAGTAGCTCAATGATTAAAAGCATTTGTACAACGAGGTCTACACGAAAGCCGAAGACTCCAGCTTCCATCAACCCGGGAGCGATGGAAAACTCCGGGAGTCTTTCCTTGGGGCAATACCTGAAGTCTAAAAAGCCCCCTCCCCTCATTCATGACGGGTGGAAGTGGATACGCCACTTACGCGCGTCAATCCCGCAAGGAAGACTACCGATTTGACTTCGGTGCGGCCACCTGATGATCCAGCACACCTTCTAGCAGACCAGCAGAAGAATGAAGTCGTCCAGGTTTACCTGGGCGGAGTGTTTGCTGCCCAGCACTGGGCAGTATAATAGACTCGTCTAATGTCTCAGGCGGTCTAATTTCCGGGACTATTTTGCCCACACCCTGCCCCTCCGGGTGGCCGAAGCCTGGCCGGAGGTACCCGATCTCCCACAGGTGTCGGGAACACACGGCCCCGTCGACTCCAAACCAATCCGAACAACTGCCCTACGGGAGGGGCTCGAATGTTCGGCCCGATATTCCTCTAGTAACGTCAGAGGTACCACGAGTGCTAAGGGTCCGCAGGGCCGCACCACAGCAGCTGAAGGGGATGGATCCCCTCCCCTACGGGAAATGGTTAAGAGCATAGGACGGAGACCGCGAGATCCGTGGTTCAAATCCCGGCTATGGCATTGAACCTTTCTATCTGACTCTGTCTATTCCAAATCATCACCTACAAACGGTTAGTGTGGAAGAAATGATTATTTCCATGAATTTACCTGAATAGCTCAGTGGTTTAACTATGAAGTCTGGGACTTAAGTACTTACAGCATAGTAAGTCGTCACAAAAGGTGCGTGTCTCATAACATATGAGAACCCCTAGTGGTCTACCGGGAAACATACGAGTCAGTTGTCATGTCGGCATGTTGGTCATAGTAGCTCAGTGGTTTAACTATGAAGTCTGGGACTTAAGTACTTACAGCATAGTAAGTCGTCACAAAAGGTGCGTGTCTCATAACATATGAGAACCCCTAGTGGTCTACCGGGAAACATACGAGTCAGTTGTCATGTGTGGCATGTTGGTCATAGTAGCTCAGTGGTTTAACTATGAAGTCTGGGACTTAAGTACTTACAGCATAGTAAGTCGTCACAAAAGCTGCGTGTCTCATAGCATATGAGAACCCCTAGTGGTCTACCGGGAAACATACGAGTCAGTTGTCATGTGTGGCATGTTGGTCATAGTAGCTCAGTGGTTTAACTATGAAGCCTGGGACTTAAGTACTTACAGCATAGTAAGTCGTCACAAAAGCTGCGTGTCTCATAGCATATGAGAACCCCTAGTGGTCTACCGGGAAACATACGAGTCAGTTGTCATGTGTGGCATGTTGGTCATAGTAGCTCAGTGGTTTAACTATGAAGCCTGGGACTTAAGTACTTACAGCATAGTAAGTCGTCACAAAAGGTGCGTGTCTCATAACATATGAGAACCCCTAGTGGTCTACCGGGAAACATACGAGTCAGTTGTCATGTGTGGCATGTTGGTCATAGTAGCTCAGTGGTTTAACTATGAAGCCTGGGACTTAAGTACTTACAGCATAGTAAGTCGACACAAAAGGTGCGTGTCTCATAGCATATGAGAACCCCTAGTGGTCTACCGGGAAACATACGAGTCAGTTGTCATGTCGGCATGTTGGCCATAGTAGCTCAGTGGTTTAACTATGAAGTCTGGGACTTAAGTACTTACAGCATAGTAAGTCGTCACAAAAGGTGCGTGTCTCATAGCACATGAGAACCCCTAGTGGTCTACCGGGAAACATACGAGTCAGTTGTCATGTCGGCATGTTGGACATAGTAGCTCAGTCGTTTAACTATGAAGTCTGGGACTTAAGTACTTACAGCATAGTAAGTCGTCACAAAAGGTGGGTGTCTCATAGCATATGAGAACTCCTAGTGGTCTACCGGGAAACATACGAGTCAGTTGTCATGTCGGCATGTTGGACATAGTAGCTCAGTCGTTTAACTATGAAGTCTGGGACTTAAGTACTTACAGCATAGTAAGTCGTCACAAAAGGTGGGTGTCTCATAGCATATGAGAACCCCTAGTGGTCTACCGGGAAACATACGAGTCAGTTGTCATGTCGGCATGTTGGACATAGTAGCTCAGTGGTTTAAGTATAAAGCCTGGGACTTAAGTACTTACAGCATAGTAAGTCGTCACAAAAGGTGCGTGTTTAATAGCATATGAGAACCCCTAGTGGTCTACCGGGAAACATACGAGTCAGTTGTCATGTCGGCATGTTGGTCATAGTAGCTCAGTGGTTTAACTATGAAGTCTGGGACTTAAGTACTTACAACATAGTAAGTCGCCACAAAAGGTGCGTGTCTCATAGCATGTGAGAACCCCTAGTGGTCTACCGGGAAACATACGAGTCAGTTGTCATGTCGGCATGTTGGTCATAGTAGCTCAGTGGTTTAACTATGAA
Organism: Mantis religiosa; assembly: GCA_030765055.1. NCBI lineage: Eukaryota > Metazoa > Arthropoda > Insecta > Mantodea > Mantidae > Mantis > Mantis religiosa. The sequence goes on from JAUKNK010000156.1 coordinate 272,876, forward strand.
GCCTGGGACTTAAGTACTTACAACATAGTAAGTCGCCACAAAAGGTGCGTGTCTCATAGCATGTGAGAACCCCTAGTGGTCTACCGGGAAACATACGAGTCAGTTGTCATGTCGGCATGTTGGCCATAGTAGCTCAGTGGTTTAACTATGAAGTCTGGGACTTAAGTACTTACAGCATAGTAAGTCGTCACAAAAGGTGCGTGTCTCATAGCATGTGAGAACCCCTAGTGGTCTACCGGGAAACATACGAGTCAGTTGTCATGTCGGCATGTTGGTCATAGTAGCTCAGTGGTTTAACTATAAAGCCTGGGACTTAAGTACTTACAGCATAGTAAGTCGCCACAAAAGGTGCGTGTCTCATAGCATATGAGAACCCCTAGTGGTCTACCGGGAAACATACGAGTCAGTTGTCATGTGTGGCATGTTGGTCATAGTAGCTCAGTGGTTTAACTATGAAGCCTGGGACTTAAGTACTTACAGCATAGTAAGTCGACACAAAAGGTGCGTGTCTCATAGCATATGAGAACCCCTAGTGGTCTACCGGGAAACATACGAGTCAGTTGTCATGTCGGCATGTTGGCCATAGTAGCTCAGTGGTTTAACTATGAAGTCTGGGACTTAAGTACTTACAGCATAGTAAGTCGTCACAAAAGGTGCGTGTCTCATAGCACATGAGAACCCCTAGTGGTCTACCGGGAAACATACGAGTCAGTTGTCATGTCGGCATGTTGGACATAGTAGCTCAGTCGTTTAACTATGAAGTCTGGGACTTAAGTACTTACAGCATAGTAAGTCGTCACAAAAGGTGGGTGTCTCATAGCATATGAGAACTCCTAGTGGTCTACCGGGAAACATACGAGTCAGTTGTCATGTCGGCATGTTGGACATAGTAGCTCAGTGGTTTAAGTATAAAGCCTGGGACTTAAGTACTTACAGCATAGTAAGTCGTCACAAAAGGTGCGTGTTTAATAGCATATGAGAACCCCTAGTGGTCTACCGGGAAACATACGAGTCAGTTGTCATGTCGGCATGTTGGTCATAGTAGCTCAGTGGTTTAACTATGAAGTCTGGGACTTAAGTACTTACAACATAGTAAGTCGCCACAAAAGGTGCGTGTCTCATAGCATGTGAGAACCCCTAGTGGTCTACCGGGAAACATACGAGTCAGTTGTCATGTCGGCATGTTGGTCATAGTAGCTCAGTGGTTTAACTATGAAGCCTGGGACTTAAGTACTTACAACATAGTAAGTCGCCACAAAAGGTGCGTGTCTCATAGCATATGAGAACCCCTAGTGGTCTACCGGGAAGCATACGAGTCAGTTGTCGTGTCGGCATGTTGGTCATAGTAGCTCAGTGGTTTAACTATGAAGCCTGGGACTTAAGTACTTACAGCATAGTAAGTCGTCACAAAAGGTGCGTGTCTCATAGCATATGAGAACCCCTAGTGGTCTAGCGGGAAAATACGAGTCAGTTGTCATGTCGGCATGTTGGTCATAGTAGCTCAGTGGTTTAACTATAAAGCCTGGGACTTAAGTACTTACAGCATAGTAAGTCGCCAAAAAGGTGCGTGTCTCATAGCATATGAGAACCCCTAGTGGTCTACCGGGAAGCATACGAGTCAGTTGTCGTGTCGGCATGTTGGTCATAGTAGCTCAGTGGTTTAACTATGAAGCCTGGGACTTAAGTACTTACAGCATAGTAAGTCGCCACAAAAGGTGCGTGTCTCATAGCATATGAGAACTCCTAGTGGTCTACCAGGAAACATACGAGTCAGTTGTCGTGTCGGCATGTTGGTCATAGTAGCTCAGTGGTTTAACTATGAAGCCTGGGACTTAAGTACTTACAGCATAGTAAGTCGTCACAAAAGGTGCGTGTCTCATAGCATATGAGAACCCCTAGTGGTCTACCGGGAAGCATACGAGTCAGTTGTCGTGTCGGCATGTTGGTCATAGTAGCTCAGTGGTTTAACTATGAAGCCTGGGACTTAAGTACTTACAGCATAGTAAGTCGTCACAAAAGGTGCGTGTCTCATAGCATATGAGAACCCCTAGTGGTCTACCGGGAAGCATACGAGTCAGTTGTCGTGTCGGCATGTTGGTCATAGTAGCTCAGTGGTTTAACTATGAAGCCTGGGACTTAAGTACTTACAGCATAGTAAGTCGCCACAAAAGGTGCGTGTCTCATAGCATATGAGAACCCCTAGTGGTCTAGCGGGAAAATACGAGTCAGTTGGAGAACTTAATGTCATGTCGGCGTGTTGGCCATAGTAGCTCAGTGGTTTAACTATGAAGTCTGGGACTTAAGTACTTACAGCATAGTAAGTCGCCACAAAAGGTGCGTGTCTCATAGCATATGAGAACCCCTAGTGGTCTAGCGGGAAAATACGAGTCAGTTGGAGAACTTAATGTCGTGTCGGCATGTTGGTCATAGTAGCTCAGTGGTTTAACTATGAAGCCTGGGACTTAAGTACTTACAGCATAGTAAGTCGCCACAAAAGGTGCGTGTCTCATAGCATATGAGAACCCCTAGTGGTCTAGCGGGAAAATACGAGTCAGTTGGAGAACTTAATGTCATGTCGGCGTGTTGGCCATAGTATCTCAACCTTGAAATAATTACGAAAATGACTTTAATTATTATGAAATATATTTTTATTATAAAATTCCATCATGTGAATTATTTTTTAACTGAAATATAGTGTACGCCAAAAATATACACACTGATCAGCGTTATGTATTGGGATTTGGGGTTGGGATTTCATTACGGAGGGGATTCGGTACGTAGGCCACTACGTTGGGCCCATTGTACCTATGCCCCCAAGAGGGGGCACCACCGGGAGAAAGAATGAGGCGAAGGAGACTGAGGGCGGCCGACCCAAGGAGCCACGACAGTACAGAGAGCAGGGTCCCTACAGTTTACTTGGATACTGACAGGCCAGGACAACGAACACGCCCCCCCCCCTACTGCGGGACGGCAATGAGCCCAGCAGCCGAGCGCCAAAGGTCCTTGTCTGGTGGTCACGAAATGGTCCCAGCAGAGGAGCGGAGACCGGTAACCGACCTACCGGAGGAGGAAGTAGTTTACCTCAGAGCATATCATCCTGCCATGCACCACCGAGACACCCTGCGACACTTCTACCCTGAAAGAGACTACCAGATGAGAGATGGTGTGAAATGATAATGAAGATGAAATGGAGGGACAGTAAAGTCGGGGGATATAATTAACCTACCCAGAATTCGCCTAGCGAGCCGGGAAAACTCCCGAAAAACCCATGGTTGAGGTAGGTCAGCCACGGGAATCCAACCCGGGCCTCCCGTATGCGGGTCACAAATGAAACCGCCTAAGTCATCCCGCTCGGTGGTATGTATTGAACATTTATACCCATGTGGTTAACTGAAGACAGTGCAACCCATATGATCGGTATTTAAATATGAACCCGACAGACTAAAATAAGACCTGAAGCTTTCCTGGCGACGATATTCTCGGGAAACAAGCCAGGTAAAAAGACGATTAGAAATCGACGTTTCGGGAGTGTGTATCTCTCCCATCGTCAGGATATTTATTAAATGTTATAACCACTACACAGATATAACACAAAAATCAACAAAGACAAAAGAGTTGCAATACTCGCATTACTGAACAAAAGACTGTTTGTAGTAAACCAAATACCAGATCAGGAGAAGGCGTGAGTGTAGAAAACTAATTAGGTGAGAGAAAGGTAACTACATCATCAAGTTATATAGATTTGTGCTTCTTAAGCCGATTGATTTTCATTTTTAAGGCCGGTTACCAAGTGGAGCTGATGCTGGATTTCAGAACGAAAACTTTATCCAGGTAACTCCCCCTCACCGAGATTCGAACTCGAGACCTCTTGAACGTGAGGCAGACACACTACCATCTACGCTACCGACGCGGGCAGATACAGACTTACAACCTTAGTTTGTTCTTTAGTAATCTGTAGGACCCAAGTTCCTATCTCGGTTACAACGAATTGGCTAGTTATAGAGAGAAGATTTGTGCAAAACCTGAATCCAAGGAATGCCGAGACGAATTTTGGCCTCAATTAAAGAAAATGGAGGTCACACTACATATTAAATTGTTTTTTTCAGAACATTCTGTGTCACTGTACCATTCTGTGTATTCTATATTTTTCTTAAAGTACAAAAAAATAAAAGATTTTTCACGTTTGCTAATAATTTGTCCACTATATCTAACAATGTTAAATATCATTCTTTCAGAAACTATTTGGTCTAGGTTCACGTTGGGAATGGTAGCGTTTTGTTCTCTCTCCGCTTGTTGGTGTAAGGCGCGGTTTGAATGATGTGTCACAAGTTAGACGAGTTTGACAAGCACGAGGTCTTAAAACGGGTAGGCGTGTGTGGCCTATTCTTACTCGTGATGACGACTTTAGCTTCAGCAGAAGGATTGTTGAGCCACTGTGTTTTTTGTGCAATGTTTAGTGGCTTTGCAAGCATCGACGTTACGTTCAGTCACCTTTCCAAGTGTCAATTGCCTGTTATTCTTTGTTGACAGCATTTATGAGCCTATATAACTGTAGCTGCACCTCTTGTACTTGTTCACTGACATTAAACTTTCCTTGGATATCCAAGAATTCTTGGAAAATATTTAAAAAGTCGTTTGCATTACCCTTTACTGTTATACAGGAAAGAATGCCTTTTCTGGTGAACAATTCGCATGAGAAAATAGAAACATACAAAGTTGAAAAGAATGTCAAAGTATAAATCACTTTTGCTGGGAATACTGATGAACTGTCTTGATTTAAAAAGTAAGTGCTTGGTCTAGTATGTGTGTGACGTTAGTTTCGGGGAAACTAGCATTTGCACTTCTGATTATTGCATTTGTGAATTTAAAATTATTTAGGATATTTACTCTATTTACTTAGAGTTACCGAGTAAGATGGCTCAGGCGGTTTCGTCTGTGACCCGCATTCCCAAGGTCCGGGTTCGATTCCCGTAGCCGAATCTAACTGACCCATGGTTTTTTTAGGGAGTTTTCCCAGGTCATGAGTCAAATGCTGGGTAGGTTAATTATATCCCCCAAATTTCCTGTCCCTCTATTTCATCTCCATTATCATTTCATATCATCTCTCACCTGGTGGTCTGTTTCAGGGTAGAAGTGTCGGGGGGAGTCTCGGCGCCATGGGTTGGCCGCCCTCTGTCCCCTCTCGCCTCATCCTTCCTCCGGGGGTTGCCCCATTTGGGGCTTAGGTACAATAAACCACTGGTTTTGGTGCCAAATCCCCTCTAGAACTCTTGGCAAGTCTAAAGTTTTAAAGTTGTTCCGGTTTCAGTAAGTAGTAGAGTTGTAGCAGTGCTTAACGCCTGCTCTTTCTGTGTATGGCACCACAGACGGTGGTCGCGCGATACATGAAATGATAAATGGAAAACGGATGGAAGGAAACATTTCAGAGGTCTAGGTTTAAGGTACCTCTTACGCATTTGTCAGTTATGAGAAATGTTCAAATCCTGGGAAAAAAATATTAGTCAGGGAGGACGTTCTGATGGCATTTGTACTGTGAACCTCGCGTTCACGAGTCTGTTCCTTAACGACCTCGGCCATACAGCCCTGTAAACGCTCACAACTTGATACTGTGAAAACACAACTTGAGTGCAGTGTCAGCCTTTGTCTATAAAAAGGTCAGAGCTCTATGAATACTTACTTTCTAGTAGAAAGAGTCAACATGAAAAATTAAATACCACGGCTGGGATTTGAACCACGGATCTCCTGGTTTCCGTCCAGTCGCTCTAACCCATTGAGCTACCATGGCCAACGCGCCGTCCTGACATTAAATTCTCCAGTTGAATCACATTTCCCCTGTAGACCAATAGGGGCTCTCGCATCCGAGATACACTGTTTGTGGCGTAAGTACTTAAGTCCCAGGCTTCATCATTTAACTCTTATTATTTTAGTTAATTGGTGGAAATTAATTATTTCTTCACACTAGCCATATATAGGCTAAGGTTTTTGATGGATAGTTAACATGAAAAATACAATGCCATGCCCGGGATTTGAATCACGGTTCTACTGGTTTCTGTCGAGTCGCTCTTGCCCATTGAGCTACCATGGCCAACTTGCCGTCATGCAAAAGTAAATGAACTTAAAGGTAGATATCTACTCTTTTATGTTCAAGAGCTGAAAGTGAAGTAGACTATTGACAGTCATAAGATCATGTGGCAAATATTACGACGTTTTATGTGATTTCTAATTGTTTTGAAAGTTAAAGAAATCCCCAAAGTTGTTTACTTTTTTAGCATGCAGAATTTGATCTCTGATGAGCGAAATGTCTTACTTAACGTTACACAGAAACTGCACTACTAAAGGAAGAAAGCATACCATTTGAGGAGGGCAGAAATTCTGAACATCCTGTAGTCTCTTCTCTCGAAATTCATTATCTGCTGCGATTGCTACCAGAGACATCTGAAACAAAAGACAAGTCGTTTAAGTAACCTTATTTACATTTTGGTTTTAATTGCTCATTTCATACACATAAGGTTCTACATCACGTTACTGCAGTGCTGTCATTGAAAAAACAAAACACCTGTGAAGGTTTTAAATTACGTTTATTAATGGTGTCTCTATGATACTTGAAGAAACAATTGAAGCACAAATAAACATAATATTGCTACTTAGAAAAGTATATGAAACTGCCTTCTTTTGTTTTCTAGGTGAGGGTGTTGTTATTTTGCTCAGTTTTGTTATAGTGCAGGAACAAAATGTTGCAGAAACTGCACGTTGAATTTGTATAGGTCTGAGTTCCAAAGGTCGGCTCACAACTACTACATAACTTACGATAATTTTAATACTATATGGAGAATCAAGTACAAAATTGAAACGTCTCATAGCAATAACTAAGACATAGGCATGGAATTCGGACTAGAAAAATGTTCACATATACATGACAAAGGAGGAAATATAATAAAAACAGACATTGAGAATTGTGCTGAATTTCCATTATTGAAAGAAAATGACATATATAAATACCTTGGAATTGAACAAAGTAATGTAATAGATCATACAGCTATGAAAAAGAAATTTATATTAAAATACAGGCAACGATTAACAAAATTACTTAACACAAAATCGAATGGAAAAAAAACATTTTGTTGTTGTTGTAATTTATGTCCTCCAACATTAAGTCATATCGGACGGTGAATGAAATAGGTGAAATGATGCTCAAGTGAACCCAGGGTCCATGTAGCTTAGAGCTAAAGTCTGTCTACTCAACGCAAGTGCACGGCGGCCGCTTTCTTTGAGGAACCCTCATAACCGTTTTACGGTCCCCTCTACAAGGTTGCAACATTTTAACATCACCGTCTTGCACCTAATGAAACAGAACAACTGGAAGTTGGAACTTTGGCAACTGAGGCTCCACGCGGAGTAGACATGCAACTGTCATTTTCAGAAAATAGGGGTTGCTATTGGTCCCCAACGTCAGTGTTCCATTTCTGAAGTGTGGAGATAGATTTATGACGGTCATTAGTGGGCGGAAAGGTCAGGTTCTTTGAGGTCCCTTTGACTGGGAACTGCACACACGTTGGCTAAACAGACTTTACCTGACATTCGTCTTCTAAGGATAAGAGAAACCCCGGAGAAAACCCTATCCAGATACCTCACTCTGACCGAGATTCGAACTCGGGACCTCTTGAACGTGAGGCAGACACGCTACCATCTATGCTACCGAGGCGGGCTGAAAAAAAAACATGATTCAGGCCATTAATACATGAGCAATTCCTGTTTTAACTTATTCATTTGGAATACTGAAATATTCAGATACAGAATTACATGTATTAGATGCATTAACAAGAAAATTCCTGTATAAATTTTGATATCACCAGGTACAGACGTGTGCAAATTATTAGACTCATTCATGCTTTGTTTGTTTTTTTTTTTTTTACTTTGCTTTAGTTTAACATTCAAAATAATAGTTATTTACCTTCGTAACCTATTTGAATTTGTCGTAATTCTTTTCCTTGCTATAATATGAAGTATATTCAATGAAATTTCTCTGTTAATATTAGCTGGGGGATTTTTCTTTTACTTATAGTAATATGGTGGTAGCTCTGAATTAAGAGCAGCCATTTTCTTCATGTCTGTTTATCCAACTGTTTGGTGATATTGCTTTCATTTGGTGAATGTAGTAACTGAAAATGGTTAATATTTGCCTTTAGTGTCTTTTATGGCTAATATATCCTCAGTATTTATTATCAATTGATCTCAAGTCAGGTAACATCGTGTATCTTATCCTTAGCATTCACATTGATTCAAAAGTGAGGTTATTGGTAAAACTGCTGACTTATCCCCAAGGAAAGTAGCTGTAACTGAGAGTCTTTTGAAGGAAACTTTATTCACAACGTCTAATAGCTAAGAAATTGTGTATTTCACAAAAATCTGTTAGTCACATTAATCAAGCTTTAACATTCGGTAAGATATTGACCACACAAAGGGATAGAAAATGCGGGAGGAAAAGAAAGCTATCACCGAGGATGCAAAGAAAACTTGTGCAGGTAGCAAAACAAAATAGAAGAGCAACCAGCATTGACCTCAGTAATCAACTAAAGCAGTACCGTACAGAAATATTAGCCTCAGTAGTTCGCAGAAGAATATGTGATGCAGGTTTAGCAGCACGCAGGCCTCGTAAAAAGGCTAAACTGACACCTGCAATGGTAAAAAAAAACGTTTAGAATGGGCCAAAGAGATGCAGAAACATCCAGTGGAATTTTGAAGAAAGGTAAATAGCATGAAAATTGTATATAGCATAAAATTAAAATATGTACATGTAAATTTTATGGAAATGAAATAAACAGCCTAAACTTTGTTTCTCTAATTGCTGGTTTTGTTATACTATCTTTGAGCAATTTTAAAACTGTTTAATATTAATAGATGTTTTTATTGTTTCAGATAATTTTCTCAGATGAATCCATGTTTGAAGTATGTGAAGAGAGCAGCCAATATGTGAGAAGGACAGATAAAGAAGCATTTTCCCCTCAGTGTGTCGATCAAAGAGTACAGCACCCAACATCAAAAATGGTCTGGAGCTGTATGTCTGTCCATGGACCTGGAATATTGTACATAGTTGTGGGATCTATGGAGCAGAAACAGTATAAAAGTATATTAGAAACAAGACTATTTCCGCAAAGTAAAGAATGGTTTCCAAATGGTGATTTTGTGTTCATGCATGACAGTGCTCCCTACCATAGAGCAAAATCTGTAACCCAGTTCCTCAAAGAAAACAATGTAAAAGTACTACCATGGCCGGGGAATAGCCCTGATTTAAATCCAGTAGAGAATATGTAGGGTATTGTTAAACAGAGACTGAAAAAATCGAAAAGTGCTCCACCCTTGTAGAGAGCATGCCTAAACGCATCAAAATGGCAATAAAGGCTAAAGGAATGCATACAAAATACTAAGAGTTGAAATAGATATTTTGTAATATTATTTCTGTTAAATAATTATAAAATAAACGGTATACGTTAAAAATTTCACCATTGAGTCTAATAATTTGCACACGTCTGTACATGCTGCAATAGAACGTCTCTACCTCCCACGATCTGAAGTGGGAAGAGACTTGATAAATATATTTGATTTGTGCAAAAAGCAGGTGGGAAACATGACAAAATATTTTTAACAAAACCAGAATAAAATTACTCAATACGTTGGTTCAAATCTACAGCAAATTTACAGCAGTAGATCTGCAAAGAGATGACGCTAGATTGCCTACAGAGTCTCCACTAAACAGCAAACAACGGTGAAAGGTTAAAGTACTTCATGCAAAATACCCAACAGCTTTAGATAAAGAAAATATTAACAAGGATCAATTCCTGGAATGGTTGAAAAAGAGCTCAATCTATCCAGAAAGGGAAGGATATGTTATGGCTATCCAAGACAAAGTAATAAGGACTAGAAATTATGAAAAGCATATAATGAAAGTAAATACAGTTGACGGATGTCGGAAATGGAATTTACAGATAGAAACCATAGAGCACGTAACATCTGCTTGTCAAGCTCCAGCAGATAACTCATATCTAGCTAGACATAACACGGTAACAAAAACGCTCCACATACAAACTCATTCAAAATCCACCACAAATATACTCCAGAACCAATTCTCGAATCTGAAGAATCCCTGTTGTGTTGGGATAGACTGATAACAACAGATAAAACTGTTGACTTTAACCGACCAGACCTACTACTGATTGATAAAAAGAGCTCTAAGGCAATCATAATTGATATCAACATCCCATCACTCATAACTAGGGCCCGGAAGTTGTTGACCTGAAAATTATCTAAAAATGAGCTATAAAATGTCCTTAAAATAAACAAAATGCACATAAAATGTAAAAACAAAAATGACCCAAAAAATTAACAATTTCTTTCGTGATAATAGATTAATAACTGCCACAAACAAGTAATGAATATATGGTTGGAATAATCACTTTTAAAATTAACTTGCTTAGTAAATAATGCAATAATTGCTACTAAATAATAAATACAGGTCATCACGTCATTTTCATTTTTATAAAATATGACAAAATAAGTTTGTGTACCCATTAGCCAAAACATAACTTACTTAGCGTTGGTCATCTTCAAGTTACCAAAAGTAAATGAACGGTGGTTGTCAGCTAAAACTGTTTTATACTTTGAGAAACTTCTCTCCACTTCCACAGATGTTATAGATGCATATTTGAAAAACACTACGTCACTGCCTGTTAAATCCTGTTCAAAAATTTCAGTTCTGAAGTTTTCTCCTGATAAGATGTCGGCAATCTGACAAACTGTTTGGTATCCCTTATTTTTGTCCAACACAAATTTTAGTATATGTAAATTTTGTCCCCAATTTCACCTTTTACGTTTTGTATCCTCTCTTCCACTTTCTTTAATGCGGGTTGTGGTATCCTTTAAAAATGCAAAATTTGATTTAATGAAAGCTAATTTACCTTGGATTTGGGTATTAGAAAACGGATCCTGTGCGCTCTCATTTGCTTTAGAATCTACCCTATCAAAGCTATTCACCACTTCTCTCACTAGGTATTTGTCACAGTGGTATATACATGCAGTTAACTATGTATATATATATATATATAAATCCATACACGCAGTATATATATAATATATAAAGCCCATTGGTCAGGGTAAGGTCGGCCACGGGAATCGAACCCGGGCCCCCCGAATGCGGGCTACAGATGAAAATGCCCAATAAATTCGTGAAAAAAAAAGAAAATAACCGGAAAATGTATCTAAATGTTAAAAAATGACTTTATTATAAAATGTGGAAAAAACGCATTTTGATGACCTATGAAAACCACATATATATCTGACGTATTTGTTCCAGAATGTCTTAATTTCCAGTAAGCATCGTCTGTGACTACTCAGAAAATAGATGACTTTTTATCAAAACCCGGGCCCTACTCATAACTTAAGGAAAACAGAAATGCATAGTCAGTAAAACCAGAACCTTGCATTAGAGATCAAAAGTATCTGGAAATTACAAACTGTAAAAATTATATCGGTGGAACCTATGGTTTCAACATTTTTAGCAGAGAACATGGAAGACATGGGAATTGCAGTGAAGATAATCAGCAATATACAACGAGCAACACTACTCCAAACATACCACATTGTGAGAAAGCTTTTGGGCTGCCGAATAAGATGAAATTCTTCTCAGCAGCATCAATACCAACAAAAGTTATCAAATAGTAGTAGTAGTAGTAGTAGTAGTAGTAGTAGTAGTAGTAGTAGTAGTAGTAGTAGTAGTAGTAGTAGTAGTAGTAGTAGTAGTAGTAGTACTAATAATAATAATAATAATAATAATAATAATAATAATAATAATAATAATAATAATAATAATAATAATAATAATAATAATAATAATAATAATAATAATAATAATAATAATAATAATAATAATAATAATAATAATAATAATAATAATAATAATAATAATAATAATAATAATAATAATAATAATAATAATAATAATAATAATAATAATAATAATAATAATAATAATAATAATAATAATAATAATAATAATAATAATAATAATAATAATAATAATAATAATAATAATAATAATAATAATAATAATAATAATAATAATAATAATAATAATAATAATAATAATAATAATAATAATAATAATAATAATAATAATAATAATAATAATAATAATAATAATAATAATAATAATAATAATAATAATAATAATAATAATAATAATAATAATAATAATAAACACCACTTAATTCCGTTTATTGTCAGCTGTGAATACTAAATCATGTCTAGGGTTCGGATTTCGCCCTGTTTGCCTATTTTATTCCTTTGTTCAGAAACGTAGGCTTTTAAGTTATAAGCACGTTCTCTACAATTATTAGCCTAATTTCTTAGTTTTATAGTGCCTATAAATACCTATTTCATACTTTTGTGCCTATTCTGCTTTTTAATGCCCAAAACTGCCTTTTTAGCCAATTCCGCCTGCTTGTAATTTGTGACAATAGCTTCTGCATTTGTTGGTTTCAACGTGAAATTTTCGGGGAAGAGAAATTTCTTACTGCGGCACATTGGATATACAAAAAGGGTTTATTAAGCAGACACATCTGTGCAAATTGGCCCAAAACTTACAATACCAAATTTAGTTACTTTTGAAAGGGTAGAGCCAGACTGAAAAATTCAATGCCATAGCCGGGATTTGAACCACGGATCTTCTGGTTTCCGTCCAGCCGCTCTAACCATTTAAGCTACTATGGCCAAGGTGCCGACATGACATTAAATTCTCCAACTGACTCGTGTTTCTCCCGGTAAGTTCTTCCGGAGAATTTAATGTCATGTCGGCACGTTGGCCATAGTAGCTTAAATGGTTAGAGCGGCTGGACGGAAACCAGAAGATCCGTGGTTCAAATCCCGGCTATGGCATTGAATTTTTTCAGTCTGGTTCTGCCCTTTCATAGTGCGTTCTACACACGGCTAGTGTGAAAGAACAATTAATTTCCATTAGTTACTTTTGTCTTAAAATTAATATAGACATACTTAAAAAATATAAAGTTATTTTTTCTTCTTTTAGCGGCATTACAGAAAACATCACATGACTATTTAGATAACCCTACACATGTATCGTAGCTGCTATTACGTAATTTTAACCTCAGATTTCTCAGATTCTATATTTTCTACATTTTCGTAACTTCAAAATGTTCCACAGAATGCAGTTTTCTATTAATCTGTATGAAATTCTAAACATGTCTGTAAGGGCAACTGCATATTAAGTGTACCCATTTACATTTTTTTGTGTTTTTGTTATTTGTATTGAAAAGGATTATAATGCTTCCTTCTTACTGAAAACGCTTAGGAAAATAAAAATTGTTAAATAGGTTTGATTATTTTTTTCCCTTCGTTGATATGGCGAAGACAAATATTTCACATAGTTACAGGTCATTAATAGGTTGAAATGGGTGCAGAAACTTATACCGCAAGCATTAAATTTTAAAAATACAATATTTTAGACATTGTGAAAATCGTCTGTTCTTTTGATATAAACTGTTAATTCCTCAGAAACTATTGTAACTAGAAAGCTGAAACATGGTATTACTTCATTCTTGATCGATCACAAAAATAAATGGTATAAATTTGAAACAAATCTAACAAAAGCTTCAGATATTTCAATTGTCACCCTTAATTGCCCCCAAACACATATTTTTGTTTTTTGACATAGTTAATTACTCCACACCTTTCTGCACATTCTGGTTCTTACTTAGTGAAGTGGATTTATATGTATTTTAATTATACGACAATATCTGTTATTTTAACTTGCTGTGGAGTCATTTATGAAATTTGGAATAAATGTAGAAATATTTCGTCTAGGAATCCGCAAAATAGTATGTGTTTAGCGAATTTGTTGAAACATTTGTTGCGATGATTGTCATTTTGTTATAGTGCATTTTGGGAGCCATTTTACTAAAATTGTGTATTTGTAAGTTTACTTAGCAAGTTTTTAGTGCCTATTTTGCCTGCTTATTTCACACATTCTTGGTGTCTATAAATCCACTCCCTAATCATGACTTAATGCGCAGGTTAAGTTGCGGGAAAGCGGTTCGTTTTAATTTTCAAATAGCAACGATTTCTTTTGTTGTGCGTTCAGTAAGGTCTGCCTTGCATAGAGCTGAGCTATGGGAACGGAGAAATTCAACACCCTCCTTTCTTTGGCCTGCCCTTTTTTGTGGCCTCGTTAAGAAAATGACAGGGTCTAACTGTTTGATGGATGGACGCAAAAAGAACACGGCGTTTTGGGGGAGACCATTTCCTGGAGGACATAAGGATGACATAAGGACAAGCTATTCATTGCTTTAACAATAAGCTCATCTAAACAATACAGTGGTTGCAGATGTTTAGGCTGCGGAAGGAAATACAGGCAACATCCCCTTCAGCTTCCACTTGCAATATTCCTCTGCGCTAGAACCTTCGAAACAAAAGAGTGTTAGCAAGCGTAGGAACTAAGGCAGGAAGCCATTATCTACTGGAGTCACTGTGAGTTGACACAGGGTCATTCCAGCACACCATCGCCTCTCAATCCTACTGTTCGTAACCCTGTCTGTGTAAGGAAGGAATAGGCCACTATTTAACTAACGATATAAGATATAAGCGTTCACAGGACAAGGAAGTAAAGCTGAAAAATTCAATTTACTGATATCACAGATAGAGAACAATTACACTTTTATAAATTAAGTAATCGTTTTGCAAGCGTACTGTTGTTTTCGATCCTTCTAACTTCCATTTCATTTATTGTTATTGATTTTAAGGTGAGAAGGTATTGTCTATCTCTACAATGCTATTGCCATGATTTTTGGGTGCACATTACTAAGAAATGAAATAAACGCCCGCTTTTACTGCATACGGCACCGCAGGCGGTGACACTGATGATACATGAGATGAAGATGGAGCACCGGTGGAATGAGATGGCGGGGGAAACCGGAGGTCCCGGAGAAAACCCGCCCCAACGCCGTGTTGTCCACCACAAATCTCACTTTGCGGTCGCCTGGGATCGAACCCGGGCCGCCTTCGTGAGAGCCAAGCTGTCTAACCACTGAGCCACATTACTATGAAATTATTATTGATATGTACATGAAAATTTTCAGGAATGTTCTTAAAAACCTTTATCTTTAATCATGCCTATTATTATTTGAAAATTTTGTACTGGTAATTTGTTATAATTTTTTAGTTTATGTAAAACAAGCACTGAAATTTCAGAAAATTTTATTTTTTAAACAAGTACTATGAATCTCAGCGAAAAATCCCTTCTTCTTTTTCTTTTCTTCTTCTTCTTCTTCTTCTTCTTCTTCTTCTTCTTCTTCTTCTTCTTCTTCTTCTTCTTCTTCTTCTTCTTCTTCTTCTTCTTCTTCTTCTTCTTCTTCTTCTTCTTCTTCTTCTTCTTCTTCTTCTTCTTCTTCTTCTTCTTCTTCTTCTTCTTCTTCTTCTTCTTCTTCTTCTTCTTCTTCTTCTTCTTCTTCTTCTTCTTCTTCTTCTTCTTCTTCTTCTTCTTCTTCTTCTTCTTCTTCTTCTTCTTCTTCTTCTTCTTCTTCTTCTTCTTCTTCTTCTTCTTCTTCTTCTTCTTCTTCTTCTTCTTCTTCTTCTTCTTCTTCTTCTTCTTCTTCTTCTTCTTCTTCTTCTTCTTCTTCTTCATCTTCTTCTTCTTCTTCTTCTTCTTCTTCTTCTTATTATTATTATTATTATTATTATTATTATTATTATTATTATTATTATTATTATTATTATTATTATTATTATTATTATTATTATTATTATTATTATTATTATTATTATTATTATTATTATACACACAAAAATTCACATGTTTTGGTTGATTACATTTTTAAAAAAAAGTGTACCGAAACTTTAAAAAATGTGAAACTGAGTAAAACAGCTTTATAGTTTATATATTGATTACTGACTTCTCACATGAGTCAGAACATTTTTGCTGCATAATCTTGACCCTCTGTATTCTCACTTGTTATTTTCAAGTTGCTCTTCATTTTTCTTGCCTTCTTGGTCAGTTCTTCAACCATTTTACCTGTTTTTAGGACTCGCAGCTCATCAGTTTCTGTATATGACTACTATCATGACTAGCACATGTATTGTGTGAACTGGGTCTACTGACCTCAATATTACACGTAGTTTCATTGTTGAAACAAAAATGTTCAAATGTGGGGTGTAGAAAGAAGATGGGTGATGATGGACTTGTTCGAAGTTCTCGGAGTTCGATCTGGTCGTTCCTCGGCTCCTCTGGTATCTGCATGGACTTTTCACAGGTTGTCGCGGATATGGAAGGATAATGTTGTTTTAAATAAAAGATTATTTATAATTTCCCCAACGAATCTCCAAACTTTGAGATTTATTAAGAATGAAACTTTTTTAACATAAATCAATCGATATCAATATTCTCTGGTGCAATCCTTTTAACTGTTCACCAATAATCACTTTTCTGTTCCACCAAGTAAAATATATTGACACATATATTCTTACACGCAAAAATTGCCTTTGTACATGAGTGTCTATTTGCAGACTTACTCGCACGTCCTTTCACCATGGAAGTCAAATGAAGACGAACGAATCACCTCCAGTCCAGGTGCTTATATAGTCTTTTTGCCGTTGCCATCAAGACAAATCAACATCATTCAACTTTTATACATTTCTTCATAAATTTTGTATAATGTAACGCGACCGTTGGAACACCCTGTAAAGCAGCTGGGAGCGGAAGACGGGGGAGGTCAATGTTAGCTACGCCCTCCCCTCGTTTGTCTTATAGTGGTGACAGGGACGACTGGGGAAAGAAACATAATTGTGCGGTCTGTTTCTCTTCCACCTGGTTCCAGAAATTACGGGATCTTTCATCATCTGGAAACGTCTAGAAGACGGCGAGATGCTTATAAAAAGGGCTGCAGCTAGTCAGTGAGTGAGTCAGTCAGTTGGTTAGTGTGTGAGTGAGCACAGTTCTTGGTGTAAGAAGGAAGGGTTAGTCAGTGACGTGTTAATGAACGAAAGGATTGTGCAACGGAAGACTGTACGTAACTGGTATGTGCATCGGAGTATATGTAATCGCGAGGACAAGTGAAATTGTAACGGACGGACTGGTGAATTGTAACTGTGTGCAGCACGAAATTCTGTGTAATTGGCAAGTGTTAAACTGCAAGTCGGTGGAAATAAAGAACATTGTTGAGTGGTGAAATTGGACTTTTTATTCCACGAACCCACAAAGTCACACTGGTGTCAGGAAGCGGGAAGATAACATCACCGAGCATTACAACCATGGACGCGGCATTGGAGAAAATTTTGGAGACGATGATGGAAATGAAGGCGGAACTGAAAGAAATGAAGACGGCCAACGACAACGTCGCCGGGAAGATGGAAGAAATGAAGGCCGAACTAATCTCGGAAATGAAGGCGGCGAACGAGGCTCTCGCCGCACAGTTTGAGGAACGTTTGGCCGGCGTGAGGGATGACGTCGCGAACCTGGGCAAACGGAAGGGTCAAGTAGACGACCGCCTTAATGATTTAGAGGAAAAGGCCGACAACATCGCAAAACCCCTCACCCGCCTGACGGAGGAAAACCGGCCTTATGTGTGGACGGAGGACGCCGAGACGATTTCCAGCACCCGAAGGGGACCCTGTGCAGTGCTTCAATTTTGGGTTTCCCACAACCGGGTGGCGCCTTCATTGTGGACACCGACGCCAGCGACCATTGCATTGGAGGTGTCCTATCGCAGATCCAGGACGGCCATGAGCGCACAAGAGTGGAAGAGAAGGAGCGTGTCGCAGCAGTCCGAGTAGTTGTGGCAGTGCCTGCTGAAGGCTGGGATAGCGCAGGCCTGAGGAGGGAGCAGCTGGCGGACGCAGACTTGGGGCCACTCTTGAGGGAAGTGGACGCAGGGACGAGACCGACCTGGGAGGACATCGCACCGAGGAGCGCCACCTACAAGTCGCACTGGGCCCAATGGGACTCGTTGAAGACCAGAGAGGGCGTGCTGTTCCGGGTATGGGAGTCACCCGATGGGAAGGCGCAGAGAGGACAGTTGGTACTTCCCCGGAGCAAGGTCCCGGAAGTCTTGGAGGAAGTGCACGCCGGTACTTCAGGAGGACACCTGGGAGCGAACCGAATGATTCGCAAACTACGGCAGCGCTACTTCTGTCTGAGACTCCGAGCGGATGCTGGTGGTACACCTGGACCGCCTCGCACGCTACGTTGGGGCTGTTCGGGGCGAACAGCTTTGAGGAGGGAGCAGTGTAACGCGACCGTTGGAACACCCTGTAAAGCAGCTGGGAGCGGAAGACGGGGGAGGTCAATGTTAGCTACGCCCTCCCCTCGTTTGTCTTATAGTGGTGACAGGGACGACTGGGGAAAGAAACATAATTGTGCGGTCTGTTTCTCTTCCACCTGGTTCCAGAAATTACGGGATCTTTCATCATCTGGAAACGTCTAGAAGACGGCGAGATGCTTATAAAAAGGGCTGCAGCTAGTCAGTGAGTGAGTCAGTCAGTTGGTTAGTGTGTGAGTGAGCACAGTTCTTGGTGTAAGAAGGAAGGGTTAGTCAGTGACGTGTTAATGAACGAAAGGATTGTGCAACGGAAGACTGTACGTAACTGGTATGTGCATCGGAGTTTATGTAATCGCGAGGACAAGTGAAATTGTAACGGACGGACTGGTGAATTGTAACTGTGTGCAGCACGAAATTCTGTGTAATTGGCAAGTGTTAAACTGTAAGTCGGTGGAAATAAAGAACATTGTTGAGTGGTGTAATTGGACTTTTTATTCCACGAACCCACAAAGTCACAATAATAACTTTTTCATACCATTATTCAATATTCTAAATCATTCTTTTTACTTATTTAAATTATTAAATAGATTTAAATAATCATTTAAATAGTTTCATTGTCTATTCTATTTATATTTTCTACATTTACTTTTCTATGTTTAGTAAAACGATTGCCTATAAGCTTTCTCTTTCGAAATATTTTTAGCTTACCCATATCATATATTCACCAATAACTAGTGCAAAATATTATTCAGAACAAATAACTGTTCACATACACAGCCAAAGACAAAAGAAAAAACTAGCATCATTGGTGTTACAGTGCTATCAACAGGAAGCTTGGAAGATCCCTTACAAAACAAGACTTAGTTCAGAAATATCTGTTCAGTATTACAGAAGTTATGATCGATTTTCTGAAAGCTTACGAAAAGGGGCGTGGCAAAAACTTAAATTAGCAAATTAGGTATAAAATATTGCTCCAATGAACTTTTTAACTATATATTTGTAATCTAGAAGGATGACATTACAATAAAATGTAAAAATAAAAAAAAAAAAAGTGAATTTTAACCGCAATCTTATTATATGCATTTATTGTACTTAATTATTTAAAACATTTTCCTTAATATTTTATTATTTCGACAACAGCATTTATTGATATGAACTGTATGAATTTTAGTTATATACAGCTTACCCTCCAAGATATACCATTATACAGAGCGTGCAAACTGCAGGTGCTGCGCTCTAGCGGGTAGTCCTACAACACAAGGGATGGAGTTAGACATAAAGCATCGTGCTGGTGTAAATAATTCACAGCTTCAGGCTCTAAGAAGGACAATTATAATTGTTCTGTCGTTGGCTATAATTTCTCTTCGTGAAACTAAATCCTCCCATTTTTTATATCAAAAGCAGCTAGACAGATGAAGATGAATACAAGATGGAGTTGTGGTTCCTGTATCATACCGAGCGGGATGGCTCAGGCCCGCATTCGGGAAGTCCGCGTTCGATTCCCGTGGCCGACCTACCTGACCCACGGGGTTTTTCGGGGTTTTCCCAGGTCAACAAGCGAATGCTGAGTAGGTTGATTACATCCCCCGAATTTCCTGTCCCTCCATTTGACCTCCACTATCATTTCACATCATATCTCATCTGGTGGTCTCTTTCAGGATAGAAGTGTGCTGCATGACAGGATGATAAGCTCTGAGCACTTTCTTTTTGTTGTAATTTATGTCCTCCAACGTTAAGTCATATCGGACGATGAATGAAATGGGTGAAATGATGATCAATGAGTCCGGGGTCCATGGAGCTTAGAGTTACCTGACATTTGTCTATCAGGTTAAGCGACCCATAAAGGCCTTATATGACAAATTTTGACTTTTTCAGTTTTTTGCATATTATGAAAATATAATTCATCCTGATTTAAGTTGGCATGTGTTTTATTACAATAGACCAAGATTTACTATTCTAAATTAATTTATATAAATATAACTGTAATCCTTTAACTTTTTTTTAAAATCCTGACAAGGTTTTGTAAAACAACGTATAACTCCAGAACTATTTGGTCTAGAAGGCTGTGGTTTGTCTTATAATTTAGGAGAAATTCTGATTAATATGTTGGCTAATCTGTAAGTCAATATAACATAAGAGTTTTTTTTTGGTTAGAGTTTATTAATTATATAAACAAGTGGTAACATTTTGAATATTTGTATATTTTTATATTGCGCTCCTCCTATTTCTGTTGTTTTCACAATAACAAAACATAAAGGCTTGTTTAAAAAGAGAAAAAACAAAGGCAATCAACATTATAGAACATATCCTGTGGTACAAGAACATGTAACTGCCCAACAATGTGACAATGTAGTGTTGAACAATCCTGTTGAGAATGTTGAAACTCCACCCAGTGTTTCTAAAAGGAAACTACACAACACAGAAGAGAATTATAGTAAGATTAATGAAGATAAAACAAATATAAATATATTAATTAGTTTTAATATGTTAAGTTCAGGTTTTAGTGACTTTGTCAGTTGTAATATTTGTGGGGGGAAAGTGAAACTGCATGAAAATGTTTCGCAAAGAAATGACATAGTAAATAACCTAACAGAAGTACACAAATTGTGAGAGCATGAAGTAGTTTTGCATATCAGAAAACATGAAAACACCCAGCTTTTTGAAAATAATTTGAGGTTATTTTATGGACTTAGATGTATTGGAAAGGGATTTTGAGCTTGCCAGGTACTTTGTGGTGTGCTAGATCTCCCCAACCCACCAACTAACATTCGCTACACGTCAATACTGGGAACAAGTATGAAAAAGACAGCTGAAGACTCAATGAAGTCTGCTAGAAGCGAATATATAGTAGAAAATGATAATACTGACTTAGCTATATCTTTTGAAGGATCTTGACAAAGAAGAGGCTTTCAATTTAAAAAATTCATGTGTATCTATTTTAGTTTTACTTCAACATCAATTTTCTGAAAACTACATTTTTCAATACAAAAGCCACGTTTTCTCATAAGCCATTAGTAATATCTCCATACAAATTTTATGACATAATCTAAATTACACAGTGATGTCTCTACATTTTTTTACTAGATATAAACTTCCGGACAAGTCAGGATAACGGACATCCCTGTTCGGAAACAGTCCCACCACGAGACCTGGGTTCGGAAACCGGCGACCGTCCTACCGAAAGAGGAAGTCTTCTCAGAAAGCGCGCCTCGGTAGCGTAGATGGTAGCGTGTCTGCCTCACGTTCAAGAGGTCCCGAGTTTGAATCTTGGTCAGGGTTTGTTACCTGTGTACGGTTTTTTCCGGGGTTTTCCCTTATCCTTCAAGACACATGTCGGGTAACTCTAAGCTCCATGGACCCTGGACCCATTTGAGCATCATTTCATCCAATTCATTCTCCGTCCGATATGACAACGTTGGAGGACGTAAATTAAAAGAAAAAAGTGGAACAGCAAGCACGGTTTCCAATCCAGTAACTCGCTTTCCAAATGCATGGATCTTTCCTGGAGATTGAAATACAGTCACGCTCCCTTTTTCTAAGAATGAAGCTGCTTCACTAAAAATTCGTGACACTGAGTACACTACCTACACCACAAAGTTACAGAATTAGTTGCTGGGATTTTGAAAAATCTACACTTGCCCTATATTCTGAATTGGAGAGCTTTCGTCAAAACTTGTTCATATTTAATATAATTTTTCTGCCCTGAGTATGAATCACTTCACGTTTGTTGATCGAAAAATCACTTGTCCCAGCTTCGAGGGACATGTTCACGCATCTCGGATCACAAACACCGGAAAAAAGATATGTGTATAATAATAATTTAATGTAATGTTAACAATATTTCAGCACGAGTTCGACACACGACTTAAGGATGCCATTCACTTTAGCAAAACAACACCTCTACTCTGAAAACGAACTGAAAATTAACTCTGTTTCGAACTGCGTGACTTCTGTTTTCATAGTAGGTGCATTATTTATTTATGCTCGGGATATTGTGAGGAAAGAGTGGACTTGTTTTTTAGGTTTATCTGTGTAGAATGGATGGATGTTGGGTGTAACCATAACTATGTGGAGATTAAACGTGCATCGCTCATGTTGTAAGTATCGTAGGGACAAGAGTTTTGTACGGTCATGATCAGAAAATAAAATTGTTTCTTATTATAAGATTGGCATCTGTAATATTCAAATATTTATCCGTAACATTTAACCACAACCACGTGAAGATAAAACGTGCATCGCTCATGTTCTAAGTACCGTAGAGACAGAATTTTTGTACGGTCATGATCAGAAAATAAAATTGTTTCTTATTATAAGATTGGCATCTGTAATATTCAAATATTTATCCGTAACATTTAACCATAACCACGTGAAGATAAAACGTGCATCGCTCGTGTTCTAAGTACCGTAGAGACAGAATTTTTGTACGGTCATGATCAGAAAATAAAATTGTTTCTTATTATAAGATTGGCATCTGTAATATTCAAATATTTATCCGTAACATTTAACCATAACCACGTGAAGATAAAACGTGCATCGCTCGTGTTCTAAGTACCGTAGAGACAGAATTTTTGTATGGTCATGATCAGAAAATAAAATTGTTTCTTATTATAAGATTGGCATCTGTAATATTCATATATTTATCCGTAACATTTAACCACAACCACGTGAAGATAAAACGTGCATCGCTCATGTTCTAAGTACCGTAGAGACAGAATTTTTGTACGGTCATGATCAGAAAATAAAATTGTTTCTTATTATAAGATTGGCATCTGTAATATTCAAATATTTATCCGTAACATTTAACCATAACCACGTGAAGATAAAACGTGCATCGCTCGTGTTCTAAGTACCGTAGAGACAGAATTTTTGTACGGTCATGATCAGAAAATAAAATTGTTTCTTATTATAAGATTGGCATCTGTAATATTCAAATATTTATCCGTAACATTTAACCATAACCACGTGAAGATAAAACGTGCATCGCTCGTGTTCTAAGTACCGTAGAGACAGAATTTTTGTATGGTCATGATCAGAAAATAAAATTGTTTCTTATTATAAGATTGGCATCTGTAATATTCAAATATTTATCCGTAACATTTAACCACAACCACGTGAAGATAAAACGTGCATCGCTCGTGTTCTAAGTACCGTAGAGACAGAATTTTTGTATGGTCATGATCAGAAAATAAAATTGTTTCTTATTATAAGATTGGCATCTGTAATATTCAAATATTTATCCGTAACATTTAACCACAACCACGTGAAGATAAAACGTGCATCGCTCGTGTTCTAAGTACCGTAGAGACAGAATTTTTGTATGGTCATGATCAGAAAATAAAATTGTTTCTTATTATAAGATTGGCATCTGTAATATTCAAATATTTATCCGTAACATTTAACCATAACCATGTGGAAGATAAAACGTGCATCGCTCGTGTTCTGAGTATCGTGAAGACAGGATTTTTGTATGGTCATGATCAGAAAATAAAATTGTTTCTTATTATAACATTGGCATCTGTAATATTCAAATATTTATCCGTAACATTTAACCACAACCACGTGAAGATAAAACGTGCATCGCTCGTGTTCTAAGTACCGTAGAGACAGAATTTTTGTATGGTCATGATCAGAAAATAAAATTGTTTCTTATTATAAGATTGGCATCTGTAATATTCAAATATTTATCCGTAACATTTAACCACAACCACGTGAAGATAAAACGTGCATCGCTCGTGTTCTAAGTACCGTAGAGACAGAATTTTTGTATGGTCATGATCAGAAAATAAAATTGTTTCTTATTATAAGATTGGCATCTGTAATATTCAAATATTTATCCGTAACATTTAACCATAACCATGTGGAAGATAAAACGTGCATCGCTCGTGTTCTGAGTATCGTGAAGACAGGATTTTTGTATGGTCATGATCAGAAAATAAAATTGTTTCTTATTATAACATTGGCATCTGTAATATTCAAATATTTATCCGTAACATTTAACCACAACCACGTGAAGATAAAACGTGCATCGCTCGTGTTCTAAGTACCGTAGAGACAGAATTTTTGTATGGTCATGATCAGAAAATAAAATTGTTTCTTATTATAAGATTGGCATCTGTAATATTCAAATATTTATCCGTAACATTTAACCATAACCACGTGAAGATAAAACGTGCATCGCTCGTGTTCTAAGTATCGTGAAGACAGGAGCTTTTACGGTCATGATCAAAAAATAAAATTGTTTCTTATTATAAGATTGGCATCTGTCGTTTTCTTAAACAGTTATCCCAGCGTAATTAATATAAGGTAGGTGGGGGCAAGCTTAGGATTGGCTGGAGTTTGCAGGACAGCACATCTCCATATGCCTTTAACTTTTGCGAAGATTATAGTCCGTGTTAAATGTATTAAATTTTTCAGTAACTGTGCTACCTAATTAAGTGCACCTTATGTACAGAGTAAATATACAATAGAAACAGAGCACAATCTGTAATGTCGCATCTGTTCTGATATGAACCTTTCCCTGAATGAGAAAATTGCATTTATGTCGAAAACATTCTATCCACAGGTAAGAGTAAAGAGAAGTTCTTGCATTGTCGGAGAAGGAACGTAAAAGGTTATATGAGATCTTGAGGAGATGTGGTAGACTAGAGTCGGATATGCAAGTTGTTAGCTCTAAGTGCGTGAAAGGAAATGCATCGCAAGGAGCTGTGAAGTACAGGTGTGTGATCGGGATCGAACCGCGGAAGTTAGGTTCACTGAAACGTGTAATTAAAGTTCTTCAGCTATGAAATGAATAACTTTCTTAACTCCTCATTGGAACAGCATATCCCGAGAGAGACATTATCACGCCGACGCACTTCCTGAAGCGTACTTCCGAGCCGTTCCCTGTCACATGAAAATATAACATTGCCTCTATTCTTGCAGACAGTTGGACGGCATTCTGGGGTCAAATTTCACAAAATGAGTTAGTGCTAAAATAATCTTCCCTGATATTTATAGAAGCGAATAACGATATTTATCTTTCTGTCGCATAGTTTTAAAAGTCCTAAATAGACTCATTTTAAAAAGGCTACACAGTGTGCCACGCCCCCTATTAGCCATTTGCAACTGTGTTCTCTCCTTGGTTGTAACCTTATTGAAGAGCACGCCCTTATTAGTAAAGGAAGTCCTTGTTTATTCTATTAATATTAATCTGTGCATCCGATGTTAATTCTTCCATGCTTTGTTTGATATGTTTTGAATTACTAGTGCTGTTTTCAAAATGGGAGGTAGCAATAATTTTGGCATAAGAAATCGTCATGGGAACCAGTATAAACAATTTAAGTAATTCTGATTACATAATAAAAGAGTTACAACCCCTAAAATGGAAAAAGTGTAGTAACACGTGACAATATATTGACTTCGTCAAACCTAACCTCAAACACTGGCGATGAATGTGAAGTGAAAATTGATTCTTCAAGGAACAAATTGGTTTCTTCATTATGTAATGGCAGCAATAACAATTTAACTAAAGTAAATAATGTTATTAGATCAACAAGTTTTCAGTTAGTAGGCAAAGAAACTTTGTACAGTGTAAATTTAGTGAAAATATATTTTTTTCATATCAGAGGACACCAAGAAACGAAATGGATTAGTTACATTATCACTCAGTTGCCAAAAGTGTAATAAAGAATATATTTGAAACGTACAGAACTATTGAAAGTGGTACAGGAGTAAATGTAAGGTTTGCTTATGACTTGAGAAACATTGACAAGGAAATTGAGGCAGGTAAGACATTGGCTGCTGTTCTCAGTTTACCAGCCCCCCCCCCCCCGCCAAATTTAACAAAATAATTAAGAATACCATAGAGAAAGTGACCATGGAGTCTAGGAAGAATAGAAGGAGTGAAAAGCAAAAGAGGAAGGATGCTGATGATGAAAAAGATGCAGAATATGGATCTGGGAAATTCTGAGGTGTAGTTCCAACATAGCAAAACGTTAATGTTATTTTTCTCTGTTTTATGCTTTTTCATACTTTGGGTGCACTCATCTATAAAACTACTGCAGCTACAAGTCTACATTTTCTTCTGGGATTAAAGCAATACTTAAACTGTTCTTTAAGGGTAGTTGTATAAATATATGTGATAATTTGAATTGAAAATATATCTTGAATATTTTTAGAAGTAAATTCAAGACATTTATATAAATAGTCACATATCCTTTATAGATACTCCAAAACAAGATCGATTAACTTTAATAAATTGTGAAAGTGTTGTAAAATAAGAAGTAAAAGTTTCAAATTGATGTGTTCAGTGCTGGAAGTAAGTGCATCAGAAAAATTTCATTTTAACATTGGTGAGATAGACTGTTCCGGATCACCTAAGATATCCTTACGATGATCGTTACACCAACTACCAGTATGCCATATGTAATACTGATGGTACATTATTTACATTCCTCCCGTTATTCTCATTGCATATATATAATTAAGGATATGTATGACAAAGTTTTATATTCTAAACTAATAACACTAGTTTTATAAGGCAATACTACACTGAAAATTCGCCGAAAATGTTGAAAATCACGGTGCTTTCCTTTTTGGCATTTTTGGATAGCTTAAGGTGTGTATGCTATTTTTATCATTTGTACCAATTTAGGACATCACGTGACAATTCAAAGAGACCTCTAACAATAGTTAAAAGTAATAATCATTGCTTTAAAGTTAATTTTCTGGGAAACTTTTTTCCTTACACTTTTCAGTATACAAAATGCCCCACGCGTCAAAGGTTTTCATTTAACTTAGTGAAACTTACAGGATAGCTCCATAATATGTAAATAAGAAACTTCACATTCTCACTTTTTTGTGATACTGCTTATGTTTATGGCCAAGACGGTCAATATGCAACAGTTACTGGGAGCGGAGAATTGAGGAGGCTTTGGCCATTTCCTCCGAAAGGAGCACGCTTAATCGTGATGCCGGATTTCAATTCAGCTTTTCTTGGAAACTGGCCTTAAAATGGAAATCCGTCGATTTAAGAAGCACAGATCTATACAGCTTGATCATCAAGTTAAGTAGTTACGTTTCTTTGACCCAATTAATTTTCTATACTCACGCCATCTCCTGACCTGGCATTTAATTTACTGAAAACAGTCTTTTGTTCAGTAATGCGAATTTTGATAGTGTTTTGTCTTTTTTTATTTACGTCCTCCAGTGTTAAGTCATATCGGACGATGAATGGAATGGGTGAAATGATGCTCAAATGAGCCCAGGTTCCATAGAACTTAGAGTTACCCAACATTCGTCTTTCAGGATAACGGAAAACCCCGGAAAATCCTTATCCAGGCAACTAGCCCTGACCGAGATTCGAACTCGGGTCCTCTTGAACATGAAGCAGATACGCTACCACCTACGCTACAGAGTCGGGCCGTTTTGTCTTTGTTTATATTTGTGTTACATCCAGTGTTTCATTTGTGGTTATAACATTTAATAAATATCCTGATGATGGCACACTCCCAAAACGTCGATTTCTAATCGTCTTTTCACCTGACTTGCTTCCCGACAACAACTTGAGCATATTCGTCGCCAGGAAAGCTTCAGGTCTTATGTTAAGCTCAAATTTTTGACGCGTAGAACATTTTGTATAGTGAGTAATTTTTACAATATTTTCACAAAAATGATTAATAATTAATAAACTACTTGCTGTAGCAACGTGGCAATTTGCATGCAAGTTTAAAATGCTACTCTAATTGTGTGGCTAAATTTTCAGAATGACAGGTTTATTATTATAGAAGTTGGAATTTTCAGTGTAGGCTTGCCTTAAGACTTACACCATAGATGGAACATAGTACAAATGTGATATAACCATGATTTTATTAGTTGCACTTTGATATTTTGGAAATTATGGTCAAATTTATTTATTTTTGTTACGTCACCACGAATGTTCCTTGATACAAAATATTTTAATATTACTGTAATATTTAAGAAGAGGTTCCCAATATATCCACTTTTTTAATTGCCCTAGATTTCTGTTTGTTAGAAGAAATTTATGTTCCAGAAGTTCTTAAATGAACGAATATGCTCAAAGTTGACATTTTTGTGCTTTGAATTAAGGATATGTATGACTGAAATTTCATGAAAATCGTGAAAATAACGACTTCTTTTTTATTTTAATTCTATAAAATAATTTAGACATTCCCGAATGTGAAAAATGCATAATTTGCCTCCGGACGCCATTTTTAAATGCTTATTTAAATGTCGGTGGCCTTTAAACTCTGTTAGAGTCACGCCCTCTTTTGCCTACATCCACATTCTTTGTCTGTTTTCCGTTCTTAAATTTGCAATTCAAGAAAAGAAAAATAAGGCTTTCAGACAAAATAGTTGCTAAAATGTTGCCAATATATCAGAGGCTGGCTTCTACAACATTACTAGAGAGGTGCAAAACAGGAAAAACACAGAATGCCAATGAATCTTTGCATCATGTCATATGGAATAAGTGCCCAAAGGAAGTTTTCATATCAAAACAAAAATTGGATATTACTGTTATTAAAAGCATCAGTGAGTTTAACATGGGTAGTCTTAAGTCATTGGAGCTGCAGCGAAATATCAGAGGTGAAAGTGTAGTAGACTCAGCAAGGAAAACTTCAGTGCAGCGAGATCAGACTCGTATCCTGCAAAGCAAGAAGCGAAGTTGTGCAGAAGAAAAGCAACACCTAAAGAAGAAAAAGGTGGTAAAAGCAGCAACAGAGGAGAGGAAAAAGAAATCTGAGGGTCCAACCTATCAGCCTGGTGGATTTTAATGTGAGCTATGTAATCAAATCTTTAATCGCTGTTTTCTCAATGTTCATATTTTCAGCATTTTCTTCCTGTAAAATGCTCCTTGCGATGCAGTTTTTGTACTACATTCATGAAATTTCCTATACAGGTTTAGAATATCATGAGGAATGGAAATTGCCATAGGTTTTATTGTGAAATATATATAAGCATATATTTTTAATTTTCAAACACAAAACTTACAGTTTTTTTAGACAAAAAAAAGAATATTAGTAAATTAAAAAAATTTTGTGACCTAAACTAAAGGAGACACAGAAAAATCCAGAGCAATTTCAAAAAGTATGTGTATTATGAACATAGGGTTAAAATATTAGACCAAAATTCAAAATATTTTGTCGCAAGGGACTTTTTAGTGACGTAACAAAAAATATACAAAATTTATCATAATTTCTAAACTGCTGCAGAAAAATGGTTTAAATGTAGGTTGTAACATGTTTACAATATACTACACCTATGGTGTAAATTTGAAAAAGCTAGCATTATTAGTTCAGAATTTGAAAATTTCAGTCATACATACCCTTAAAGAAAGTTTTTAAATGCATCTCAGAATAAAACCCAGAGCAGTTTGCATTTACTGTGTATCTGTAAACGACTGTAGCAAGTTTCATTACTCTGACACTAAAACTGTGACGCAAGGAGCACCTTAAATGAAGGAAAATGCTTAAAATTTCAGAAGGATAAAGAATTAGAAATCATATCTAACACTAGCATTTGCGTAACTTTCAAACTCGATTAGGGCATTTAAATATAACGTGCGTTCTTCAGATTAAGGAATGCTTACGCTATTTTATATACTAAAAAAATTAAAATGTGATTTCTTTTTGTAATTTAAGTCCTCCACGGTTAAGTCATATCGGACGATGAATGGAATGGGTGAAATGATGCTCAAATGAGCCCAGGGTCCATAGAGCTTCTTTTTTTTGAAGATGATCATGTAATTTCAGTCACACATATCCTAACACTTACATGGTTGATGTTAAACGTTATATGATGATTTCATTTAAAAATACAAAATAATCTCCATTACAGTGATAAATATTTTACCTTTTCTGAATGTTAATGAAAAAAATCTGAATATTCATAACTTCAGTATCATTGAAGTCCAATAGTTTTTAATGTTAAAATAGGATTAGAATTTTCATCAATTAAATAACAAGGAAGAAAACACAGTTTCTGTATTTGAAGAGCGAAAAAAAATAGGTTATTTATGGATCATACAGTAACAATGAACCTACATATCATTATATGATGTTCCATGAAATTTAGTGGCGTTTGAAGAGGACAACGAACTCACCACTTGCGGTGTTTAACGTCATTTTCCTTAGCACGTGCTTCATTCTCTCAACTCTACTAAACTCTAATTTTAGCATCTAATAGCACAGCAAAACTATCTGTCGGCGGACAGTAACTTTACAACAACAATAATAAACTACTAGAAGACGGAAGAGGAAAGCATTTTTTAAGTTACCGAAAAGAAACTGAGCCAGATGGCACAGGCACGAGACTTACACTGAGCAAGTCGGGTTCGATTCCCTCGGCCGACGTTACTGACCTTCCTTTTCGGAGGTGTCCTGGGTCGTCTCACTCGTCATTTAACTTCACCTTTCCTTTGCTCGGTTCTTTGTCGGCGGGAGTCTCGGTATTGTATGGCAGGGAAAAAGAATGCTTTCTATCAACCTTCGCCCTCCAGCGGGACTGGTGGAGACTCCGCTTGGGAGCTTCAAACTGGAAATCTATTCTATCGAGACACCTGATTCGACTTCTCTCACCTCAGCTCCTCAGCTCTCCCTTTGTGCTCGCAGGATTCAACAATATGCCGAACTCCTCACCACCTGGTCCAAACGTTAGCGCCTACGCGTCCACCCACAGAACAGCCAGGCCATCACATTCTCTGGAAGACGAATAGCAGATCTTCCACTAATTCGCCTACCTGGTGAGGACATCCATTTGAAAACTTACGTTAAGTATCTTGGTGTTCTACTCGACATCAAATGGACGTGGAGAGACAACAATAAAGTTAGCAAAAGAATGCGTATGCTCTACCCTCTCTATAACCGACGATCGGTGATGTCTCCTGTATAAGCAAGTGCTACGACCAGCCCTGCCCGCCTCGGTAGCGTACATGGTAGCATGTCTATCTCACGTTCAAGGGGTCCCGAGTTCGAAACTCGGTCAGGGTGAGTTACCTGGATAAGGTTTTTTCCGGGGTTTTGCCTAATCCTGAAAGACGAATGTCGGGTAACTCTAAGCTCCATGGACCCCGGACGCATTGAGCATCGTTTCACCCATTTCATCCATCGTCCGATATGACTAAATGTTGCAGGACGTAAATTACACACACACACACACACACACACACACACACACACACACACACACACACACACACACACACACACCACTCCGACCAGCCATCACACACGCCAGTGAAATACGGGGCGTAACAGCCAAGTCGCACCTACACAACCTTGAAATTCTACAAGGGCTGTTTAATAAAGAACGATCACAATTTTTTTGACAACGTACCTTTACTCATCCTCATAATTTTGATGGCCCTTCTCAAAATAACCTCCCCTGAATGCGATGCACTTGCCCTAGCGTTTTTTCCAGTCTTCAAAGTCATGCTGGAAAACATTTTTGATAGATCCTTCAAAATCGCCGACGCAGCCTTCACCACTGCTTCTGATGATGGATAATGCCTCCCAGGAAGGCGTTTCTTCAAGTTAGGGAATAGAAAAAAGTCACACGGGGCTAAATCTGGACTATAGGGAGGGTGAGGGATGCACTTCATGTTGATTTTTGCAAGATATTCAGCAACAACTTTGGCAATATGCGGCCGCGCATTATCGTGGTGCAGCATCCAGCCTGCTTCACGGAAATGTGGCACCCAATGAAATGTTGAGTATTTCAGAAAGTGATCTTAAAGTAATTCGTCGATCCTCTCTCACAATGGCAGCAGCAGTGTTGATGTTTTCTACCGTAAGAGCAGTAACTGGAGCACCGGGTCCACCTTCCTCTGTAATTGATTGTCTCCCCTCTTTAAACATTTTAAACCACCTTCGAGCTGTGCTGTAGGGAAGAACGGACTCTGCATAGGCCTCCTGTAACATTGTACATGCCTCAACTGAAGATTTGTTGAGACGAAAGCAGAATTTCAAAGCCGCATATTGTTCCTCGCGTGTTACCTCCATTGCAGCGGTACGCGATACGGAACATGTCTGAACTTGCCTGAGTCCCACAGGCGGGAACCAGGAGTATCAACAATGGAAGCACTGCGGCGTGTTTGTTTCACATTAAGCTAGCAGAATATATAAAGATTGAATTTTATTGTGAAAAATTATGACCGTAAAAAAATTATGATCATTGTTTATTGAACAGCCCTCGTACAATCCCGATTCCTCCGCATTGCCACAGACTTCCCTTGGTACATCCCCAAACTAGTTATCCGACGAGACCTACGAGACCCATTTCACGTTCCTTCTATCAAAACCTCTCCCACAACTTCAACTGCCTCATCCGCGTTCTAGGTGAGTACGACATAGATCCTGGAGAGCGCTACAAGCACCCGAGGCTACCTCTAGGCACATAAAATAACTCATCAGATGGCTTATGTATAACCCCAACCTCATCTTCTGCCGTAATTATCCTTCCTTACAAAACACTCCACTGTCAGTAGAGGGCCAAGGTCTGACATTCAGATCTTCAATGTCCAGTCGCGATGGTCCCCTTGTGGTACACAGGCCACAAGAGTCGCGGTGACGAAGTCCTTACCAAAAAAGCAACAGAAGAGACGAAACAAGGAGCGGTCCACAACGGTAGATAAATGCTATTTTGGGAAAGTAATTGTGAACAGTAAACAAAACTCGGGAGTGGTATAGGAGTCCTTCTGAAACGGAGGTTGTGATTGTAATTCTGCAAGTGCATAAACTATATACCCACATCACACATGGGCGTGGCAGTGATGGTCGTCGAGGCGGTTAGCCGTTGGTCTTCTTATCAGCAGAAGAATATATTGAAATGTATAATTTATAGGGCGCGCCGTGGCTGAGCGGCTACACCACTTCGCTCTCACCAAGGTGGCCCGGGTTCGATCCCAGGTGACCGCAAAGTGATATTTGTGGTGTGCGACACGGCGCTGGGACGGGCTTTCTCCGGATACTCCGGTTTCTCGCGTCAGCATTCCACCAACTGCTTCATCATGGAAAGATAGAGTCAGACTAAAAAATTGAATGCCATAGCCGGGATTTGAACCACGGCACTGTCTTCAATTTCCTTCTGGGCGCCTGCTTCATCAAAAAGAACCAACTGAACACGAGCATTTTAATGCAAAATGGACCAGCCCTTCTGTATACGGTGTTCATTTTATCTGTAATTTTACCGTACAAAATTTGACGTCATCAATAGCATCGCTGATGGAGCGAGTTTATATACGATTACCCTAGCGGCTTTCGATCGTATTTGATGTGCTGACAGCAGCTTTGAGGCCTCCCTCTACCTATACTATTTGAGAGGTGGGTCTGCCCACGCAATATAACGGTGCGTAGATACGATAATTGTTTTAAAAAAACTATTTACTGAAAAGCTAATTCTGCAGCCATAAAAGTATACCATGAAGATTATACGAAATGATAAGTCAATGAACACTTATTTCACAATGAACATCTGTTTTTCTGTTATAGTAGACATATATGCATATTGTAAACCTGTCACATAAAATAGAAATATTTCAATTTGATCTCAATTCTTTTCTATCACCCACAGTTTCCTCACAATGTAACTTCATTACAAACCAGAAACTAGCAGAATATGTTCTAGGAATGAAAAATAAATTAGTGTTACAATATGTACAAAGCTTTTATCCAAGTCTAAACAAGAAAATATCTCTAGTACACAGTCTTATGTGTCCAATTTCTTATATTTCCTTTCTCTCTTCCCCTTAAACACTGTCTGTATTGTGAGAAGGTATGCTTGAGGTCTTTCTGTCATAACATTATTTATTACTTCTAGATTGGGACCAGTCACTTTATAGCGTCCAGTGTCGCTCATTTCGTGAGGAACTGACCCTATATCTTGGAAATGTTAGATGCACCTATTGGTTTTAAAAGAGATAAGGATACCAACATTTATAGACATTTTAATTAAGCATGAGAATGACAAAATATTTATATGATATACTGATAAAAGGTAAAACGTTTATGTTGCAAACAAAAGTATGTCAATTTGACGTTACCTGGACACTTTTGACAACATTACGCTCAGAGGGACTTGTCTGAATGCCGGATAGCGTTGCATAAACTCCTCTATGCAGCGGTTTAAATTATATTTATATGTCGCACCAGTTTTAATGCCGGTACGAAAGTAGCATTCAACCATGAAGACGCGGTGCTCTGTGTTCATATCCAGGGGAAGCTGGTTGTATTACTTACCAGCGCAATCACATTCAGAGCGCTGTAATTTACTTACTTTTTCGCAAAAACTACCACCTCTTTTCCGTAGAGGGCACTATGATTTCAAGATAGATTCACCAGTCACGCGGCTAACGAAAGAGGCTATGGCGCGTTAGAATCAGCTGATTACAGCAGTCCTGAACTGTCGAGTATAGGTTTCTCCGTTACATTCGTTCGTGTGGTCTGTGTGATATTAAGTTTGTTTTACTTTGTTAACTGTGAAATGAATAATATTTACTGGTTCAGGTTAGTGAAAAAGTGTTATATTATCATGTAGTTAACACATATTCCAGTTTGTTGGTAAATTTTATGTATTTAGTAGTGTTTTCAAGTTGGCTGTAGGTTAACCTCTGGAAACGTTCTAACCGCTTCGATGCCATAGTGCATCTTCTCGCTTAAATTTAGATTGAAGCATTTATTTTAGTAAATTCTGCTTATTCTTTTATTATGCGTGTGATATTACATAGTTCTATCTTGTGTTTAAATGTACAGAAAAATGATCTCCATTACTGAACGAAATAATAACTTCTGTGTTCAACCACATGGTGGATACAAGTTACTGTTGTTACTATTATTGTTTTCCTTTTTAGGTACTCAGAATTGTAAAAAGTGCCTCGACGTTGTAGTGTCTTTGGATGTAGATCAAATTATGACACAGAAAGTGAAAAAACTACAACATTTTCACTACCAAAAGACGAAACTCTTCGTAAGATCTGGCTATGGCATATTCCGACAGATTTTTAGAAATTAAAAACTCCTTTTGTGTGCATAAAGCATTCTGAGGAATCGTGTGTTATAAGAATAGACAGGATTTCTACTTTAAAGGGAGAGTTAACGGAATATGAAAGGAAAATCCCTAAACTCACAGGAAATGCTGTACTTACAATATTTCCTAATTCACCCTCTTACTGTTTTAAAACGATTCCCAACATGAAACGTCTTGCTGATAAAGAAGACAAAATTTGGTCCAGGCATTTCGAGACAGCATTTAATCAAATAAACAGCACGTGGAAAGGGATTTAACAAATAATGTAGATAATAATAAATAATGTTTCTTTTGTAGATATAAGAAAAATCAATTCCAGTAAGGCTAATTGGACAGTAATTAAGGACGAGGGAACAATTTATATTTGCTTAATGGGTATAAATAATGGCACACCTTGTGTCATTTCTTTTATAACAGTCAAAGATGGTTTAACGTATACTGCTGTATTGGACAGCGTTTGCATCAATACTTCCAGTATTAATAATGTGAAAAAATTGAATTCATTAAATGTTTTGGATAGTATTATGACACAAATTGAAAATGGTGAAATATTACCCACAGTTAGAGATCAAATAGAATGTGTTATCCAGCTGATACAGTCTCTACCAAACCATGATGAGAATGATCATATGAAGTTTATTTTAGAGCAATTAAATCTGTCACAGACTCCAAAGAATAATGGGCGTTATGGCAACAAATGCATGATTCTTGCTTCCACTCTTTATGTCCATTCATCATCCGCCTACAATGCTCTAAGGAAATGCGATATGTTGATTTTGCCACACCCACGTACACTGCAGAAACTAATCTTGTTCCATGAATTGTCCTTGGAAAGTAGTTCTTACTTGGAAAACAGATTTAAACATTTAAAAAGTCATGAACACTTAGTATCTCTCGTGATGGATGAAATATATATTCAGCCGCAACTGTCACTTAAAGGAGGTACGATTTATGGCAGTAGTGC
Source organism: Mantis religiosa (assembly GCA_030765055.1). Taxonomy (NCBI): domain Eukaryota; kingdom Metazoa; phylum Arthropoda; class Insecta; order Mantodea; family Mantidae; genus Mantis; species Mantis religiosa. Next base: position 309,173 of record JAUKNK010000156.1, read on the forward strand.
AACTAATGCTCAGAAATGTGCAAAAACTGCTCAAGTTTTCGAGATATCCTCACTAATTTCTAAATACGTTGATGTCGTTTCCATTATACCAGTTATCAATTTAACAAGTGAACAACTGAAGACATACATTATAGAAGTTCTGGGTATGTTGGAAAGAATTGGCTTTACAGTTATTAGTTTAATTGCAGACAATAATATTGTGAACAGAAAAGCATATGAACTTATGACCCCAAATAAAATGTTGCAGCCTAGCATTACTCATCCACTAGACTCGTCAAGAAGGCTTTTCTTTATATTTGACACTATCCACATTTTAAAATGTATCAGAAGTAATTGGGAGACCAAAAGAAATGCAAATAAGACCTTACATTTTCCTGATTTCACTCATCATTCCAGTATACTTTCAGCTCAATACAGGCACTTAGAGTTGATGTATGAAAAAGAAAAGAAAAGGCTAGTTAAGTATGGGCACACACTTTCTGCCAAAGTGAGATATCCATCGTCAATTCAGAAGCAGAATGTGAGATTGGCATTGAAAATTTTCAATGACAATAACAAAATCACAGTATCTTACAAATGGAGATAAGACTTAAACTCAAAATAGTTCTCATCAAAGTTCTTTTTTAGACTTACAGTCTGATGAGGAAAATGCAGATTTCCATCAAGGAAACTCAGCTCATTATAACTTTGATTACTCCAATTAAATTAAAAATAAATAACCCCAGTGTTTTTCCTCGTTAAAAGAAAAAAATCTCTGTTTTTTCTTTCGTTTTATTCATAAATGCTATATGTTAAGGAGATCACATGCATCACTTTTACAGGCATAGAGTACTAGAAGAATACTGATTAAACTTTATATTCATGCACAATGCTGCTCACCATTTTCAATTCATCTCAGTAAATGGAGCGAAAGCGCTGTCCATCCGTCCATAATAAAATTTATTACATTTTCATTGTTATGGTCAAAGGACAGTAGAAAGTTACGCTGTACACTTCCGTAGCTTATTATGTCTTAATCATATACTCTTTGTTCTTTATTTATAGCCAACTTATAGCTCTGCTTGCAATTTAATGGCAGACACGATGCACTTTTCTTGCTAGGACATATGGGATTAGAACACACCTCTCTACTCGCTGCAATCCATCACTCCAGAGAGACAACACATTCAGTCCAATTTGTCGATCGGATACCGGCTTGGTGGTTCTGCTACCTGACAGATGAACAGGTTTTCTGAATCAACTCTGCTCACGTAAAGCGACTAATATATCAATCACTCACACCTTGGCCATGTCATGGAATGACAAACACAAAAACAAGCACTTCAGATCCGTGTTCGACACCACACTTCATTGGGAATACAAGACGCAGCATTTCTCTGCGATTCCCCAACACCTATACCACGACATTGTAATGTGATATGTTACTGGCTGTTATTTAGATATAGTAACAGGTGTTCTACTCTGAAATAAAATAAATAAATAAAAACATTCCATTGCAGAACTGTTCAAATATTTTGCTGTAAAATCTGTAGTACGAGGACTCTTCAATAAAGAATGATCACAATCTTTTTTTCACAACGTACCTTTACTCAGCTTCATAATTTTGATGGTTCTTCTCAAAATGGTCTGCCCTGAATGCGATTCACTTGTCCCAGCGTTTCTGGCAGTCTTCAAAGACATGCTGGCAACCAGTATTTGAGAGGTCCTTCAAAATCGCCTCCGCAGCCTTCACCACTGCTTCTGATGATGGATAATGCCTCCCACGAAGGAGTTTCTTCAAATTAGTGAATAAAAACAAGTCACATGGGGCTAAACCCGGACTATAGGGAGGATGAGGGATGCACTTCATGTTGATTTTTGCAAGATATTCAACAACATTGGCAATATGCGGCCACGCATTATCGTGGTGCAGCATCCAGCCTGTTTCACAGAAATGTGGTCATTTTGCGCCTGATATGGACTTGCAATGTTTTCAGGACATCCCTGTAATATTGTCCAGTTACTGATGTGTGTGCAGGTACAACATGCTGATAAACCATTCCATGAATATCAAAGAATGAGATGACCATAACTTTCCCAGCAGAAGTAACCACTTTTGCTTTTTTGAGGGTTGGTGATGAAGGAGATTTCCACACTGAGCTTTGCTGTTTGCTCTCAGGATCAAAATGATGTAGCCAAGTTTCATCAGCAGTGATTACGTTTGAAAGAAACTCCGGATCTTCCTCTAACATCAACTTTAACTACGTGTTACCTCCATTGCAGTGGTAGGCGATACTGAACATGTCTGAACTTGCCTAGTTCTCACAGGTGGGAACCAGGAGTACCAATAATGAAACTACTACAGCGTGTTTGTTTCACATTAAGCTAACAGAATATAATAATTTTGAACTTTAGTGCGAAAATTTATGACCGTAAAAAATTTATGATAATTCTTTATTGAATAGCGCTCGTATATACAGAAATAATGAGAGTAATTGTGATGCATTACCTGTCTCAGTTTGGTACAGTATGTGCAGTACAGTCTGACCATTAAAACATCAGCACAGTGTACGTAACACGACATATTTTTATTCCGAAATCGATATCACATGCCTATAAGTATTCCCCAGTATTTGTCCTTCTTACCTTAAAAAAAGGATATTTCCTTTAACAACATTCATGAACGGAGCAACCTGAGAAGTCTGGACTGGCAGAGCATTGTTTTGATAACGACCATAGAGTCAACTTTCGGGAGACGACCATCTTGGCAAAATGCAACAGCTACTGAGAGTGGAGAGTTAAGGAGGATTTGGCCATTTCCACCCCTAATCGTGATGCTGGATTTCAGTTCAGCTCCTTTTGGAAACCAACCTTAAAATGGAAATCCGTCGACTTAAGAAGCACAGATTAATACAGCTTGATAATCAAGTTAAGTAGATACGTTTCTTTGACCCAATTAATTTTCTTTACTCACGCCATCTCCCGACCTGGCATTTAATTTACTGAAAATAGTCTTATATTCAGTGATGCGAGTATTGGTAGTGTTTTGTCTTTGTTGATATTTGTGTTATATCCAGTTATAGTTTTTGTGGTTATAAAATTTCTTAAAATATCCTGATGATGGGAGGGATGCACGCTTCCGAAACGTCGATTTCTAATCATCTTTTCACCGGACTTGCTTCCCGAGAAGATCTCGAACATTTAGAGTTTACGTACTGTAAGAATTTTTCTTCTCTGTTCGTAAAATCCGAGAAAAGTTCTGCACATAATACATTTTTCATATTCATCAAGACGTAGTTTCGGTCAAGTCCCGAAATAGCAGAATAGAATTATGACTTTTTCTTGTGCCCTAGCCCCCCATGACATAGGTTCGAGCCTCAGCATTGTAATTTTTTTATGTTCATCAAAACTTGGAAATCGAATTCACAATAATTTAATTATAAAGTCCCTAAGGGCATGCGTTACCCAAGAAGGTCATCAGTTCGAGCACTTGCTGCGTTAGAGAAGTCGTGTTCCAGTAATAGAAAAAGGGTCATTCCAGCGCCACATAACATGCCAATTTGAAACGACATTTTAAATAGCACGATAATTCTGTCTGCAAAATTGTATTTAACTTCCACGTTAAACTCTGGTATAGTCGCGCTGTTCGAACGGTTACCATGGATTTATCTCTGGTAATAGACACCTCTCTGATAACGCACTGATTACTCCACGTGGAGTGAACATCTATCTGTCGCTTCTGATTCCTGCGAATTCCATTGGCTGAAGTGATGCGTTCATTGGTGCTTAGCACACGAACGGTAGCGCGTCAGTACCCCTCTCACTCTTACAAGAATAATCAGTACGTTATCTGAGAGGTTTCTGTCAACAAAGATAAATCCATGGTAACCGTTCCACCAGCGCCACTTTACTGTAATTTCCATGTCTTCTGTGTTCAAATATGTATAAATGATTCTTATTTCAATTGCACCTACTTAGAGGTGTGTAGTTCACCAATAAAGAAGCACCAAACAATACCACAAAACACAAATAAAACAATTACAAATAAAAATAATATCAATTTCAGAATAATAATTGTAAATTGTGAGCATTACGTGGTAAAAATTTAGTATGTCTATGCAGGGGATTCGAACCACCTTCACAGCAGACAGTTTCGCGCTAGTTCCAACTGAGCTACGTAGTAACGTGAGATAAACATTCCGTCTAACACTTAGTATTGGCTGGTTCCAGTGAACATTTGCAGACGTACGAACGTCAACTGTCTAATCACGAATATACTACAGGCGATGTGATAACATCTATATTAGTACTAATTTCATTGAGTGTTTAACATCCATGTTAATACGTGGGTCGATGTTTTCCTGTTGGAGTGTAAAACGCGGACTGCATAAAACTCGAGAATCAGGGGCAGCTGACTCATCTGTATGGTTCGTTCACTTTTACCCCATGCCGTTTCTCAAGCATTTTTCAACGAAATAATTAGAGCTTTAAGTTTCTCTTCTTTACAAAACTGTAACACACTGAATATTCATTTTCCAATTTGTGAGGGTATGACTTCGAGCGGTGGTGTTTGCGTTTTGACTTGATTTGAACCTGTCCACGGCAAGACCCTTAAGTGCTGTGCTGCCGAACGGTACAGGGAATGATGACGTAATATCACTTATGTTTGTTGTTATGCAAGGTTCCACTGTTGGCCATCTGCATTCATTCTACAGACAGGTTACACATCTATCACGTTTAGATTTTGTTCAGTTTTGCCAGGATCAATCAACGCCGCCGGTGTCCCTCAAATTAGTTCTGCAGGTTTGACAGTAAATTTGCCGAAGCTTTTCAAGCAGGCTTAAACTCCATCAGTCTAGATGGGGTTGAAACCCCGTGACATTCGAGTGATGTGTATCATTGGACATGTCCTATTGAGGACAGGAGTGATAGGTGGCTGGCTTTACTGAATACCGCATGGCCCAAAACTGTACTTACTTGTCAGCAAATGTAAACATTGCAAGTAAAGGAAGAACAATTTAATCGGAATATTAAGAAACCCCACATGTCCAAAAAACTACATTTTTCAGGAGATACAATAAAAATATTCCAGGTCTTAAAATTATGCTTAAAGTCAGTTTTTGTCCTCATTTTTCGTTGAAATGAATGTAGAGGGAAGCATGCCATTGCCACTGTAGACATTCCTGATCCATTTTCTTGATGTTATGTTGACATTTATTTAGTGAACATGTCGGCTTTCTCAATTTTTTTTTCTTTTGTGGCCACGCCGTGGCTCAGTGGTAAGACCGCTTGACTCTCACCAAGGCGGCCTGAGTTCGCTCCCAGGCAACCGCAAAGTGAGATTTGTGGTGGACAACACGGCGTTGGGGCGGGTTTTCTCCGGGACCTCCGGTTTTCCCCGCCATCTGATTCCACCGGTGCTCCATCTTCATCGCATGCATCATCAGTGTCACCGTCTGCGGTGCCGTATGTAGTAAAAGCGGGCGTTAAATACTACTCATTTCATTTCAATATTTTGTAATAAATATTCATAAATTATTACCTAACCCACACTCACAAGGACAAAAATGAAACAAATTGTGCCTAAAAGAATTCTTTGCCATTATATTCTACACAAGGTTCATTCTTTGACACATGTTGGCCAATTGTATATGTCGTCGTAGAAGCTCTGAATGATTTCATCTTTTGTTAAGAATAACACAAATAATCTTATGTCTTGCATTTTCTTGTCATTTATAGGCAAATTATCTTGATAAGCCTGACTTATAGGGAAATGGTTCAGACAGTTGGAATGTGTACTGTTCCTCACATTCTGTACTAACATCACCACTGTCTGACAGTTTATCAGTAATAGCAATAGATTAAATCAAAGAGTAGAAGGCTGAAACAGTGCTGGTACATTAGAATTCTGAGAAAGCCCATATCCCTTGTACATATATGGTTTCTTATCAGTTTCAGTGACACAATGACTGCATAACAGCACAGAAAATGTCAGAATATCATGGGTTTCTCTCCTCAATTTTGTATAAAAAAATGGACGTGTGGGGTTTTTCAATATTCCCATTCAATTATTTTCCTAAAAAAGAAGCAAAATCAAACTACAAAAGTGTTCTTCTAGTGATAATGTTAATTTCATCGATAAGGATGACGATATTAGTAATAGTAAACAATAATAAATAATAGTAATATTAAATGTATGGATTAAACATGGGCAGCACGTTAAGAAAATTCACGTTATAACTATGTGAGGAAAATTAATGGCGTTTATAGAAGGAAACTAACAGTCTGAGAGTATTTCGTTAAGGTATCTCAGTCTGTCTTTCTCGCCTCCCATTTGTTGACCACGAATTGTTGTAGTTCAAGAGTTGTGCCGGGGTGCAGTGTGTCTGTGAACCCAGGAGATGCAGGTTGTTTTACCAGTTTTGCTTGCAATGCCAATTTGTGTAGCATACGTACAAAATATCACCCATTTTGAAACTTGTAACTAAGAGTAGACCAGCAAGTGACCAACGTAACAACGACTCCTGATTTGGCAACATTGTGTTATGTAGCATGCATGTGCCATAATGAACCAAGAACAAGTTCTGCACGGACAGAGCAAGTAAACTTGTCGGTGAATCAGATATTTAAATGTGCACAGTGCTGAGAGCTTTCCTTTCAACAGTGCCACAGGGAGGGAGAACTGTATAATGCCCCTCTCAGGGTCTACAAGGTGTAGCACTCTCGTCACTCTGTTCTGACATTGGCACTAAAGCGAAACTAGCTCCCACCACGTGATTTACTCCAAGTGTGGAGTAAATGTGTGGAGTGTGGAAGATATCATGATGTCTCTGATTGGCCAAAGTTAGATAGAAATCGATTTGTAGTGGCTGGAAGAGAGATTGCAACGAACTTTACTCCATACAATGAAGGATGCGGTAGCAGGTGCCAAGTTTGATGGTCCTTCTAAAGCTTAAATAGTTTCATCTCTTTGTCATTTCACATTTGGTAGTTTCTCTCAGAGTACAAGTGGCAGTGGATGTCTCGGCGCTGCATGGCGGGATGATAAGTACCTTCTCCTCCAGTACGACAATCTCCGGTCTCCGGACCAGCCTAGTTGACCGTTTCAGGGCCACGGTGGGTGTAATACCGGTTGTACTGGATTGCTGGGGAGAGTAAATGTTAGGGACCGTGCACTCTGCATCGTCGTGACTCCTTGGGTCGGCCGCACTTATCTTTCTCCCCCTCTTTTTTCGTAATTTACGTCCTCCAACGTGAAGTCATATCGGACGATGAATGAAATGGGTGAAATGATGCTCAAATGTGTCCGGGGCTCATGGAGCTTAGAGTTACCGACATTCGTCCTTCAGGATAAGGGAAAACCCCGGAAAAATATTATCCAGGTAATTCACCCTGACCGAGATTCGAACTAGGGACCCCTTGAACGTGAAACAGACACGTTACCATCTACGCTACCGAGGCGGCAACCCCCTCTTTGTGTCATAGGTACAATAGATCAAGATTGGTCCCAGTGCCAAATCCACGCCGTAGCATAAACCAATCCCAAAGCTTAGACTACTGATGCAAACCAATAGAGACAATGCTACTGATGAATACTGGTGCAACTGCAGTAGTGTTACTAGCTTGATCATGCCATAAATAATGTTTTTGAACAGATAGGAATACGGTTTGCAGATTCCAAACAGTCAATGCATTAATGTAGAAGAGGTATTCGTCAAGTGCCCACGTTTTCCATGAGAGATTTCCACCAGAACTTGTATTTACCCATTGGGGAACATGGTTAACTTCGGTGAATTTAAGCAGGTGTTACCTCTATCAAATAATTCTTCGAGGGCTGTTCAATAAAGAATAATTATCGTTTTTTACGGTCATAATTTTTCGCACAAAAATTCAATCTTATTATATTCTGTTAGCTTAATGTGAAACATACACGCCGTAGCAGTTTCATTGTTGGTACTCCTGGTTCCCGCCAGTGAGTACCAGGCAAGTTCACACATGTTCAGTATCGCCTACCACTGCAATGGAGGTAACATGCAGTTAAAGTTGATGTCAAAGGAAGATCCGGGGCTTCTTTCAAACGTAATCACTGCTGATGAAACTTGGCTACATCATTTTGATCCTGAGAGCAAACAGCAAAGCTCAGTGTGGAAATCTCCTTCATCACCAACCCCCAAAAAGCAAAAGTGTTTGTTTCTGCTGGGAAAGTTATGGTCATCTCATTCCTTGATATTCATGGAATGGTTTCTCAGCATGTTGTACCTGCACACACATCAGTAACTGGACAATACTACAGGGATGTCCTGAAAATATTGCAAGTCCATATCAGGCACAAAAGACCACATTTCCGTGAAGCAAGCTGGATGCTGCACCACAATAATGCGCGGCCACATATTTCCAATGTTGTAGAAACGCCTTCGTGAGAGACATTATCCATCATCAGAAGCAGTGGTGAAGGCTGCGGATGGGATTTTGAAGGATCTCTCAAAATGGTTTCCAGCGTGTCTTTGAAGACTGGCAGAAACGCTGGGACAAATACATCGCATTCAGGGGAGACTATTTTGAGAAGGACCATCAAAATTATGAGGATGAGTAAAGGCACGTTGTCAAAAGAGGAATTGTGATAATTCTTTATTGAACAGCCCTCGTATTAGCACACAGCTACAAAACTCACGTTTGAGTTACGTCTGAAAACAATAAAAGCCTGAAACTTCATATTGTGACCGCGTGGGTTACGGAGATTCGAAAATCTGGTTTACAGGGATTTAGAACATCTTTTGCTGCAGTAAACAGTCGTGAATTTAACAATCAGCTGTCTTCAAGGCTGACTCGGTGTTTGTTGCACGAAAACAACAGAAAGAAATCACTGCGGTACACTTCAATCGTCGGCTGTCGCAATAACCAACAAACAACTGCCGCTTCTAACACTTTGCCGGTATTTATACCTCCCCAGCAATTGTTTTTAGAAAGCCGGAGACCTTTCGAGAAATTTCTCGGCAGCAACAATGGATAGAACTCTCTGCAGCCTCTCTCTGTCTCTTTCCCGCCTGCCCACGCGCCTGGCTTCGACTTGCGGCAGCAGCACAATGCCATACGGTGACAATATGTTACGATTAAAAACGTTTTCTTCTCGCACTTATGTCTGAAACGTTATTTTAGCTATCTCCGTAGCTCAGTCGGTAGAGCACTTGCCTGCTATGCAAGGAATCCCGGATTCGATTCCCGGCTGGGGGTGGGAATTTTTCTCCAACCAAGCTGATTCCTCATCTTCCCCAGAGTCCGGAAGTATGAATGGCCGTGCGAATGTGCGTGTGATCTAATGATAAAAAAGTCCAAAGTACCAGCAACCCGACGTACAGGAGTCTACACCATGGCCAATTTGCGATATGACCATTGCACATAAATGGAACAAAAAATGTGAATGTGGGACACCGTATATAGGACAAACCTGAAGGAGCATCGCTACCAGGATAAACGAGCAAGAACGGAGCATTCGTTTAATGCAACCTCAGAAGTTTGTACTGGCAGAGCATTGTTTTGATAACGACCATAGAGCCAATTTCCGGGAGACGACCATCTTGGCAATATGCAACAGTTACTGGGAGCGGAGATTTAAGTGAGGCTTTGGCCATTTCCTCTAAGAGGAGCACGCTTAATCGTGATGCTGGATTTCAGTTCAGCTCCTCTTGGAAACCGGCCTTAAAATGGAAATTCGTCGACTTAAGAAGCACAGATTAAAACAGTTTGGTCATCAAGTTAAGTACTTAGGTTTCTTTGACCTAATTAATTTTCTATACTCACGCCATCTCCTGACCTGGCATTTAATTCACTGAAAACAGGTTTTTGTTCAGTAATGCGAATTTTGATAGTGTTTTGTCTTTGTTTATATTTGTGTTATATCTAGTGATTCATTTGTGGTTATAACATTTAATAAATATCCTGACGATCAGAGAGATGCACACTCCAGAAACGTCGATTTCTAATCATCTTTTCACCTGGCTTGCTTCCCGAGAACAGCTTGAGCATATTCACGTCTTATTTTAAAAAAATGTAATTTTATGTTCTGTTACACATTTTTCGATTCCATAGCCACATGTAAACGTTCATTCCAATGAAATATGTACAAACCTTCTGGAAAAGGCTCTTCAGCAACCTTCAATCTCTGTAAAGATACCCTAAGGCATTGCCTACTGAACACAAATGTATTTATGTATTTCAAGTACATCAATGGTACTCCCTACAGTTTATGTTGTTTACCCTATTTTCGTGTATGTTTTGCTTGTTACCCCTATAGAATCCTGAAATTTGTGTGTTAACTTATTTATTTTATCTTTCTATTCTCTTGAAATTAATTGTTCTTTCATACTAGCCATGTGCAGGACGACTTATGGAAAGGTAGAATCAGACTGAAAAATTCAATGCCATAGCCGGGATTTGAACCACGGATCTTCAAGTCTACATCCGGCTGCTCTTAACCATTGGGCTACCATGGCCAGCGTGCCAGCATGACATTAAATTCATCAACTGACTCGTGTTTTTCCCGGTAAACCACTAGGAGTTCTCATAAACACATGAGACAACTACCTTAATGACGACTTACTATGTTGTAAGTACTTTAAGGCCCGGGCTTTGTAGTTCGGACCACTATTAGGTACAACTGACTCGTGTTTTTCCCGGTAAACCACTAGGAGTTCTCATAAACACATGAGACAACTACCTTAATGACGACTTACTATGTTGTAAGTACTTTAAGGCCCGGGCTTTGTAGTTCGGACCACTATTAGGTACAACTGACTCGTGTTTCTCCCGGTAAACCATTAGGAGTTCTCATAAACACGTGAGACAACTACCTTAATGACGACTTACTATGCTGTAAGTACTTTAAGGCCCGGGCTTTATAGTTCGGACCACTATTAGGTACAACATACTCGTGTTTATCCCGGTAAACCACTAGGAGTTCTCATATACACATGAGACAACTGCCTTAATGGCGACTTACTATGCTGTAAGTACTTTAAGGCCCGGGCTTTATACTTCGGACCACTATTAGGTACAATTGACTCGTGTTTCTCCCGGTAATCCACTAGGAGTTCTCATAAACACATGAGACAACTACCTTAAGGACGGCTTACTATGCTGTAAGTACTTTAAGGCCCGGGCTTTATAGTTCGGACCACTGTTAGGTACAACCCACTCGTGTTTTTCCCGGTAAACCACTAGGAGTTCTCATAAACATATGAGACAACTACCTTAATGACGACTTACTATGCTGTAAGTACTTTAAGGCCCGGGCTTTTTAGTTCGGACCACTGTTAGGTACAACCCACTCGTGTTTTTCCCGGTAAACCACTAGGAGTTCTCATAAACATATGAGACAACTACCTTAATGACGACTTACTATGCTGTAAGTACTTTAAGGCCCGGGCTTTATAGTTCGGACCACTATTAGGTACAACTGACTCGTGTTTTTTCCGGTAAACCACTAGGAGTTCTCATAAATACATGAGACAACTACCTTAATGGCGACTTACTATGCTGTAAGTACTTTAAGGCCCGGGCTTTATAGTTCGGACCACTATTAAGTACAACTGACTCGTGTTTTTCCCGGTAAACCACTAGGAGTTTTCATAAACACATGAGACAACTACCTTAATGACGACTTACTATGGTGTAAGTACTTTAAGGCCCGGGCTTTATAGTTCGGACCACTATTAGGTACAACTGACTCCTGTTTTTCCCGGTAAACCACTAGGAGTTCTCATAAACACATGAGACAACTACCTTAATGAGAACTTACTATGCTGTAAGTACTTTAAGGCCCGGGCTTTATAGTTCGGACCACTATTAGGTACAACTGACTCGTGTTTTTCCCGGTAAACCACTAGGAGTTCTCATAAACACATGAGACAACGACCTTAATGGTGACTTACTATGCTGTAAGTACTTTAAGGCCCGGGCTTTATAGTTCGGACCACTATTAGGTACAACTGATTCGTGTTTCTCCCGGTAAACCACTAGGAGTTCTCATAAACACATGAGACAACGACCTTAATGGTGACTTACTATGCTGTAAGTACTTTAAGGCCCGGGCTTTATAGTTCGGACCACTATTAGGTACAACTGACTCGTGTTTTTGCCGGTAAACAACTAGGAGTTCTCATAAACACACGAGACAACTACATTAATGGCGACTTACTATGCTGTAAGTACTTTAACGCCCGGGCTTTATAATTCAGATTACTATTAGGTTAATTAATGGAAATTAATTGAATCGGAATATTGAGAAACCCCACATGTCAAAAAAAAATACATTTTTCAGGAGATACGACAAAAAACACTCCGGGTCTTAAAATTATGCTTAAATTCAGTTTGTCCCCATTTTTCGTTGAAATGAAAGTACAGTGAAGCATGCCATTGCACTGTAGATATTGGTGATCCATTTTCTTGAAGTTATGTTAACATTTATTTAGTGAACATGTGGGCTTTTTGAATATTTTGTAATAAATATGTAATATTATTTTTTAACCCACACTCACACGGAGCCCGCCTCGGTAGCGTAGATGGTAGCATATCTGCCTCACGTTCAAGAGGTCCCGAGTTTCAATCTCGGTCATGGTGAGTTACTTGGATAAGTTTTTCCAGGGTTTTCGCTTATCCTTCAAAATGAATGTCGGGTTAACTCTAAGCTGCATGGACCCTGGACTCATTTGAGCATAATTTCATCCAATTCATTCACCGTCCGATATGACTTAACGTTGGAGGTCGTAAATTAAGAAACAAAAAATATAGAAACACACTCACAAGGACAAAAATGAAAGAAACTGTGCCAAAGAGAGCTCTTTGGTATTACATTCTACACAAGGTTGATTTTCTGACATATGTTGGCCAATTGTATATGTCGTCGTAGAAGCGCTGAGTGATTTCATCTTTTGTTAAGAATGACACAAATCGTCTTAGGTCTTGCATTTTCTTCTCATTTATAGGCACATTATCTTGATAAGCCTGACTTATAGGGTTTGGTGGAATTACAAATCGTTCAGCCAGTTGGAAGGTTTCGGTGACACAATGGCTGCATAACAACATAGAAAATGCCAGAGCATTATGATCGGCCTATATGTTTAACAATGCCATAGAAAACTCAATTTTGTAAAAAAAAAAAAAAAAATGGACTTGTGAGGTTCTTCGATATTACCATTCAATTGTTCTTTCACACTAGCCGAGTGTAGGACGAGTTATGGAAAGGTAAAGTCAGAGTGAAAAATTCAAACACGAGTCAGTTGGAAAATTTAATATCATCCTGACATGTTGGCTATGGTAGCTCAATAGTTAAGAGAAGCCGGAATGAGACCAGAAGATCCATGTTTCAAATCCCGGGTATGGCATTGAATTTTTCTCTTCTTTGCTGTGCAACTACAATTTTGTACGTTTACCAGAGAACCCAATATATTTATATGATTATGTGTAAGGTGGATGTCCACGTGAACTTTTACACAAAGAAGGTCCTACGACTCCCGCATTGTTGTTCATTGCAAATTTTTGTGTGTCTACGTTCATCCCAAATGATAATTTTCTTGGTCTAAGGAAAGAAAATAGATCTTAATCGCTAATGTTGTACGATTGAATGTAACGATGCTACTTTTTAAGTTCAATCAAAGGTCTTGATTTTGACGTATTTTATACAAAAGTGTATTTTGAATGTCCGCTGAATGACGAGGTAACTAGAAAGGAACAAAGGCGCACATTCAATTTCTTTTTAATTCCCGTCGTTTCCTCGAGACAATTTTCTGATAGGAAATCAATTCCACTTTTAAATGCACATATGCTTTTGTTGCGTGTTTGTCCTACAGCACGCAAGCACCGACGGGATGGGGAAACTCATCATGATGAATTTATTATCTCTAAGCAAAGCATTCTAGTAAAACACTGGTAACGTGCTTCCAGTTACAAACCTTACTGTGCAAGGAGTTCCCTATTTCCTTCACCTAGACTGGACACTTTAGCAACATAAAAAATGTAATAAACAATAATTTATGGGTTGTCGAAAATATATCCTAATAATTATATATAGGGGAGAGTGAGAATAATGTTTATTTATTTTGCACAACCTTTTTCCTGATTCAGGTTGATGCCCGCCTCGGTAGCGTAGATGGTAGCGTGTCTGCCTCACGTTCAAGACATCCCGAGTTCGAAACTCGGTCAAGGTGAGTTATTTGGCTAAGGTTTTTCCGGGGTTTTCCCTTACCCTGAAAGATGAATGTCTGGTAGCTCTAAGCTCCATGGACCCCGGACTCATTTAAGCATCATTTCATCCCTTTCATTTATCGTCCGATATGACTTAACGTTGGAGGACGTAAACTACGAAAAAAAAAAAAAAAAAAAAAAAAAGAGTAGGTTGATTTTGTTCCGACAGCTCCAACATAAGCAAAATTAAAATTACATAAGTGATCTTAATAAGGAGTGATTGACATAATTGTTTATTGTAAACCCTTGCATATTTGCAAGATACATAACCAGCTAAAAAGAAAACAAAAGTACAATTATCGTTTCGATCTGCAGTAGCCTTCAAGGGATGGAAGTCCTCCTGAGGTAACCCAAGAGCCTTGTCTTTTGACACGCTATTCACCTTCCTTGTTTACTTTATGTAATTATCGTACAACCATCCAGAATATCTTTCCAGTGAATCCGCCCATTATAATCCATTAGATAAGGATGTGGAACACTGGAGGAACGTACGATTTCAGCTATCCTCTGTGGTCATTAGCCGGAATGGTTGAGTAATTTTTAGTTTGTTACATTAGCTGAAATTTTATTTCATCTTTGGCGCTTAACTTTTGGTATTTAATAACAAAAGCTATATAGGTTTCACATAGGCCTTTTTTTTTAAAAAAAAAAAAAAAAAGAGCAGGTTCTGGAAACCTATATTTTTCTACGCCCACATCGTTTCCATGGCCGATTTAAAATGGTGTAACGGAACGCGCAAGGCCGCGCCATGACTGAGTGCTTAGACCGCTTGGCGGCCTGGGTTCGATCCTAGGCGACCGCGAAGTGAGTTTTATGGTGGACAACACGGCGCTTGGGCGGATTTCTCCGGGATCTCCCACCATCTCATTCCACCGATGCTCCAACTTCAACTCATGTATGATTAGTGTCACCGCCTGCGGTGCCGTATGTAGTAAAAGAGGGCGTTAGACACGACACATTCCACTTCACGGAACGCGTCTCTTTAGCTTCGCCCTCCTGAATCCTTTCATAACTGAGTCTCAGTTACTAAACACGGTTTGATAGCCGAGCGGTTACAGACATACATGTAGGAGCTAAACCTACAAGGGTTCGAATCCCCGCCATCATTTTGATTGTTTTTAATTGTAGAAATACGAAATGTCTATTACGCACATTGCTAATGTTTACTTGATTTTATGGAATTTATGCACACACACATATAAAACTGAAACACTCTGTTTTAAAACTAATTAAAATAAATGTTTTCTTCCTGTATGTAAAATCAAGTAAAAATTTAAATTAACTTAGCATCGTGTGTGTAAATCCTCTGTACTGCCCTCATTCTGCGGGACATGGATGAAACCAAATGTCTAGTGACACTTTCACGAGAGGATACTTCGCATTATATCCCAGCAACATTCATAACAGATGAATGAGCCCAAGTGTTTACACAACCAATATTAAGGGTATGTATGACTGAAATTTCATGAAAATCGTGAAAATAACGACATTTTTATTTTAATTCTATAAAATAATTTAGACATTCCCGAATGTGAAAAATGCATAATTTGCCTCCGGACGCCATTTTTAAATGCTTATTTAAATGTCGGTGGCCTTTAAACTCTGTCAGAGTCACGCCCTCTTTTGCCTACATCCACATTCTTTGTCTGTTTTCCGTTCTTAAATTTTCAATTCAAGAAAAGAAAAATAAGGCTTTCAGACAAAATAGTTCCTAAAATGTTGCCAATATATCAGAGGCTGGCTTCTACATTACTAGAGAGGTGCAAAACAGGAAAAACACAGAATGCCAATGAATCTTTGCATCATGTCATATGGAATAAGTGCCCAAAGGAAGTTTTCACATCAAAACAAAAATTGGATCTTGCTGTTATTAAAAGCATCAGTGAGTTTAACATGGGTAGTCTTAAGTCATTGGAGCTGCAGCGAAATATCAGAGGTGAAAGTGTAGTAGACTCAGCAAGGAAAACTTCAGTGCAGCGAGATCAGACTCGTAACCTGCAAAGCAAGAAGCGAAGTTGTGCAGAAGAAAAGCAACATCTAAAGAAGAAAAAGGTGGAAAAAGCAGCAACAGAGGAGAGGAAAAAGAAATCTGAGGGTCCAACCTATCAGCCTGGTGGATTTTAATGTGAGTTATGCAATCAAATCTTTAATCGCTGTTTTCTCAATGTTCATATTTTCAGCATTTTTCTTCCTGTAAAATGCTCCTTGCGATGCAGTTTTTGTACCACATTCATGAAATTTCCTACACAGGTTCAGAATATCATGAGGAATGGAAATTGCCCTAGGTTTTATTGTGAAATGTATATAAGCATATATTTTTAATTTTCAAACACAAAACTTGCAGTTTTTTAGACAAAAAAAGAATATTTGTAAATTAAAAAAATGTTGTGACCTAAACTAAAGGAGACACAGAAAAACCCAGCGCAATTTCAAAAAGTATGTGTATTATGAACATAGGGTTAAAATATTAGACCAAAATTCAAAATATTTTGTCGCAAGGGACTTTTTAGTGACGTAACAAAAAACATACAGAATTTATCATAATGTCTAAACTGATGGAGAAAAGTGGTTTAAATTTAGGTTGTAACATGTTTACATTATACTACACCTATGGTGTAAATTTGAAAAAGCTAGCATTATTAGTTCAGAATTTGAAAATTTCAGTCATACATACCCTTAAGGCAACTTTCTAATAACATTGCATTTATTTTGAAAACGAAAAGAATATGTTCTTTGCCTCTTTTTTAATAAATAGGTTTAAAATATTATTAATCTTCTATAAGAAAAACATAAGGCATTGCTATTAAAGTAACAATAATAGAAAGAAACATTCACATCAGGATTCGAACTCATGCTGGTCCACGTACAAGACACATGCGTTTTACCGCTGGGCTACCATACATACGGCCAAGCCGCAAAGCATCTCCCTATCTGTCATATAGCTTTGAGATGAAGGCAGAGTGGCATCAAAGCGTATATTGGAAAAATTAATTGTTCTTTCACACTAGCCGTGTGTAGGCCAAAGTATGGAAAGGTAGAGTCAGACTGTGAACTCCAATGCCAGAGCAAGGATTCCAATCATTGAACTTTCCAGTCTAACTCTACCTTTCCAGGCGTATCTTGTGAATCCTTCCGATGCTCTCCGAATTGAACTTTGTTTCTGGCAGCTGCCCCCTCCAAGACTGTAAACAAAGAAATGGAGTAGAAGCAACTTAATAGGCTCCCAGGTCAAAAGTTAACAATCGTCTTGGAAAGACACACAGTTAGAACCTCGGGAAAAATATTTTCAGATGTGAAATTATTAATATATTGCCTGATTGATTTCAAACGGCTTATAAGCGATTTTTTTCTCTGTTTATGAGTATTTAACATAATCCACTAAAGAACCCGGTTATAAGATAAAAAACAAGTAAGAATCTGAGCTACTAAAGTAATGGGCTAGTCCATACATCTCGGCGCTTTAAAAAAATTTAAGTGAAAGTTTTAAGAACAAAATCAAATAATTTTTCAATGTGATTTGTGTAATTTGTTCTCTAAAAATATTTTGTATGCTTGTATGTTAAGTGTTTTTTTTTTTCGGGATAATAAAGCGATATGTCAAGTCGACCACAAAGAGCATTTACGTCACCTTTAGCTTTTGCGTTTAATCAAGGTGCCAAAGGCATAAAAGCTACTCGTACGAAAATGAAAATATCAGTCAGGAAGGAGAGCCCTGGCTGGATCAACCACAGTGCTCCAAATTCACCTACCTACCTAACCTCTCTGTCTGGCTGCTCCAGATTCTCTCTTATATTAGTATGGTGATCGGCTGATTAATTGTTATGTATATATATACATACATAATAAAAAAATCTTGGTGTACATTATGTGACGCCTCTGCTATGGCCCAAGCCGCGCTGGGCAGTCAGAACGTAAACAGATAAGTCACGCGCTAGCCCAGCATAAGCTTGTTAAGCGCTAACGCCTGGAAACTACAACCTTCTAGATGCTTCACCTTTTGGAAGGGCAGAATCTGTGTTAGAATCGCTTCTATTAACTACTATTCTGTAAAAATGCTGCAGAAATTATACATATATTCATTTATTTTGTCAAATTCTGTGACAAATATGTGCAAAGATATATACTGACCATACTTTGCTATACGCAGTCCAAGTAAAGCACGCGCGATCAATCATTTGATAGAAAAGAGAACTTAATACTTCTACTAAATTAATTATCTGGAAACTTGTCACTGCCTGTAGCAGCTTTTATTATTTATTGGTTTATTTTTGTGTCCGGAAAGTGGTAAAGGATAAACGTTAGTAGCCAAACCTCTTTCAAAACTTCTGATACTACCATTGTCGTTATCATCAGTGTTTGGACTTCTTGTAATATTCTGTTTAACCAAGCATAGAAGCCATGAGTGAAAAACTAAGCAATACATTTCAGGTGAGTCTATTGAACATAGACCAACGAAGAATTGTGATTGGCAGTCTTTAAATGCCTTACATGTAGCTGATATTTTAACTCTTACTAGCATAGGATAGGACTTTACGGAGGAGATTCGGCACGTCGAACAGACTGATCATTTGTCCTTATGCCCAAAGTGGGGCATCCCCGGGAGGAAGAATAAGGTGAGAAGACAGCGTGGCCGAAACCAAGGAGTCACTACAGTGGAGAGGGTAGGGCCTCTACTGTTTAGCATTCTAAGACTCCCCAGCAGTCCCGCACAGCCGTCATCCGTCCTACCCCGGCCCCGAAACAGTTCATCAGGCCGGGTAGGAGACCGGAGGTCGCCATGTCAGAGCTCGGAAAACCGTCATCCCTCCTACCGTGCTGCTGAAACGGTCCACTAGGTCGGGTCGGAGATCAGAATCTGTCCTACTGGAGGACGAAGGTAATTACCAGGAGTATATCGTCCTGCCATGCAGCGCCGAGACACCCTCCGACACTTCTACCCTTAAAGAAGCCACCACACGAGAGATGAGATGATATGGAGGTGAAATGGATTGATACGAAATTCGGGGGATGTGATTCATTTACCCATCATTCGCCTGGCGACCCGGAGGAGTCCCAAAAAACCATGGGTCAGGTAAGTCGGCCACGGGAATCAAACCCGGGCCTCCCGAATGTGGGCCTGAGAGGAAACCGCCAGAGCCGTCCTGCTCGGTTAAGTTTTACGAAATACAATTATAGTTAATAAAGAAATTAATTAAAACGTTCCATCGTCATCAGAAATCTTTTCAGCTCTTACAATGAACGATGCACATCCCGACTGAGGGGCAGTTTTCCAGCTTGTCAATTATTTGCAGGAACAAACGGCAGTCAATATACGACAGCTGTCGTGACACACGAAATTTCTCCGTATATCACAGCTCCAAAACACAAAAGAATCAATACTGACGAATAACAAATTTAAGTTTGTCTTGCACCCTAACTTATGACGGCGAAATCTGACATTTGTTCGCAAGAATAACAAAGGGCTTCCAGGTTGTGTGTTCCTCCTTCATTTAATATTAAGATAACCTTTGTAAGTCCATGCAAGAATATCAGGCGAAATTGAGCTGCTTAGTGGACACATTGCCAGTGTAGCAAACAGACTGAGCCTTCCTCTTGCATCAGGATGATACACCAACTCATTTAGTATACTAAACAGGGCGCAGCTCATACTACACTATACCCTAATCTCCCGTATACACGAATCAATTAGTGTTAGAAAGCATAAACACCTCTCTTCCAACTTTCTCATGTCTAAGGCAATGGGTGCTTTTGGATTTGAAGAAACTGGATACGAGTAGAACCAGACTGAAAAAGTCAATGCCATAGACGGGATTTGAACCATGGATCTCCCGGTCTACGTCCGGTTGCTCTTAACCCATTATTTGGCGGTGTTGTCCTGGGGCAGCTTTACGCATTATTCCACTTCAAAATTTTATAGTGCAATTGTATTTGTTATCATACGATCACAACTTTTTTTCACAACCTAACTTTACTCATCCTTATAAATTTGATGGCCGTTCTCAAAATAGTCTCCCCTGAATGCGATGCACTTGTCCCAGCGTCTTCAAAGACATGCTGGAAAGCATTTTTTGAGAGATCCTTCAAAATCGGCTCCGTAGCCCTCAACACTGCTTCTGATGATGGATAATGCCTTCCACGAAGGCTTTTCTTCAAGTTTGGGAATAGAAAGAGTCACTCGGGGCTAAACCCGGACTATAGGGAGGCTGAGGGATGCACTTCACGTTGATTTTTGCAAGATATTCAGCAACAACATTGTCAATATGCGGCCGCGCATTATCGTCGTGCAGCATCCAGCCTGCTTCATGGAAATGTGGTCTTTTGCGCCTGATATGGACTTGCAATGTTTTCAGGACATCCCTGTAGTATTGTCCAGTTACTGATGTGTGTGCAGGTACAACATGCTGATAAACCATTCCATGAATATCAAGGAATGAGATGACCATAACCTTCCCATCAGAAGCAACCACTTTTGCTTTTTGGGGTTTGGTGATGAAGGCGACTTCCACACTGAGGTTTGCTGTTTGCTCTCAGGATCAAAATGATGTAGCCAAGTTCCATCAGCACTGATTACGTTTGAAAGAAACTCCGGATCTTCCTCTAACATCAACTTTAACTGCATGTTACCTCCATTGCAGTGGTAGGCGAGACTGAACATGTCTGAACTTACCTGGTTCTCACTGGCGGGAACCAGGAGTACCAACAATGAAACTACTACGGCGTGTTTGTTTCACATTAAGCTAACAGAATATAATAAGATTGAATTTTAGAGCGAAAAATTATGACGGTAAAAAAATTATGATCGTTCTTTACTGAACAGCCCTCGTAGTATTGTGCTGGCCTTTGTCAGTTATACTAACACAATTTTGAGTCTTCATAGTTAAACCACTGAGCTACTATGACCAACATGCCGACATGACACCTGAATCGTATGTTTCCCAGTAGACCACTAGAGGTTCTCATATGCTATGAGACACGCACCTTTTGTGGCGACTTACTATGCTGTAAGTACTTAAGTCCCAGGCTTCATAGTTAAACCACTGAGCTACTATGGCCAACATGCCGACATGACAACTGACTCGTATGTTTCCCGGTAGACCACTAGGGGTTCTCATATGCTATGAGACACGCACCTTTTGTGACGACTTACTATGCTGTAAGTACTTAAGTCCCAGGCTTCATAGTTAAACCACTGAGCTACTATGGCCAACATGCCGACATGACAACTGACTCGTATGTTTCCCGGTAGACCACTAGGGGTTCTCATATGCTATGAGACACGCACCTTTTGTGACGACTTACTATGCTGTAAGTACTTAAGTCCCAGGCTTCATAGTTAAACCACTGAGCTACTATGACCAACATGCCGACATGACAACTGACTCGTATGTTTCCCGGTAGATCACTAGGAGTTCTCATATGCTATGAGACACACACCTTTTGTGGCGACTTACTACGCTGTAAGTACTTAAGTCCCAGGCTTCATAGATAAACCACTGAGCTACTATGACCAACATGCCGACATGACAACTGACTCGTATGGTTCCCGGTAGACCACTAGGGGTTCTCATATGCTATGAGACACGCACCTTTTGTGACGACTTACTATGCTTTAAGTACTTAAGTCCCAGGCTTCATAGTTAAACCACTGAGCTACCATAGCCAACATGCCGACATGACAACTGACTCGTATGTTTCCCGGTAGACCACTAGAGGTTCTCATATGCTATGAGACACGCACCTTTTGTGACGTCTTACTGTGCTGTAAGTACTTAAGTCCCAGACTTCATAGTTAAACCACTGAGCTACTATGGCCAACATGCCGACATGACAACTGACTCGTATGTTTCCCGGTAGACCACTAGGGGTTCTCATATGCTATGAGACACGCACCTTTTGTGACGACTTACTATGCTTTAAGTACTTAAGTCCCAGGCTTCATAGTTAAACCACTGAGCTACCATAGCCAACATGCCGACATGACAACTGACTCGTATGTCTCCCGGTAGACCACTAGAGGTTCTCATATGCTATGAGACACGCACCTTTTGTGACGTCTTACTGTGCTGTAAGTACTTAAGTCCCAGACTTCATAGTTAAACCACTGAGCTACTATGGCCAACATGCCGACATGACAACTGACTCGTATGTTTCCCGGTAGACCACTAGGGGTTCTCATATGCTATGAGACACGCACCTTTTGTGTCGACTTACTATGCTGTAAGTACTTAAGTCCCAGACTTCATAGTTAAACCACTGAGCTACTATGGCCAACATGCCGACATGACAACTGACTCGTATGTTTCCCGGTAGACCACTAGGGGTTCTCATATGCTATGAGACACGCACCTTTTGTGACGACTTACTATGCTGTAAGTACTTAAGTCCCAGACTTCATAGTTAAACCACTGAGCTACTATGACCAACATGCCGACATGACAACTGACTCGTATGTTTCCCGGTAGACCACTAGGGGTTCTCATATGCTATGAGACACGCACCTTTTGTGTCGACTTACTATGCTGTAAGTACTTAAGTCCCAGACTTCATAGTTAAACCACTGGGCTACTATGACCAACATGCCGACATGACAACTGACTCGTATGTTTCCCGGTAGACCACTAGGGGTTCTCATATGCTATGAGACACGCACCTTTTGTGACGACTTACTATGCTGTAAGTACTTAAGTCCCAGACTTCATAGTTAAACCACTGAGCTACTATGACCAACATGCCGACATGACAACTGACTCGTATGTTTCCCGGTAGACCACTAGGGGTTCTCATATGCTATGAGACACGCACCTTTTGTGACGACTTACTATGCTGTAAGTACTTAAGTCCCAGACTTCATAGTTAAACCACTGAGCTACTATGACCAACATGCCGACATGACAACTGACTCGTATGTTTCCCGGTAGACCACTAGGAGTTCTCATATGCTATGAGACACGCACCTTTTGTGGCGACTTACTATGCTGTAAGTACTTAAGTCCCAGGCTTTATAGTTAAACCACAGAGCTACTATGACCAACATGCCGACATGACAACTGACTCGTATGTTTCCCGGTAGACCACTAGAGGTTCTCATATGCTATGAGACACGCACCTTTTGTGACGACTTACTATGCTTTAAGTACTTAAGTCCCAGACTTCATAGTTAAACCACTGGGCTACTATGACCAACATGCCGACATGACAACTGACTCGTATGTTTCCCGGTAGACCACTAGGGGTTCTCATATGCTATGAGACACGCACCTTTTGTGGCGACTTACTATACTTTAAGTACTTAAGTCCCAGACTTCATAGTTAAACCACTGGGCTACTATGACCAACATGCCGACATGACACCTGACTCGTATGTTTCCCGGTAGACCACTAGAGGTTCTCATATGCTATGAGACACGCACCTTTTGTGACGACTTACTATGCTGTAAGTACTTAAGTCCCAGACTTCATAGTTAAACCACTGAGCTACTATGACCAACATGCCGACATGACAACTGACTCGTATGTTTCCCGGTAGACCACTAGGGGTTCTCATATGCTATGAGACACGCACCTTTTGTGACGACTTACTATGCTGTAAGTACTTAAGTCCCAGACTTCATAGTTAAACCACTGAGCTACTATGACCAACATACTGACATGACAACTGACTCGTATGTTTCTCGGTAGACCACTAGGAGTTCTCATATGCTATGAGACACGCACCTTTTGTGGCGACTTATTATGCTGTAAGTACTTAAGTCCCAGGCTTCATAGTTAAACCACTGAGCTACTATGACCAACATGCCGACATGACAACTGACTCGTATGTTTCCCGGTAGACCACTAGGGGTTCTCATATGCTATGAGACACGCACCTTTTGTGGCGACTTACTATGCTGTAAGTACTTAAGTCCCAGGCTTCATAGTTAAACCACTGAGCTACTATGACCAACATACTGACATGACAACTGACTCGTATGTTTCCCGGTAGACCACTAGGGGTTCTCATATGCTATGAGACACGCACCTTTTGTGGCGACTTACTATGCTGTAAGTACTTAAGTCCCAGGCTTCATAGTTAAACCACTGAGCTACTATGACCAACATGCCGACATGACAACTGACTCGTATGTTTCCCAGTAGACCACTAGGAGTTCTCATATGCTATGAGACACGCACCTTTTGTGGCGACTTACTATGCTGTAAGTACTTAAGTCCCAGGCTTCATAGTTAAACCACTGAGCTACTATGACCAACATGCCGACATGACAACTGACTCGTATGTTTCCCAGTAGACCACTAGGAGTTCTCATATGCTATGAGACACGCACCTTTTGTGGCGACTTACTATGCTGTAAGTACTTAAGTCCCAGACTGCATAGTTAAACTACTGTTTGGAAGTTAAGTACTTACAGCATAGTGCCTGCCTTTGTAGCGTGGTAAAGTGCCTCACATTCAAGAGGGTTCGAATCTCGTTGTGGGTGAGTTACCTGAATAAGGTTTTTCCGAGGTTTTGCTTATTATGAAAGACGAATGTCGGGTAACTCTAAGCTCTATAGACCCTGGGCTCATTTGAGCATAATTCGTCCATTCCATTCATCGTCCGATATGACTTAACGTTGGAGGACGTAAAATCACACACACACACACACACACACACACACACACACACACACACACACACACACACACACACACACACACACACACACACACACACACACACACACACACACACAATTACAGCATAGTAAGTCGCCACAAAAGGTGCGTGTCTCACTGTATATGAGAACCCGTAGTATTTACCTGGTCATTTGGAGAATTTAATGGCA
Source organism: Mantis religiosa (assembly GCA_030765055.1). Classification (NCBI taxonomy): domain Eukaryota; kingdom Metazoa; phylum Arthropoda; class Insecta; order Mantodea; family Mantidae; genus Mantis; species Mantis religiosa. Next base: position 334,213 of record JAUKNK010000156.1, read on the forward strand.
TGTCGGCATGTTGGCCATAGTAGCTCGCTGGTTAAGAGCAACCGGACGGAAACCAAGAGATCCGTGGTTCAAATCCCGGTTATGATCTGGAATTTTTCAGTCTGGCTCTACTCATCCAAACCTTAGCCTACACGCGGCTAGTGTAGAAGAAATAATTAATTTCCATCTAATGATCTTTCTGATAAATTCTGGAACTTTTCTATGATTATTGTGGCGAGCTCATTGTTACGACTGGCGGCCGGCGCACACAAAGGGACAGATAGTGCAGCGCGGAGATAGAAAAAGCTTAGCGAAACGGATAAAGATGGATAAGTTGAAGGTTCTTTTTTCTAGTGCCGTCTTGATTGAAGAACATTCCACAAACTTCCAGAAATATGAGTGGAAGCCGCGATCGCCAGTTGGGAGAGTCGTACTAGGAACTTGATTCGTGTGCGTACAGCTGTGTTTTGAAAGTGAACTCTTATTTACGTGTGCAGAAGTGACGAGAGATTGTATTTGTGTGTGTTACGTAATTCTGCTGCTGGTGCCAAAGGTGTAGAAAGTGTACTTCTACGGAAATAAAGAAAATTTTGAATTTCTGCAAATTGGACATTTGAGTTTACGAACCAATGAAGTTACAATATTTAATGGCATTTTAATTTACGAAAACAGTGTCTCATTGGCATCCTCGTTTTGGAAATATTGGTGTTGATATTTTTCTTTAATTTACGTCCTGCAACGTTAAGTCATAGAGGAGGATGAATTAAATGGATGAAATGATACTCAAATGAGCCTGGTGTTACCCGACATTCGTCTCTCAGGATAAGGAAAAACCCCTGAAGAACCTTATCGAGGTAACCCACGTGAGGCAGGAATGCTACCCTCTACGCTACCGAGGTGGGCTGTGCTGATACTGATAGAGCATCCATGCAACTTTCATATGTGACGATGCGGAGTACCAGTTAAGTGTTTGAAGCAAAGATACACCAACAATTTTAAATGCAATGCACAGGCTACCTATGCAATTTCCGAAAGAGATCTGTGTATGCAGTTTCCTTTCAAGCAAAAGCACGAGACATATTCTGAGATATTATCTCACAATAATAACACAACCACAGGGTCTCTGAAAAAATGGAATACAACAGACTTGTGGTCCGTGGCAATCCGCGTGTTTTCTTGACGATTATGCAAACTTTCGAAACACTCGAGTGCAGACACATAACCCTGTGCCAAAAATAAACTCGGCCTAGAGTGTGGTGAAAATTTGCCTTGGTTCATATATTAGGTTGACCGGAACCAACCAGCAAATAACAATTTAAACTAATCCCAGTAGTTGTAAATGGGCGTCCATATTGGACCACTGCAACACAACGGTAGCTCTAGTGGCATTAACTACGAGGGCTGTTCAATAAAGAATGACCATAATTTTTTACGGTCATATTTTTTTTATATTCTGTTATCTTAATGTGAAATAAACAGGCTGTAGTAATTTCATTATTGGTACTTCTGGTTCCCGCCTGTTAGAACCGGGCAAGTTCAGACATGTTCAGTATCGCCTACCGCTGCAATGGAGGTAACACGCGAGGAACAATATGTGGCTTTGAAATTCTACTTTCGTCTCAACAAATCTTCAGTTGAGGCCTATACAATGTTACAGGAGGCCTATGAAGAGTCTGTTCTTCCCTACAGCACAGCTCGAAGGTTGTTTAAAATGTTTAAAGAGGGGATACAATCAATTTCAAAGGAAGGTGGACCCAGTGCTCCAGCTCTTACGGAAGAAAACATCAACACTGCAGCTGTCATTGTGAGAGAGGATCGACGAATTACCTTAAGATCACTTTCTGAAATACTGAACATTTCATTGTGTGCTACCCACACGTTGGTGACAGAAACATTACACATGAGACGTGTTTGTGTGCGATGTGTTCCAAGACTGTTGATTCCCGAATAAAAGGACATTCGCATGCAGGTCTTCATGCAGTTAAAGTTGATATTACAGGAAGATCCGGAGTTTCTTTCAAACGTAATCACTGCTGATAAAACTTGGCTACACCATTTTGATCCTGAGAGCAAACAGCAAAACTCAGTGTGGAAATCTCCTTCATCACCAACCCCTAAAAAAGCAAAAGTGGTTGCTTCTGCTGGGAAATTATGGTCATCTCATTCTTTGATATTCATGGAATGGTTTATCAGCATGTTGTACCTGCACACACATCAATAACTGGACAATACTACAAGGACATCCTGAAAATATTGCAGGTCCATATCAGGTGCAAAAGACCACATTTCAGTGAAGTAGGCTGGATCCTGCACCATGATAATGCGTGGTCGCATATTCCCAATGCTGTTGCTGAATATCTTGTAAAAATCAACGTGAAGTGCATCACTCACCCTCCCTATAGTCCGGATTTAGCTCCATGTGACATTTTCCTATTCCCTAACTTGAAGAAACGCCTTCGTGGGAGGCATTGTCCATCATCAGAAGCAGTGGTGAAGGCTGCGGAGGCAATTTTGAAGGATCTCTCAAAAACTGGTTTCCAGCATGAATTTGAAGACTGGCAAAAACATTGGGACAAGTGCATCACATTCAGGGCAGACCATTTTGAGAAGAACCATCAAAATTATGAGGACGAGTAAAGGTACGTTGTCAAAAAAAATGTGATCATTTTTTATTGAACAGTACTCGTACATTGATCTTTCTCGCACTTGCTGGCTCTCTACCTAAACATAAAAACTATTTTCCGCTCCTATTTTTTCTTTTATAGCGCTCCATCTTCTGTCTCTCCGGTAATGCCAGTGTTATTTTCAAAAATTGGAACTAAAACTACTTTCAGTGGTGTTTATATAAGTCCGCAGTAATAATTTTGAGAAATAGGTAGACAAACCTGTTATGCATGTGATTGGTGGAAAACAACGGATGGGTGTAGTACCTCTTGCTGGATTTTGCATATCAGTTATAGAAGTACCGGCTTCCTGAATATTCCATTACTATTATATTATATATTATATTTTTTCAAAACAAACAGCGATATATTTGCATTCTTTGTACTCATGCCTAATTGCAATCCTTCACTTGAGAAAATAATTAAGAAGGCAAAACTCCACGAATTACGGTTTGAAGTATTTGATTCACCGGATCTAGCCCCAAAGGATTTCTTTTTGTTCCCTCATCTAAAAATTGCGCTCGAAGGACAGATGTTTTCATCAAATAAAGAGGCAATTCCCTTCCTGAACAATTATTTTGCAGAGAAAAAAAAACGTCGAGTACTATTTGGACGGGTTACAGAGATGGGAACATCGCTGGGAGAAGTGTGTAGAGTTACAAGGAGACTATGTTGAAAAACGCCGAGTACTATTTGGACGGGTTACAGAGATGGGAACATCGCTGGGAGAAGTGTGTAGAGTTACAAGCAGACTATGTTGAAAAACGCCGAGTACTATTTGGACGGGTTACAGAGATGGGAACATCGCTGGGAGAAGTGTGTAGAGTTACAAGGAGACTATGTTGAAAAACGCCGAGTACTATTTGGACGTGTTACAGAGATGGGAACATCGCTGGGAGAAGTGTGTAGAGTTACAAGGAGACATGTTGAAAAACGCCGAGTACTATTTGGACGGGTTACAGAGATGGGAACATCGCTGGGAGAAGTGTGTAGAGTTACAAGGAGACTATGTTGAAAAACGCCGAGTACTATTTGGACGGGTTACAGAGATGGGAACATCGCTGGGAGAAGTGTGTAGAGTTACAAGGAGACTATGTTGAAAACGCCGAGTACTATTTGGACGGGTTACAGAGATGGGAACATCGCTGGGAGAAGTGTGTAGAGTTACAAGGAAACTATGTTGAAAAACGCCGAGTACTATTTGGACGGGTTACAGAGATGGGAACATCGCTGGGAGAAGTGTGTAGAGTTACAAGGAGACTATGTTGAAAAACGCCGAGTACTATTTGGACGTGTTACAGAGATGGGAACATCGCTGGGAGAAGTGTGTAGAGTTACAAGGAGACATGTTGAAAAACGCCGAGTACTATTTGGACGGGTTACAGAGATGGGAACATCGTTGGGAGAAGTGTGTAGAGTTACAAGGAGACTATGTTGAAAAACGCCGAGTACTATTTGGACGGGTTACAGAGATGGGAACATCGCTGGGAGAAGTGTGTAGGGTTACAGGGAGACTATGTTGAAAAACGCCGAGTACTATTTGGACGTGTTACAGAGATGGGAGCATCGCTGGCAGAAGTGTGTAGAGTTACAATGAGACTATGTTGGAAAACGTCGAGTACTATTAGGACGGGTTACAGAGATGGGAACATCGCTGGGAGAAGTGTGTAGAGCTACAAGGAGACATGTTGAAAAACGCCGAGTACTATTTGGACGTGTTACAGAGATGGGAGCATCGCTGGCAGAAGTGTGTAGAGTTACAATGAGACTATGTTGGAAAACGTCGAGTACTATTAGGACGGGTTACAGAGATGAGAACATCGCTGGGAGAAGTGTGTAGAGTTACAAGGAGACTATGTTGAAACACGTCGAGTACTATTAGGACGGGTTACAGAGATGGGAACATCGCTGGGAGAAGTGTGTAGAGCTACAAGGAGACATGTTGAAAAACGCCGAGTACTATTTGGACGGGTTACAGAGATGGGAACATCGTTGGGAGAAGTGTGTAGAGTTACAAGGAGACTATGTTGAAAAACGCCGAGTACTATTTGGACGGGTTACAGAGATGGGAACATCGCTAGGAGAAGTGTGTAGGGTTACAGGGAGACTATGTTGAAAAACGCCGAGTACTATTAGGACGGGTTACAGAGATGGGAATATCGCTGGGAGAAGTGTGTAGAGTTACAATGAGACTATGTTGAAACACGTCGAGTACTATTAGGACGGGTTACAGAGATGGGAACATCGCTGGGAGAAGTGTGTAGAGCTACAAGGAGACTATGTTGGAAAAAAATCTGAAAAAATGTCTTGTATCTTGTTCGGTAACTTTTCAGGCCACCCTCGTACGTATAACGTTGAAGAACTGTAACTTTCAAATAGCGTTATTCTTGAAGTAGGGATTCCCACCGTTTTGAAGCTAAAAACAAATAACAGAATATTTACTTGGACTCTTTTAGGGTAAATGAAATTGCATAAAACAATATTAATATTAGGAGGTCGATTTCCTCTAAAATTCAGCTCATAATATTTTTGTAGGTTTTATTTCTTTGGCATTATGTACTGATCGCATACCAGATACTGAATGCTCCTGACAACTAAACATAAGCATTGCTTTTCCCATTTCAATTTAGAATACCTCTGCATAATAGGCGAGTCCGGGTGACTCAATTCTGCAGTCTAGGATGCTGCAATTTCTGTATGTGCATTACGAAAGCTGCACTAAACCGGTTTCTAATACATTGGCTCACTGCGGTGGAGGGCCACGATTGGCTCCTGCAGTTCTACATACAAGTTGTGTGCAGTCAAAGATCTCTGAAGGGAAACAGTCCACCTAGCAAGGTCAGTTGTGTGTTGTAAATCTGTCACATAACATGATAGACTTTTTATCTGGAAATATACTTACTAATTCTAAATGTAAAAGATATATTCATAAATGAAGCAAATTATCTCTCTGGATTAACCAATATCCAACCAAGGTAAGTGCGCCATAAAATTACCCCTTAATTTATGCAACATTTCGAAGCGTGGACACTAAGGTAGTATAGTCGTGTTGCTCGAACGGTTACCGTGACTTTATCTTTGTTAAAATTTTCGCAAAAGTTAAAGGCACATGGAGGCGGGCCGTACTGAAGACTCCAGCTAATCATAAGCTTGCACCGCCTAGCTCTACTGCCGAATGTGGTACATGCATCTCGCGCGCATGAACTGAGAACATTATATCAATTGAAAGGGTAGAGCCATGCTGAAAAAGTCAATGCCATAGCCGGGATTTGAACCACGGATCTTCTGGTCTCCGTCCAGCCGCTCTAACCCTTGAGCTACTATTGACAACGTGCCAAATTGACATTAAATTCTAAAACAGACTCGTGGTATTCCCGATAAACCATTAGGAGTTCTCATAAACACACGAGACAATGGCTCTACCCTTTCATAGTGCGTCCTACACACGGCTAGTGTGAAAGAACAATTAATTTCCATTAATTAACCTAATGGTAGTCCGAACTATAAAGCCCGGGCCTTAAAGTACTTACAGCATAGTAAGTCGTCATTAAGGTACTTGTCTCATGTGTTTATGAGAACTCCTAGTGGTTTACCGGGAAAAACACGAGTCAGTTGTACCTAATAGTGGTCCGAACTATAAAGCCCGGGCCTTAAAGTACTTACAGCATAGTAAGTCGCCATTAAGGTACTTGTCTCATGTGTTTATGAGAACTCCTAGTGGTTTACCGGGAAAAACACGAGTCAGTTGTACCTAATAGTGGTCCGAACTATAAAGCCCGGGCCTTAAAGTACTTACAGCATAGTAAGTCGTCATTAAGGTACTTGTCTCATGTGTTTATGAGAACTCCTAGTGGTTTACCGGGAGAAATACGAGTCAGTTGTACCTAGTAGTGGTCCGAACTATAAAGCCCGGGCCTTAAAGTACTTACAGCATAGTAAGTCGTCATTAAGGTACTTGTCTCATGTGTTTATGAGAACTCCTAGTGGTTTACCGGGAAAAACACGAGTCAGTTGTACCTAGTAGTGGTCGGAACTATAAAGCCCGGGCCTTAAAGTACTTACAGCATAGTAAGTCGTCATTAAGGTAGTTGTCTCATGTGTTTATGAGAACTCCTAGTGGCTTACCGGGAAAAACACGAGTCAGTTGTACCTAATAGTGGTCCGAACTATAAAGCCCGGGCCTTAAAGTACTTACAGCATAGTAAGTCGTCATTAAGGTAGTTGTCTCATGTGTTTATGAGAACTCCTAGTGGCTTACCGGGAAAAACACGAGTCAGTTGTACCTAATAGTGGTCCGAACTATAAAGCCCGGGCCGTAAAGTACTTACAGCATAGTAAGTCGTCATTAAGGTAGTTGTCTCGTGTGCTTATGAGAACTCCTAGTGGTTTACCGGGAAAAACACGAGTCAGTTGTACCTAATAGTGGTCTGAACTATAAAGCCCGGGCCTTAAAGTACTTACAGCATAGTAAGTCGCAATTAAGGTAGTTGTCTCATGTGTTTATGAGAACTGCTAGTGGTTTACCGGGAAAAACACGAGTCAGTTGTACCTAATAGTGGTCCGAACTATAAAGCCCAGGCCTTAAAGTACTTACAGCATAGTAAGTCGTCATTAAGCTAGTTGTCTCGTGTGTTTATGAGAACTCCTAGTGGTTTACCGGGAAAAACACGAGTCAGTTGTACCTAATAGTGGTCCGAACTATAAAGCCCGGGCCTTAAAGTACTTACAGCATAGTAAGTGGTCATTAAGGTAGTTGTCTCATGTGTTTATGAGCACTCCTAGTGGTTTACCGGGAAAGACACGAGTCAGTTGTACCTAATAGTGGTCCGAACTATAAAGCCCGGGCCTTAAAGTACTTACAGCATAGTAAGTCGTCATTAAGGTAGTTGTCTCGTGTGTTTATGAGAACTCCTAGTGGTTTACCGGGAAAAACACGAGTTAGTTGTACCTAATAGTGGTCCGAACTATAAACCTGGGCCTTAAAGTACTTACAGCATAGTAAGTCGTCATTAAGGTAGTTGTCTCATGTGTTTATGAGAACGCCTAGTGGTTTACCGGGAAAAACACGAGTCAGTTGTACCTAATAGTGGTCCGAACTATAAAGCCCAGGCCTTAAAGTACTTACAGCATAGTAAGTCGCCATTAAGGTAGTTGTCTCATGTGTTTATGAGAACTCCTAGTGGTTTACCGGGAGAGACACGAGTCAGTTGTACCTAATAGTGGTCCGAACTATAAAGCCCGGGCCTTAAAGTACTTACAGCATAGTAAGTCGCCGTTAAGGTAGTTGTCTCATGTGTTTATGAGCACTCCTAGTGGTTTACCGGGAAAAACACGAGTCAGTTGTACCTAATAGTGGTCCGAACTATAAAGCCCGGGCCTTAAAGTACTTACAGCATAGTAAGTCGTCATTAAGGTAGTTGTCTCATGTGTTTATGAGAACTCCTAGTGGTTTACCGGGAAAAACACGAGTCAGTTGTACCTAATAGTGGTCCGAACTATAAAGCCCGGGCCTTAAAGTACTTACAGCATAGTAAGTCGCCGTTAAGGTAGTTGTCTCATGTGTTTATGAGAACTCCTAGTGGTTTACCGGGAAAAACACGAGTCAGTTGTACCTAATAGTGGTCCGAACTATAAACCTGGGCCTTAAAGTACTTACAGCATAGTAAGTCGTCATTAAGGTAGTTGTCTCATGTGTTTATGAGAACGCCTAGTGGTTTACCGGGAAAAACACGAATCAGTTGTACCTAATAGTGGTCCGAACTATAAAGCCCAGGCCTTAAAGTACTTACAGCATAGTAAGTCGCCATTAAGGTAGTTGTCTCATGTGTTTATGAGAACTCCTAGTGGTTTACCGGGAGAGACACGAGTCAGTTGTACCTAATAGTGGTCCGAACTATAAAGCCCGGGCCTTAAAGTACTTACAGCATAGTAAGTCGCCATTAAGGTAGTTGTCTCATGTGTTTATGAGCACTCCTAGTGGTTTACCGGGAAAAACACGAGTCAGTTGTACCTAGTAGTGGTCCGAACTAGAAAGCCCGGGCCTTAAAGTACTTACAGTATAGTAAGTCGTCATTAAGGTAGTTGTCTCATGTGTTTATGAGCACTCCTAGTGGTTTACCGGGAAAAACACGAGTCAGTTGTACCTAGTAGTGGTCCGAACTATAAAGCCCCAGCCTTAAAGTACTTACAGCATAGTAAGTCGCCATTAAGGTAGTTGTCTCATGTGTTTATGAGAACTCCTAGTGGTTTACCGGGAAAAACACGAGTCAGTTGTACCTAATAGTGGTCCGAACTATAAAGCCCGGGCCTTAAAGAACTTACAGTATAGTAAGTCGCCATTAAGGTAGCATGTGTTTATGAGAACTCCTAGTGGTTTACCGGGAAAAACACGAGTCAGTTGTACCTAATAGTGGTCCGAACTATAAAGCCCGGGCCTTAAAGTACTTACAGCATAGTAAGTCGTCATTAAGGTAGTTGTCTCGTGTGTTTATGAGAACTCCTAGTGGTTTACCGGGAAAAACACGAGTCAGTTGTACCTATAGTGGTCCGAACTATAAAGCCCGGGCCTTAAAGTACTTACAGCATAGTAAGTCGCCATTAAGGTAGTTGTCTCATGTGTTTATGAGAACTCCTAGTGGTTTACCGGGAAAAACACGAGTCAGTTGTACCTAATAGTGGTCCGAACTATAAAGCCCGGGCCTTAAAGTACTTACAGCATAGTAAGTCGTCATTAAGGTAGTTGTCTCGTGTGTTTATGAGAACTCCTAGTGGTTTACCGGGAAAAACACGAGTCAGTTGTACCTATAGTGGTCCGAACTATAAAGCCCCAGCCTTAAAGTACTTACAGCATAGTAAGTCGCCATTAAGGTAGTTGTCTCATGTGTTTATGAGAACTCCTAGTGGTTTACCGGGAAAAACACGAGTCAGTTGTACCTAATAGTGGTCCGAACTATAAAGCCCGGGCCTTAAAGAACTTACAGTATAGTAAGTCGCCATTAAGGTAGCATGTGTTTATGAGAACTCCTAGTGGTTTACCGGGAAAAACACGAGTCAGTTGTACCTAATAGTGGTCCGAACTATAAAGCCCGGGCCTTAAAGTACTTACAGCATAGTAAGTCGTCATTAAGGTAGTTGTCTCGTGTGTTTATGAGAACTCCTAGTGGTTTACCGGGAAAAACACGAGTCAGTTGTACCTATAGTGGTCCGAACTATAAAGCCCGGGCCTTAAAGTACTTACAGCATAGTAAGTCGCCATTAAGGTAGTTGTCTCATGTGTTTATGAGAACTCCTAGTGGTTTACCGGGAAAAACACGAGTCAGTTGTACCTAATAGTGGTCCGAACTATAAAGCCCGGGCCTTAAAGTACTTACAGCATAGTAAGTCGTCATTAAGGTAGTTGTCTCGTGTGTTTATGAGAACTCCTAGTGGTTTACCGGGAAAAACACGAGTCAGTTGTACCTATAGTGGTCCGAACTATAAAGCCCGGGCCTTAAAGTACTTACAGCATAGTAAGTCGTCATTAAGGTAGTTGTCTCATGTGTTTATGAGAACGCCTAGTGGTTTACCGGGAAAAACACGAGTCAGTTGTACCTAATAGTGGTCCGAACTATAAAGCCCGGGCCTTAAAGTACTTACAGTATAGTAAGTCGCCATTAAGGTAGTTGTCTCATGTGTTTATGAGAACTCCTAGTGGTTTACCGGGAAAAACACGAGTCAGTTGTACCTAATAGTGGTCCGAACTATAAAGCCCGGGCCTTAAAGAACTTACAGTATAGTAAGTCGCCATTAAGGTAGCATGTGTTTATGAGAACTCCTAGTGGTTTACCGGGAAAAACACGAGTCAGTTGTACCTAATAGTGGTCCGAACTATAAAGCCCGGGCCTTAAAGTACTTACAGCATAGTAAGTCGACATTAAGGTAGTTGTCTCATGTGTTTATGAGAACTCCTAGTGGTTTACCGGGAAAAACACGAGTCAGTTGTACCTAATAGTGGTCCGAACTATAAAGCCCGGGCCTTAAAGTACTTACAGCATAGTATGTCGTCATTAAGGTAGTTGTCTCGTGTGTTTATGAGAACTCCTAGTGGTTTACCGGGAAATACACGAGTCAGTTGTACCTAATAGTGGTCCGAACTATAAAGTCCGGGCCTTAAAGTACTTACAGCATAGTAAGTCGTCATTAAGGTAATTGTCTCGCGTGTTTATGAGAACTCCTAGTGGTTTACCGGGAAATACACGAGTCAGTTGTACCTAATAGTGGTCCGAACTATAAAGCCCGGGCCTTAAAGTACTTACAACATAGTTAGTCGTCATTAAGGTAGTTGTCTCATGTGTTTATGAGAACTCCTAGTGGTTTACCGGGAGAAACATGAGTCAGTTGGAGAGTATAATGACATATGGGCACGTTGACCATAGTAGCTCAATGGTTTAGAGCGGCTGGACGGACACCAGAAGATCCGTGGTTCAAATCCCGGTTATGGCATTGAGCTTTTCAGTCTGACTCGACCCTTCCATAATGCGTTCTACACACGGCTAGTGTGAAAGAACAATTAATTTCCAATATATCAATTAATTACGCTCGGATAAATGTTTGAAAAACGACAGCTACCAATCTTATATCAAGAAAGAATTTTATTTTATGGTCATGACCGTAAGAAATCCTGTTTCTACGATATTTAGAACACGAGCGATGCACGTTTTATCTTTCGCATGGTTATGGTTAAAATTTGGGATTAATATTTGAATATTACAGGTGCCAGTCTTATATTAAAAAAGAAAGTTATTTTCTGATCATGACCATACAAAAATCCTGTTTCTACGATACTTAGAACACGAGCGATGCACTCAATAATACTGCTTCGAACCCTCTAGGGTAAATACATTGCGAAACCATTCATAACCAAGGATATAATGTGACCAGAAACGTTCTGCTAGGCCAGTAGGAAACGTATTGTTTCTTCTCGCTCGAATTTAACAAACACGCTGGCTTATTCAAGTAATTTGTTATCACGTCATGTAAAACATTTACGTTTCAGTTCTGAGTAATTACAAATATGCATACGTACACGCATACATGCCAACCAATAATGATATTACAGTGCTTACGTCGCGATGCAAAGTTATAATATACTAGTAATTTATTTATTTGTATTAGGAAAACTATATGAGCTAAAAATATAGGGTTTTTACGGTTATATTAAATACACCACTCTCTCCTTCCTCGTGGATCAGTTTTTGCAAAATCTGTATTTTTGCCTTAACGCGAATAGTATGTATTAGAGATTGATTAGTTTGCCGCTCGTCACACATCACTTAGGGGGAATGCAATAGGACAACATCGCAGGACTCCGATTGGTTGCTCACCTAATAGCGCTCAAGGACAAACGTCATCCCATTTGAAACAGATAATAGTAGTAGACGTTTCTGTTTAATGTCCCCGTCCAGTCGGATAGTTTTTAGATATCAGTTCCATTATGTAAGGTAGTGCTGGCATCCCCTGTAGTTGGCTGGATGTTCCTCGGTGCAGTTCACCCAATTCGGAAGAGTGCTTCTTAGTATACATCATTTCGAGAAATGATGAGATCCGAGAAAGTGTACGCATCTTGGTGGTGCAAATTCCCAGTATACACGTAATTCTACAGAAAGTGCACTGCGATATATTTCTGTACCTTCTGCTGGATCAACTTTGATGACACTGTAAAACAGACATTTTAAAACAGGATTACCTTGCTGCAACATTACATATCTTCAAGTTATACTGCTCAAAGAGGTAATGGTTGTTGATTTCTTCTCCAGTGGCAGTCATCTGAGGAAAGCTTTGCAGCAAGCAGATGTTACTATTTATTGTTTGTATAACGTCCTCTAACTACAAGGGTGGCCTGAAAAGATTCCGACCTAATAAAGATACCAGACGTTTTTTAGAATTTTTATTATTTTTATTTTTTTCCAACATAGTCTCCTTGTAACTCTACACACTTCTCCCAGCGATGCTCCCATCTCTGTAACTCGTCCAAATAGTACTCGGCGTTTTTCAACGTAGTCTTCTTGTAACTATACACACTTCTCCCAGCGATGCTCCCATCTCTGTAACCAGTCCAAATAGTACTCGGCGTTTTTCAACATAGTCTCCTTGTAACTGTACACACTTCTCCCAGCAATGCTCCCATCTCTGTAACACGTCCAAATAGCACTCGGCGTTTTTCAACATAGTCTCCTTGTAACTCTACACACTTCTCCCAGCGATGCTCCCATCTCTGTAACCCGTCCAAATAGTACTCGGCGTTTTTCAACATAGTCTCCTTGTAACTCTACACACTTCTCCCAGCGATGCTCCCATCTCTGTAACCCGTCCAAATAGTACTCGGCGTTTTTCAACATAGTCTCCTTGTAACTCTACACACTTCTCCCAGCGATGCTCCCATCTCTGTAACCCGTCCAAATAGTACTCGGCGTTTTTCAACATAGTCTCCTTGTAACTCTACACACTTCTCCCAGCGATGCTCCCATCTCTGTAACCCGTCCAAATAGTACTCGGCGTTTTTCAACATAGTCTCCTTGTAACTCTACACACTTCTCCCAGAGATGCTCCCATCTCTGTACCCGTCAAATTTGGAACTAAAATACACTGGCATATTTAAATGACATGCCGTTTAGATAAAAGAAAAACGTTTCAAAACACCAAGCCAAACTATCTAAATATTAAATTATAGTTTTAAAAGAAACAATACCTAATTAAAATAAAGAACAAAACGGTAAAGCAGTTTCTTACGTAGCTATTATCTAAGAATTCAAAATAGGAAGTAATCGTCTTTCACTATTGGTTTTACACTGTGTTATAATTATCATGTGATATTTAATATATTTAATAATAATAATAATAATAATAATAATAATAATAATAATAATAATAATAATAATAATAATAATAATAATAATAATAATAATAATAATAATAATAATAATAATAATAATAATAATAATAATAATAATAATAATAATAATAATAATAATAATAATAATAATAATAATAATAATAATAATAATAATAATAATAATAATAATAATAATAATAATAATAATAATAATAATAATAATAATAATAATAATAATAATAATAATAATAATAATAATAATAATAATAATAATAATAATAATAATAATAATAATAATAATAATAATAATAATAATAATAATAATAATAATAATAATAATAATAATAATAATAATAATAATAATAATAATAATAATAATAATAATAATAATAATAATAATAATAATAATAATAATAATAATAATAATAATAATAATAATAATAATAATAATAATAATAATAATAATAATAATAATAATAATAATAATAATAATAATAATAATAATAATAACAATAACAATAACAATAACAATAACAATAACAATAACAATAACAATAACAATAACAATAACAATAACAATAATAATAATAATAATAATAATAATAATAATAATAATAATAATAATAATAATAATAATAATAATAATAATAATAATAATAATAATAATAATAATAATAATAATAATAATAATAATAATAATAATAATAATAATAATAATAATAATAATAATAATAATAATAATAATAATAATAATAATAATAATAATAATAATAATAATAATAATAATAATAATAATAATAATAATAATAATAATAATAATAATAATAATAATAATAATAATAATAATAATAATAATAATTTTCTGTCAAGGCACGAAATATAAAATACAGTAAAACCTGCCTATAAACGACCCCTTAAAAAACCTGGAAAAGCGGAAAATAAATTTCGGAGCAGAGCTATCTCCCAGGTAAAATTATACTCTAAGCCGGAAAACTGCCTAACGTGGAAACGGAAATACTTTTTGGGAACAGTTTGTGTACATAACCTGTTTAAAACGGATTACTTTATGTGTAATGGGTCACAACGTACGTATTTTAAAAAGTGCAATAATTTTGGGGGCGACTGTACTTGCAGCGAAGTTCCAGGAACCATAAGGCCATAAACTGTACTCTTTGGGGGGAAAGAGAAAACAAACGATTAGCTCTCTCAACTCTCTGTTTTGTAGTGCGTTCATTCTCAGTTTCCTTGTTACAAGTGATCAAGTACGAGTGGAAGAAAACTGAACTTCTGTGATTTTTAAAAACGTAGTTTGTAGGTACAGATATTCTGTAAAATTACTTCTAACATAAGATATTATCATGGGAGGAAAAAATTATAGTTATAGAAGAACTTGAAAAGAACAAAGGTTCAGCTAAAGAATTGACCGTGCTGTTTAAAGTGGAGAAAATTCAGATTTATGAGATTTTAAAAGCTAAACAAAAACTTAAGGCGAGTGGTTAAAGGGCATGTGAAACGTATCACAAAATCTACAGAGTATGACGAACTAAATCGTCCTGTGTTCCAATGGTTTGTTAGTGTGTGTGTGTGTGCTAAAGGATTTCCCATTTGTGGGTCATTGCTTCAGACTCAAGCTTTACAGACAACAAGAAAATTAGTCAAAGACCTTTCAGAGCTTCCAGTGGATGACTCGAGAGTTTCAAACATCGTCATAACTTGTGTGTGGTGAAGCAAATGATGTTGATATGCAGACAATTGCAGACTGGAAAGGGAAGATTGAAACCAGAGAAACTAGGAAATTGTTGTATGTAAAATGAAAATATAGTACATAATACATATCAGCCTATTTTTACTTACATTTCATTCACTGTAAACCTGTGCGACTATGGTTAATCTAATTTCTCTGTATTCAAACACAGAAGATATATCAACTGTTGCTACATGCAGGGACGTATTTAAGAGGGGGGGTCAAGGGTGTCTGGACCTCTCCCCAAATTAATTATCATTTCAAACTTTTAATAAATATTTGAAATAAAACTTAGTTCAAAATAAATCGGAAAAGTTTATTCAAGCCTCTCATCTTAACGTCTCCATTCACTGTTAGGCAAACATGAAGCTATTTAAGAGATAAACGAAAAGTTATTGCACAGCAGCTGTAGAACTCGTTAAAATACACAAATAATGTCAATTGCAATAATGTATTACAAAGATAACCTATTCCGATATATTATAATTTGTTGATTAGAATTCCCAGATACTTACTTCAAGATATCTAATTTTTAACTTCTAAGTTCATATTTAAGTTTGATTTATGAGTCACTATGTTTACACTCAATCTTCACTTACTTGTTGTTGTATAATTGAAACTTTTTCAAAATCATTCGATCTCATCCTCAGCTGTTTGGTGACTAAATGAGCCTCCCTCTTCTTCCACTACTACGGAGCTCTGATCACTCTGCCATCTGGTGTTAGGGGCACTAAGTTTTAATACTTCATTTAATGCCGGGATTTCAAAATTTATAACTTTATCACGGTTTTTGTTTATGAATATTTTTTCCCAAATATCCAATTCTATGGGTGTACTTAAAGATTTTAACAGTTTAATGTTGTGGCCAATGTGGTTTTCTGTCCAAAAATGGTGTGAAACTGCAGATTTTTCTGTTTGTTTCAACTTAATGTTCCTCTGGTGTTCTTTTTGCCTGGTTAACATGTTTCTCTTAGTTTTTCCTATGTAGCTTTTTTCACAGGTTTCACAATTAATCTGATAAATTCCTGATTTCAAATTGTTGGGGATTGTATTTTTCAGTGGTTTATTTAGCAGGTTCCTCAGACTGAATTTGTTTTGGGGTGCTAGTTTTAAGTTTAGTCTTTTGAAGATTCGTTCAAATTTTCTAAAAGCCCATGGATGGTAGGTGAATTTTCTATACTGCCAGTTTGTGTTTTTAAGAGGCGTGATAGTGGTATTTTTTGATATTATCTTCAGTTTTTCTTTTCTCTTCATCATGTTCCTTATGATGGCTGGGTTGAATCCATTTAATACCGCTATGTCTTTTATGTGTTGTTGTTCTTTCAAAAATTCATCCTTACTCAGTGGGATGTTGTATAGCCGGTGAATTAGACTTCTAAAGGCAGCTAGTTGATGTGAAACTGGGTTGTATTCATTTTTCTTTATGTAATATCTATGTGTGTGGGCTTCCTGTATATTCCAAAATCTACACCATGACGATTTCTAGTTATCTTGAGGTCCAAAAAGGGTAGGGTGTTGTCTCTTTCTACTTCCATAGTAAATTGGATGTGATTATCTTGCAGGTTTAGTAATTTCAGAGAATATTCTCTAAGTTTTTCCGGAATGATAGAAAAAACATCATCAACATATCTCCGCCAAAATTTATAAATCTGTTTGAAGGCCTTTACTATGTGTGTTTCAAAATAGCTCATGTATAGGTCTGCTAAAATAGGCGAAAGTGGGCTCCCCATAGCTAATCCTTTTGATTGTGTGTAGAATTTTTGGTTAAACATGAAGTAATTATTCCTTATGCATAAATCTGTAAGATTGATAACGTCATCTATTTCTCTGAGGTTCGTTGTAGTCGGGGTTAGCCATTTTTTGAGGAATGTAGGTATTTTTTCTACTGGAATGCTTGTAAAAAGTGCCTTAACGTCAAAAGAAACCAGTATGTGATTTTCCGGGATGTTGTACTTCTGTAGGTGGTTTATCAATTCCAATGAGTTTTTTAATCCGTAGTAGTGGAAGAAGAGGAAGGTTCATTTAGTCACCAAACAGCTGAGGATGAGATCGAATGATCTTGAAAACGTTTCAATGATACAAGTAAGTGAAGTTTGAGTGTAAACATAGTGACTCATAAATCAAACTCAAATATGAAGAATACTTCACTGTTAATAATGCTTCTGCTTTTAATATTTCTAAGTTCATATTCCCTTTTTCATTGAAGGAGAACTAATACTTCAAATGCATCAATCAGTGGTTCGCTTTTTAAATATCTGATTGCTGCTTATATCACTTTATCCCAGATATATGAACAACAAATGTGCAATGTGCAAGGCCTTTCTACACACTTTATCCAAAGAAACAAGACAAAAACAAACTTTTCTAAGAACAATTTGTAGAAGCTTGGGTGGAGAAAGTCATGTGAATACAATATATTATATGTGTTTTTATTTTTTACTAATATGATAAAAGCACATCCCTGATTAATTATTTATTAAAAGCAAATAATTCAACATAGATTTTTGGACCCCCCCCCCCCCCGGAAATTGACTTCTAAATACGTGCCTGGTTACATGTTCAAATATATTACATTTTGCGGATGATCTACAAATCTTTAGTTCCGTAAAATCTATCTCTGATTGCACAAAACTTCAAAAAGACCTGAATGCATTAAATAAATGGAGCAAAGACAATAATCTTTCTTTGAATATAACAAAATGTCAAGTTATGGTGTTCTCTAGGCTTAAAAAGAATATTGTTTTTGACTATAAAATAGATGGAGTTAATTTAAAATTTTTAGAAACAACGACTGATTTAGGAGTTATTTTTGATAAGGATCTAAACACATTAACACAGTAATCAGTGTAGCATATAGAAATCTGGGATTCATTACTCGTAACTCGGACAACTTCAAGGCTATTAGACTTTTTGTTACATTATATAATTCATTTGTAAGATCCAGACTCGAATATGCTTCACCAGTATGGAGTCCTTATATCGCCAAATTTATTAAACTTATCGAAATTATACAATACAAATTTCAAAGGTATGTATTTTTCAAAAATTTTCATTATTTTCCTAAGTTTATATCATATAATTCATTACTACAGCTATTAGACTTTAGAAGTCTATCAAATAAGAGAAATTGTCAATTATTGCTTTTCCTTTACAAATTACTTCATAATATGATTGATAACCCTAACCTAAGACAATTAATACGTTTTTACGTTCCAAATGTTGCACCTAATAGATTTTGTAATATTTTTCTTCCTCAGAAGGTTAATAGTGATTCCTATAAATATTCATCTATGCGTAGAATGCAGTTATGATACATTGACATATTTAGTATGAAAATCAGAAACTTTGCTTTATCCAGTGATCATTTATTACCAAAACATGACTTACTGTACATGTGAACCAATGTTACCAACTTGTAACAGCAGCCGCGGGAGGAAGGAGACAGAGTGCCGCCGACCCAAGGAGCCACGACACTACAGAGAGCAGGTTCACTACAGTTTTACTTAGACAGAGACTTCCCCCGACAGGCCAGGACAACGAACACGCTCTCCCACTACGGGAAGGCAATTAGCCCAGCAGTCGAGCCCCAAATGTCCTTGGCTGGCGGTCCGAGCCCCAAAGGTCCTTTGCTGGCGATCCGAGCCCCAAAGGTTCTTGGCTGGCGATCCGAGCCCCAAAGGTTCTTGGCTGGCGATCGGAGCCCCAAAGATCCTTGGCTGGCGATCGGAGCCCCAAAGATCCTTTGCTGGCGATCGGAGCCCCAAAGATCCTTTGCTGGCGATCGGAGCCCCAAAGATCCTTGGCTGGCGATCGGAGCCCCAAAGATCCTTTGCTGGCGATCGGAGCCCCAAAGGTTCCTGGCTGGCGATCCGAGCCCCAAAGATCCTTGGCTGGCGATCGGAGCCCCAAAGGTTCTTGGCTGGCGATCCGAGCCCCAAAGATCCTTGGCTGGCGATCCGAGCCCCAAAGGTCCCTGGCTGGCGGTCACGAAATGGTCCCAACAGAGGAGCGGAGACCGATAACCGACCTACCGGAAGAGGAAATAGTTCACCTCAGAGCATATCATTCTGCCATGCATCGCCGAGACTCCCGCCGACGCTTCTACCTTGAAAGAGACCACCAGATGAGAGATGATGTGAAATGATAATGGAGATGAAACGGAGGGACAGGAAATTCGGGGGATGTAGTTAACCTACCCAGCATTCGCCTAGCGACTGGGGAAAACCCCAGAAAAACCCATTGCTCAGGTGGGTGAGCCACGAGAATCGAAACCGGGCCTCCCAAATGCGGGCCACAAACGAAACCGCCTGAGCCATCCCTCTCGGTTAGAGATGATTTACTGTGCATTCATTATCTTGGGGAAAAAGATTTATTTAATAATTTTCTGAAATGACATTAGCATTACCACAAAATGTGGAGTATTAAGTAGTTAAATCACGTACTGGAAGAAGTGCAAACTTCTTTCATTTGGACAGAATATTTCATTATAGAACAAAATATTATTTTTCTGTACCCCGCTCGCCTCCCTTAGACGACTACATACAACCCGGCCTCACAGCTACAGCTTCTTTCGTACATGATGGCATTGCACGGAGCAGCATCCTGAAATATCTGCTTTTTCATCACATCTAAACCCCACAGAACATACACAAGTGTGGAAATACAGAAAAGAGACAACTACTGAAAGCACTTGATGAAACGTGGAAGAGATGGCCTCTCTACACTTCTCGTCCAATGAGGCTTTAATACCTTTCTGGTGGAATGCTGCCGATGGACAAGCTATTAATGTGCTTTTCTCTCTTATTTTATTTCTGTTCATCTTGCGAATTACGGATTTTTCTATCCTTTTTACTCGTGTACACCGAAGGCCATGCTGTGCGCCAAATAGAATAACACTTTGGAGATTATCATGAACGACTGTCACGTTCTATACCAGGGGAAGACAGGTAGTGGCGGTGTGACGTCAGTTCCATCAGCTCTAACCGCCAAATATGCTCCCGAACGAAAGGCAGGTTAGTGTGTGACGTCACCGCGCTGATTTCTGTTTCCCAAGAGGAAGGAAACAGTTCGATGTGTTGGGGTTCCGACAGTGTAGGAAAGACAGGAAACGTATCGGGTATTAATAATATGTACAACTTACATATTGGGTGTTGTAATATTAATGCTGACTGCTTTAATTACACAATTGGTCACAGCTTATAAACAATTACATTTTGGCTCTGTGTTATGAGAAAATATATAAAACTTCAACTTGTAGTTTATCTGAAGGTCAGGCATGTTATAAAGTAAATAAAATAAAACAAAGTAATTTTCACTGCAAATTAGAGGAGACCCATTCAGAATAAACTTACGTGGACATTTTCCGACATTTTCTGTTTCGTTTTTCTTTAACTAGTTTATCAATGTCAGGACGTAATGTCTGGGAAATTTGTAATCGAAGGCTGCATGTTAGATTGTGATAGGACAAGGCACTTCGGGGTTTGGTTTTAGCCAATTTCATAACAATGTCCGTGCGACAAGTGAATACAACCTCGGAAATCTGGTCTGGGGCACATTCTTGTAAAACTCATCCAAGTCTCGCTTCTTTGTATATTTGTCCTTCAATAAATCGTCACATGGGCGCCGGGGTAGCGCGGTGGTTTCGTTCGCGGCTCCCGTTCTAAGGGTCCCGAGTTCGATTCCCGGCTCTGGGGTTGGCGAATTTAAGTCGGCCCTATCCACGCCTTCACCTCTGTCTAGCACACGTGAAGTATCCCCTATGCCCAACGTGGTTCGGAGTCCACGGTAAAAACTGTAGGTCCTCTTACCTCACCGCCATCTTCACTATCACCCTATCATCGGAGGTAATGGACACCGCCCTCTGGGTGCCTCCACCTGAGAAATGGGTCCGGTCATCACTTGGTGGGGTGAGGTTACCCCGAAGGCCAAAGTTGCCATGTGGGGAGTGTTAGTAACTAACTAACTAACTATAAATCGTCACATTGTAAATTTAACAGTTCCATTAGGTACGTGGCAGCTACATTGCTGTCATCGAGTGTGCTACACCTGACTGAACCCTCAGACTCTGTACTCTCAGCGCCATTTACATAGGCAACTTGGTACTACACGGCTCTTGCCTGACGTCACACGCACTGCAGGCCTCGCTCCCGGCTGAAATACGTACAGCTCTCGAAGCTGGCTTCCTCTCTTCTATACTGTACTACACTATAGCTTAGGAGTACTTAAGTGAAAGCTAAAGAAGTGAGATGGAAATGATTTCCTTCCACCAGTTGCGACAGAATGACCCACTTACCCTTGGTTACTGAGTTTTAGTGACGGCTCAGCGATGCCATTCTTTTGTGCGGGTCACATTCATCCGCCTTTTACTGGGTACTAGAACTGTCTCTCTTTACCTTGGTCACTGGTGAGGGTAAAATAACATTGTAGGGGACGTGAACCATGCTGCAGGGTTCAGCACCCCTGTTCAAACATGAATGTTTCAGCATCTGTATTGTAGTATACAATAGAAGTGTACTGTTCAAAGGACTTAAAACCTGTGGGGGGGGGGGAGTAAACAAGTCAGGGCACAAGGTTAGTAGGGCGACATTCTTTGGTTTAGAAGGAGTTACGATGGGCGAAAGGTTGTTAGGGAGGATTTACGAAGACACCACAGCAAATCTTTGTAATTTCTTTGCACACGTGCTCCAACTTACTCTCCCAACCTCTCTTGACTGCCTCGTTGAATGGTTGGATACCTGGCGCATACGTCTAAACACTCAAAAGACCGCAGCTAAGATTTTTAGCTTACGTCGCATCTCCAACTCTCCCGAATTGCATATTAAGCATGAATCAATTCCCTGGCTACCTCCTACCACCTCCGTCAAATACCTTGGAGAAATGCTGGACACTAGACTTACTTGGCGAGCCCATATTGATCGACTCATCTCGTTGGCATCAGGACGACTTTCAAAACTTGGCCCGCTACTTCACAGACACACTCCTCTTGGGATTGAATGCTCTCTGCTTCTCTACAAATCTCTTGTCCGGCCACTTATCACATATGCTTGCCAGGTATGGGGTTCGGCTAGCAACACTCATCTCCGAAGGCTACAGGTCTTGCAAAAATCGATTTATGCGCATCGCCACGGATGCCCCTTGGTACGTAAGAAATCAACAACTGCATAAAGAACTTGGTCTCCTTCCTCTTCACCAGTACATACGTCAGATCGCCTCTCGCTTCTTCTCAAACCTGCCAGATGTTCCAGGAGCTGTGATGTACGACATCGGCGTACGAACCCGCCAGCCCACGCGCCTGAAGAGACGACTCCCACAGGATCTCCTCCTTAGTGACTCTGATTGAAAAAACTATGAATATTGTTTCACAATGACTGTTGTTCTTATCTCTTTGATTAATTGTTTGTTTTAATTTACTGATTTTTCTCTTGTTTCACAGTGTTAAGAAGAAAAAACAACTTACTCTCCCTATCGGAGTACCTGCAAGAAGAGCTTCACTAAGGGATTTATTAAACAGCCAACTTCCTATCATGTGTTTGCTCCTTCGTGTTAAAGGTTTATGAGAAGCTATCAATGGTTCATGAGGAGTCACAAGAAGATTTTTCACTGTTAAGGGAACTCAACTAACCATCTTTAAATAACATTACAGTTTAATGCGGGGGGATATAGAATATACGGATTCTGTGTCTATTATGTATAATATTCTGAAATCTCTTGGGTTCAAATATAGGAGAACCAATGATGGTCGCAAATTTCTGCTTGAAAGAAGCGGTATTGTTGCTGCAAGACTAAAATTTCTGCGCACAATGCATAAGTTTAGTACATGAGGTTCATGGTGTAAAAATGCTTCATAAATACACACTCATATCTTCTGTATTTATTAACTACTTTAATGAAACAAAAATTGGTTTAAGGTCTATTACAGACAGTATACAAATATGGCATCATTAAAATATAAACTATATTCACAAATCCTTGAAATGTCACCATTTTGTTTCACTGTAGCAAACAACTTCTTTGGTAGAACACATCTAATTTGAATAAATTTGTTTTGTGTACATATGAACGATAGCTATGTAAGGGAACTGTTCTCCAGTTCAAGGTTTTAAGGTTCAGATTATGCGATACCTAATCATTGTATATGTTCTCACACACATGCTGAAATATTAAGCGAACTTCTCTGTCAGCATCTGTATCACTGTACAGCTCAGCATGTGTATAATAATTGCTAAGTTGAGAGAGGCCGCGTCGTGGCTCAGTGGTTAGACCGCTTAGCTCTCCTCAAGGCGACCGCAAAGTGAGATTTGTGATGGACAACACGGAGCTGGGGCGGGATGTCTCCGGGATCTCCGGTTTTCCCCGCCATCTCATTCCACCGGTGCTCCATGTTCATCTCATATATTGTCGCGCTGTTCGAACGATTACCATGGATTTATCTTTGGTAATAGATACCTCTCAGATAACGCACTGATTATTCTTGTAAGAGTGAGAGGGGTACTGACACGCCTCCCGGTCGTGTGCTAAACACCAATGAACGCATCACTTCAGCCAATGGAATTCGCAGAAATCACAAATGACAGATATACGTTTACTCCGCGTGGAGTAATCAGTGCATTATCTGAGAGGTGTCTATTACCCAAGATAAATCCATAGTAAGCGTTCCAGCAGGGCGACTATACCATCAGTGTCATCGCCTGCGGTGCCGTATGTAGTAAAAGCGGGCGTTAAACACTACACATTTCATTTTATAGGTTGAGACAAAGACAGGTATATCTTCCATCTTTGTCGCCCGCTTGCCGTGGAACTGGCAATACCAAGACAGTACGATAACCGTATTGGCTGAACCCATGTTCATTCTTATTGTGTAGCTACTCTAAGATTGATTACCACGGAGAGGATTCGGCACTGTACCCAGTCCTGATTTGTTTTATCTATGCCCCCAGTGGGACATCCCCAGGAGGGATGAGACGAGAGGACACAGAGGGTGGCCATCCCTAGGAGTCATGACAGTGCATAGGGCAGATTCCCTACAATTGACCAGTTGGAAACTCCCTAGCAGGCCACTACAACCGGTAGGGGATCCGTCCCCTTCAGCTGCCGTGGTGCGGGCGCTGCAGACCCCTAGCACTCGTAGTACCTCTAACGTTACTAGAGGAACCTCGCACCGAACTACCGAGCCCCTCCCGTAGGGGAGTTGTTCGGATTGGGTTCGAGGGGTCAGTGTGTTCCCGACACCCGTGGGAAATCGGGTTCGTCTCTGGACGGGGTTGAATATTCCCGCGTACTAGGCAGCATAGCTGCTAGTAGGTGTGCTAGATCACCAGGCGGCCCCACCGGAGTTGATAGGTAGCCTTCCCCTTTAGGCGTTGTCGCGCGTAAGTGGCGTATCCACTTCTACCCATCTTGCGTTTTCGGTCCAGATGGGGGGGGGGGCTTGTTAGCTTCTAGGTCTTGCTCTATGGAAAGAGCCCTGGAGGCACCGGGCGCCCCTTGGGGACAGCTCGGTTTCCTCCTTGGTCGTAGAGGGAGGTCGGTCTTTACTCTGTGAAGGCTGTCCTAGTAGATACCCTCGGCCCTTAATTAATTAATTAATATCCCAACCACTGAAACGGCCTACCAGGCTGGCTTGGAGACGTCCTACCGGAGGAAGTTTTTACCAGGAGCATATCCTGCCATGCAGCACCGAGACACCCATCGACACTTCTACCCTGAAAGAGAGGGAAAGATGAGAGATGATGTAAAATGGAAATGGAGGTGAAACGGAGGGACAGGAAATTCGGGGGATGTAATTAACTTACGCAGCATTCGCCTGGCGACCGGGAAAACCCCGGAAAAAACCCATGGGTCAGGTAGGTCTGCCACGGGAATCGAACTCCAGTCTCCCAAATGCGTGCCACAGACGAAAAATAGTATCCATGGATACCCTAATCCTATTATTCTCTCTCGCTTATTTAATGTTTTCTATGTAAAACACCCTGTGAATAGTATTCGTAGAAATAATTTACATATATATTCACCGTCTAGTCATATTTTCTAGGGCCTGAGCAGTTTTAGCAATGTTAGTATTCTACAGAAGGCTATTTTGGTAGCTTGTACCTCACCAGCCATTGAACATGCCCACAGTAAACGGCAGACCTTCATGTATATACTCAGAACGCTGTAAATATAGGAGTTTTCTTGGAATCTGTTGTCAAGGATTTCTGAAAAAGCCGATTTTGGCAAGCGCTCACTCTCCCTTGCACAATAACATCATGGCTCTCTCATGCACGTTTCATGTTCGGCATTTTGAGAGTTGTTTTACTATCCTCCTACACGGTACGCTAATTCTTTCACAGATGTGAGTGTCCATACCTTCATCTTATCTGTATATATTCTTATGCTGGATTTGCAAAGCTTTTCATAAACCAGTAGTGCTAGGCAGCTCTTGCTACAGGGTGTAAATAGATTACAGCACTTACCACTGGGATCATTCAAAGAAATTGTTTAAAGAAATCAGCTTACTCAAATTATCCTCTGTTAGTTCTTCTGCATCTAATTTCTATTTATAGCTCAGATGTAAGATGTTGCAAGTTCCAATTTTCTGAAAATGAGTGCAGAAATTGACTTTAATGCTTTAAAGTTTAATTACAATGAAAAATATGGCAAGAGGAAACCAGGAAGAATGTTGAAATACAATATGTCGCGAGGCATTGTAGACGAGTGCCGAGATAGAAGCGGGGAGTGAAAGAGACAGATAGCGCCCAAGCCACGCCCTTTCGGACTGGTGAGCGCTAATCACTTGCCAAAACGGAGAGCAACAGAGGAGGAAAGAGACAGAGATAGTCTGAACTTTCCCGTTGCACCACGAAAGTCCGAGAAGCTTCGTCAGCTTTCGAGAAACAGCGGCTCGAGTATATATGCGACAGTGGGAGTTCTCGTGAGCCAGTTGGCAGGGAGCTAATAGGAGTGGAGGTTCTCGTGCTTGGAAGAGGGTATAGGCGTGGAGTTGGTTTTATGGACTCTATTCGGACGGGTTATGGGTTTGTAGCTAGTTCAGAGCATGCCTCTTTGATCCCAAGAGTGGTACACAACAGACTGCTTCGTTTTTGCCTTTTTTTTAATTCATCGTCACTTACTCTTCTTGCCTGGGCTTACACACACATACGCATTTCTTACACACATCGCTTTGAGCTCACCATCCTACCCAACTGTGTCCATCGACGCCTCCAGCTAGAGCAATCACTTGTCTCCTGGTTTCCCAGCTGGCACTACCCCTTCCCTCTTGGGGGTAATGACCAACCCTTCCTTACCTGTCTTTGTTGGCCTAGCGGTACTTCTTCCTGTACACTCCCAAACTGAGTGTACTGTTTCAAGCCACGAGAGACCTTGTGGGTTCGTAGAATTAAAAGTCTAAGTTGCAGAAATTCAAAACGTTCTTTATTTCCGTAGAAGTACACTTGGTACACTTGCAGGTTACAGCAGAATTACGTAGCATACACAAATATAATCTTCCAAGGTCGTTGACCACAAACAAAGAGCTCACTCAACTTCCAGTTCAATTAGCACTCTCTCATTACGACTCTGTTTGCAACGTCCGATAACTAGCCATGGCTTCTTTTTATACACAACCATTCATGAATTCCAGACTGATATAGAATGTTCTCTAACACGTCACCAGATAAAACACGAACGTTCTAGACGTGTAACTTTACCTGTGTCGGCAAGCCTTTTATCTCCGGGCTATCTTTATCTGCTTTTGCAGTCCCTTTATCTCCACTCTGTGCTGTCTGTCTGTTATCGATCTGCGCGAATCCTTTTAGCGCGTACGCCGCTAGTCGTAATAATGGATTCGCTACAGTATGTTACGATATCCTGCTGCTCAGGGCTGTACAAAGGTGTCTTTCTATGGAAATAAAGAGCATTTTGAATTTTTGCAAACTTGACCTTTAATTTAACGAACCCACAAGGTCAGAATATATTGCACATGTATAAAAGTTCAACAGAAGTGCAGAAATAAACATAAATAATCTCATCTTCGTATGTAAGTAAATCAGTGGACCTGCAAGTGAGAAGTTATCTTCGAAACTGTCAATTATATATTAATCTATTTATTAATTTCATTCAGTTGTTATTTACGAGAGATATGAGGGGAGTCAAATGAAAACCTTAAATATTTTTTAAATATTATTTATTGTGCAGAAGTGATACAAAGCTGTATCACTTTTCAACATAACCTCCCCCACGCTCAATGCAAATCCTCCAGCGCTTACAAAGTGCATAAATGACTTTAGAAAAAAATCTTTTGGTAGTCTGCACAACCACTCATGCACCGCGTGGCGTACCTCTGACCCATGACTAATCTGTAAACATACTGCAATGTCATTCAGTGTCATTTGGGGGTTTTCCTTCACTATGGCTTCAACTGCTACAATTTTGTGTGGAGTCACAACTCGTTGTGCCTGACCTGGACGTGGAGCATCTTCCACTGAATTTGGCCACGCCGTGGCTCAGTGGTTAGACCGCTTGGCTCTCACCAAGGTGGCCCGGGTTCGATCCTAGGTGACCGCAAAGTGAGATTTGTGGTGGACAACACGGCGTTGGCGCGGGTTTTCTCCGGAACCTCCGGTTTTCCCCGCCATCCCATTCCACCGATGCTCCATCTTCATCTCATATATCATCAGTGTCACCGCCTGCGGTGCCGTATGTAGTAAGAGCGGGCGTTAAACTCTACACATTTCATTTCATTTCCACTGAATTCACACCATTTGCGAACTTTCTATTCCATTCGTAGACTTGCTGCTGTGACAACCATGCATCATCGTACCGAACCTTCATTCGTCGATGAATTTCAATAGCTTTCACGCTTTCACTAAGCAAAAACTGAATAACAGAACGCTATTCTTTCCCTGGTGCAAGTCGCAAGTGGGGCGGCCATCTTTATACTGATACTGCGACGGTATGTATCCATCTATGTTGCCGCCTACAGGCCATTCTGCACCCTGTTTGTAGCACGCCTACCAACTTACAGGATAACGGCGTGAAATTTCGATTTGTTATTACAAATTTAAGGTTTTCATTTCACTCACCCTTGTAACATACCAGCTTACATCTTTTATTATCTATGTAAGACATTTTTGTTTGTAATTCACGCCCTCCAATGTTTAGTGATATCGGACGATGAATGAAATGGGTGAAATGATGTTCAATTGAGCCCAGGGTCCATAGAGCTTAGAGTTACCTGACATTCGTCTTTCAGGATAAGGGAAAATCCCGGAAAAACCTTACCCAGATAACTCACCTTGACCGAGACGGAAACTCGGGCCCTCGGAACACTACCTGCTACCCTACCGAGGCGGGTATCAGTGTAAGCACCTGGAGTTTTCTATTGAAAATAAGATTGGATCGTATAATGAAAGAACTTCTGTACTTTGTGAGAAGAAAGAGAATTCATTTGAATTGTATGTCCTATCTACCAGTATCCGCATTTTTTGGTATTCATTCACTTTTGAGGTGATTAGTCCTGTAATAGGGGAACAATGATATACTTTATTTATGAGTTTTAATTCTCAGGGCAGTTCCCTCGTCATTTACAGGGCCTATAAATGTTTAATGACTGCAACGAAGTCGAAACACTCTGTATGTTTGCATGATGGAACAATATAAACACCACTTTAATTGAAAACATTTACTCAGAAAGGGTAGAGCCAGAGTGAAAAATTCAATGCCATAGCCGGGATTTGAACCACAGATCTTTTGGTCTCCGTCCAGTCGCTCTAACCCTTGAGCTACTATGGCCAATGTGCCGACAGGACATTAAATTCTCCAACTGACTCGTGTTTTTTCCGGTAAACCACTTAGGAGTTCTCATAATCACATAAGACAACTACCTTAATAAAATAATAATACAAATAAAAATAAATAATACCGAGAATAATACTGAGCTGGAATAATTTGTTTCACTATTTCTTTAACTACTCTGTTCCACGTGATTTTGATATTTCTCCATACGTACCAAACAAGAAGTGCGAAGTCCTTCCATTTCCAGAGTTCGTAGACTATGGCATGTACTAGCAACAAACGGATCAAATTCAGCAAAAGGTTCCATGCAGACTAAAAGGCTTCCTTGTCCTTCATCAGCAAGAGAACGCAGTTATCGAGACGGAACCTTGTTCCTGATGAGACAATCGTTTGAAGTATTTCAGTTCGTATTTAAGATGTGCGAATGACTTCCCGTCCACAGTGAACAGAGCACAGCTTCTGCTTTTAAAGCTAACAGCACTGTTTCGGAGCTTTGAACTATTTTCGCGAGTGGTAATTAGCTGTTAACGCTTCCTGTCGGAGAAATTACGAGATTCTGCCGAGGCTGATGTTCCTCCAAATAGATACATGGTGCACAAAAGTTTCATTTGTGGCAAATGCATTTAATTAAAATTCAAAAGTATTGTGAGTGGTAATAGCCCCGTTAATTCTGAGATTTTCTTTCTGTGCAACATTCGCTGTTTCATTTGATCACAGCTATAGCAAGTAAAATATGTGTGTTTATAAAATCTGTACGCTTTAAGGGATTAATAAAGACTGTTCTGCTCTATGTTTAACATAAAAAATGGTTTTCATTTGTTTTATAACACCATAAATTTGAAATGAGCGGAATAGCCCCGCTCTACCCTACAGTAAATGGGTTAGTTTCCAGTAAGTACTTGTTGCCATTGCAATTGTACTGACTGACGACAGAGGGCGTTTTTAATGTCAGTCAAGATGAGAATGATGGAAATCTGGCCTGGCCTGTATGTGTCACTGTAACAAACACTTGCTCCATGATCTCTCGATAACCTGGCCTCCATGGGAGGTCTGATACATCGCTATGCAGATAACATCCTAAGATGTGAGATTATTTTCTGATGCCAAGGGCATTCAATATTCCTACTCACGTAGATGCTGCCATTGTTCCCGAATGCTAATTGTTAAAGCAATGTTCACGTTCTCAAGAGATTTACAAATTTAGGGATTCAGCTCTTGTGGCCTTCTTCTAAGGAAACGTCAGTAGCTATTTCAAATGTGCCATCTTCTACTCCGTTTACCATAAGGAGGCGGAGGTTTTCCCCGGCTATTGAACGTGTGCGTAGGGAAGACTAAATGGAAATTAATTGTTTCTTCACACTGGCCGTTTACAGAACGATGTTTGGGAAGGTGGAGTATTTCATTTTAATTCCAAGTACCCGAGGTTCAAATCCCGGCTATGGCATTGAAATTTGCACTCTGGCTCTACCTTTGTAAACCTAAACGGAAATCGTCCGATTTCCGAGTGGTAGGCCTCGTTTGCGTTTTCTTCATCATCTTGCTGCTGCAGGTGGTATACGAGTAGTGTTGCAAAATATGAGGGCTGTTCAATAAAGAATAATCACAATTTTTCTTTTTTGACAACGTACCTTTACTCATCCTCATAATTTTGATGGTTCTTCTCAAAATAGTCTCCCCTGAATGACATGCACTTGACCCAGCGTTACTACCAGTCTTCAAAGACATGATGAAAACCATTTTTGAGAGATCCTTCAAAATCGCCTCCGCAGCCTTCACCACTGCTTCTGATGATGGATAATGCCTCCATCATCTTCCAGTTAGGGAATAGAAAAAAGTCACATGAGCTAAATCCGGACTATAGGGAGGGTGAGGGATGCACTTAACGTTGATTTTTGCAAGATATTCAGCAACAACATTGGCAATATGCGGCCGGGCATTATCGTGGTGCAGCATCCAGCCTGCTTCTTGGAAATGTGTTCTTTTGCGCCTAATATGGACTTGCAATGTTTTCAGGACATCCCTGTAGTACTGTCCACTTGCTGATGTGTGTGCAGGTACAACATGCTGATAAGCCATTCCATGAATATCAAAGAACGAGATGACCATAATTTCCCAGCAGAAGCAACCACTTTTGCTTTTTTGGGGGTTGGTGATGAAGGAGATTTCCACACTGAGCTTTGCTGTTTGCTCTCAGGATCAAAATGACGTAGCCAAGTTTCATCAGCAGTGATTACATTTGAAAGAAACTCCGAATCTTCCTCTAACATCAACTTTAACTACATGCAGACCTGCACGCGAATGCTCTTTTATTCGGGAATCAACAGTC
Organism: Mantis religiosa; assembly: GCA_030765055.1. NCBI lineage: Eukaryota > Metazoa > Arthropoda > Insecta > Mantodea > Mantidae > Mantis > Mantis religiosa. The sequence continues at coordinate 365,565 of JAUKNK010000156.1, forward strand.
CTGGAACCCATCGCGCACAAACACGTCCCATGTGTTATGTTTCTGTCCCCAACGTGTGGGTGGCACCCAATGAAATGTTCAGTATTTCAGAAAGATGTTGATGTTTTCTTCCGTAAGAGCAGTAATTGGAGCACCGGGTCCAACTTTCTTTGAAATTGATTGTCTCCCCTCTTTAAACATTTTAAACCACCTTCGAGCTGTGCTGTAGGGAAGAACAGACTCTCCATAGGCCTCCTGTAACATTGTATAGGCCTCAACTGAAGATTTGTTGATACGAAAGCAGAATTTCAAAGCCGCATATTGTTCCTCGCGTGTTACCTCCATTGCAGTGGTAGGCGATACTGAACATGTCTGAACTTGCCTGGTTCTCACAGGCGGGAACCAAGAGTACCAACAATGAAACTACTAAGGCGTGTTTGTTTCATATTAGGCTACAGAATATAATAAGTTTGAATTTTAGTGCGAAAAATTATGACCGTAAAAATTATGATCATTCTTTATTGAACTGCTCTCGTAGTCAAAAGTTGTCTTGGCAACTTCATTGTAAATGTTCAATAGTTCATCTTTTATTTATCACTAATAAGCATTCTAACTGGAGTAAGTTATTATGGGAACTATAAACTTATTACTGAAATACTTGCAGTCAGATTAGTTACAAATGGGTCATTTATAAGCAAGTTGTGCGTTTCTTTCTGATTTAATAGTGAAAAAGTAAATGTTTTGTTTTATTTTTCTCAGTATATTACGTCCTCACACTGGATCATGATTACAATTATCCGTGTCCCCGTTTGCTTCATTGTTATCAGTGTATTACGCTTTTACGTATAGGTCACGATAGCAGTTACGTTTTCCTGTATACACAAGAAGTTCACTCCTTAATATTTATACGAATATTTTATGAAATAATATAACTCTTCTTCTCCTGTACCTTATCCCTAGTAGTACCACTAAAAATGGTATTAGCAGATTCTTGTCCCTCTATCCCTTAATGTCGGGCCTGAGGAACCGAAGCTTTGGATTTGACAGAGAACCAGGATGGGTGATCAGCCCAATTCCTGGTGTGAGGGTGAGAGAAGTGGATGAGAGGAATGATAGCAAAGATGTTGATGGAGCAGTTGGTGGAGTGCTGGTGGGAGAAACCGGAGGACCCGGAGAAAACCCATCCTAGCGCCTTGTTGTCCACCACAGATCTTACTTTGCGGTCGCCTGGGATCGAACCCTCCGTAAGAGCCAAGCGGCTTACTACTCAGCCACGGTTCGGCCTTAATAGAATTATCCGGAGAGAATAGAATTTACACATAGACAATCACGGTAACATTTACAAAGTATGTATTACCTGACCGAGCAGAATGGCTTCCAAAACTTTAGGCCGTTCGTCTGTGGCCCGCACTTGGGAGGTCCGGGTTCGCTTCCCGTGGCCGGTCTACTTAACTCATTGTTTTTTTCCTGGGGTTTCCCGGATCGCCAGGTTAATTACATACCCCAAATTTCCTGACCCTTCATTTCATATCATCTCTCAACTGGTGGTCTCTTTCAGGGCACAAGTGTCGACGTGAGTTCGGCGCTGCATGGCAGGATGATACGCTCCTTCCTCCTCCCGTAGGACGGTCTCCGGACCGGCCTGGTGTGTCGTTTTATGATCACGATGGGTGGTATACCAGTTGTACTGGCCTGCCGGGGAGTTTCCAACTGATCAATACTAGGGACCCTGCTCTCTGCACTGTCTTGACTGCTTGTTTCGGCCCCCTGTGTCTCCTCTTGCCTCACTCTACTTCCCGTGGATGCCCCACAATATATCAAAACTGATTGTAGTTGCGAATCCCTCCATACTATTCTACCCTAACCTATCCTATGTGTTACCTACCTATCAATTTCACGTGCAGTACTCTGTAATGTCATGAATGGGGAGCGGATATATAGGCACTACAAGTGTGTGGAATAGGCAGGCAAAAAGGCCTAAAATGGGCAAAATAGGCACTTATATAGGCATTTAAAGTTTGCTAAGTAAACACTTAGAAATACACAATTTTAGTCAAATGGCTCCTGAAATGCACTATAACAAAATGACAATCATCACAACACAAGCTGCAACAAACTCGCTAAACACATACTATTTTGCGGTTCCCTAGACGAAATAGTTCTACATTTATTTCAAATTTCATAAATGACTCCTCAGCAAGTTAAAATAACAGATATCGTCGTATAATTAAAATACATATAAATCCACTTCACTAAGTAAGAACCATAATGTTCAGAAAGGTGTGAAGTAATTAACTATGACAAAAAAAAAAAACATGGTTTTGGTGGGGGGCGGCTTAAGGGTGAAAATTGAAATATCTGAAGCTTTTGTTAGATTTGTTTCAATTATTTCAATTTGTTTTATTTTTGTGATCGATCAAGAATAGAATAATACCAAGTTTCAGCTTTCTATTTAGAATAGTTTCTGAGGAATTAACAGTTTATGTCTAAATTACACTTCTGTTGCTTCTCTCTTTTGGCATATTTGCATAGGAAACTGATCTATGTGTGCACTTGAAACACTGCTTACAGAATGGGCCTTCCATTCCTCACATACAGAGTGATTATTTGTCAATCCATTAAAGTATTATTTAGCTGGTCTTTGCTACTCGTCCTTGAGCGAATTCTAAGATTTTTCCATGGAGTCATTAGCGCATTGCGACACGTCTGTAAGGCAGATATCTACCTGGCTAAACTCCTTTTTGTATATCCAATGTGCCGCAGTAAGAAATTCCTCTTCCCCGAAAACTTCATGTTGAAACCAACAAGTGGAAAAGTTATCACAAATTACAATCAGAAGAATCTGGCTAAGAGGACAGTTCTAGGCACTGATAGGCAGAATAGGCACAAACGTATGAAATAAGTATTTATAGGCACTATAAAACTAAAACGTTAGGCTAATAATTGTAGGAAACGTGCTTATAACTTAAAAGCCTACGTTTCTGAACAAAGGAATAAAATAGACAAATAGGGCAAAATCCGCCTCCTAGTTATGAAGAAGACTCACAAAATCAGCTCCAGGTAATTCAACCTATCAACGTTCATCAATGATAAGAGCTGTAATTGTCATGACATCCATACTTGTCAAGTAGTAAACAGTGAAGCGCACAGTATAAATAATACAAGTACTTCCTTTCCATCTTAAAGCTGACACAAGTAGCCTTTTCTGCGTATCGCTGTTCCTGCACTGCTCCCCCATAAGTGAATTGTGCTCGTCAACTTCACAATTAAATTCGTTTATTCCATTCAAATTAACTTAAGTTGCTTCTGGTTTGAAATTATATATTGTGAATGTTTGGAAACACAAACAAAGGACAGTTTCCATACATTCTGCTTTTTGAGGTTTAGGTGTCAATGGATAAGCTGTCGAAAATGCTTTTTGTTGCCCACTTGACACTGCATTTTATTGAAGAGAAAAGAGAAACCGTGTATAAGCATATCAAAACCAAACAATATTTTGTAGAGCACATAATCCTCTGTCGAACAAAATAAAACGCCATGCACACAAGACATTCATTTAAAAACAAATACATAAAAATAAAAGCTCCAAAATTTATGGGGCAGATAAGTTTGTGAATGAGATAGCACTAAGTTAAGCAAATAGCAAATATCCTTTTATAACGCACTACGCAAGCCTAAGTGATGTTCAGATGTTCCCTGCGTATTACAAATGGACTTGTACACAAAGTGTAAGGAATACAGTACTGTTCAGGAACGTTGAACACTAGCTGATACGTTCATATGGGGTTGTGTGATATTTATCTTTATCATGGCATGTAGCTTTTGCCAAGTCAATGAGAACAGAGATGGCTTTCCTAATGTAAAAATAGAGTTTGGGGGCTCGTTGCCAATTCAGACCTCATCTGATTATAACAGAAAACGCGAAAACACTCTATATTCTAGCAGCAAATATCTGGAACTAATACAGGTATGAGCTCAAGGGGTATCTGGAACACTCTCCTGAAGTATAAAGGAGAGGAGCACCTCTCAATAAACACCTCTCAATCGATTAACAGAATTTCTGTCCCGCTCTTTCTCCCCTCTCATATGCTTGAGAGAGATTACAAGTGACGCTAAATAGACTATTCTCGCTCTAATTACGGATATGTATCAAATTGTGGAACTGCTGGTGTTTTGTTAGAGTAGACATATGAAACCTGGAATAATGTTACTTCTGAGGCTCAATCAGATCACTACTGTTGCAACTATTGAGAGCGAGTTTATGTTGAAATAATGATGCATATTACTGTACTTATATCTGGGCATTTAGTTGCGCAGAAAGAAATGTGTTCATTACAATCGTGTCATCTGCCTTATTAAGCAATACGTAGGTGGTCTGGAAAGTTTCCGACCTAATAATGATACAAGACATTCTTTTCAAAACTTTTATTTCATTTTTCAGCATAGTCTCCTTGTAACTCTACACACTTCTCCCAGCGATGTTCTCATCTCTACAGTTTTTCAACATACTCTCCTTGTAACTGTACACACTTCTCCCAGCGATGTTCCCATCTCTATAACTCATCCAAATAGTACTCGGCGTTTTTCAACATAGTCTCCTTGTAACTCTACACACTTCTCCCAGCGATGTTCTCATCTCTACAGTTTTTCAACATAGTCTCCTTGTAACTCTACACACTTCTCCCAGCGATGTTCCCATCTCTATAACTCATCCAAATAGTACTCGGCGTTTTTCAACATAGTCTCCTTGTAACTGTACACAGTTCTCCCAGCGATGTTCCCATCTCTGTAACTCATCAAAATAGTACTCGGCGTTTTTCAACATACTCTCCTTGTAACTGTACACACTTCTCCCAGCGATGTTCTCATCTCTACAGTTTTTCAACATAGTCTCCTTGTAACTCTACACACTTCTCCTAGCGATGCTCTCATCTCTACAGTTTTTCAACATAGTCTCCTTGTAACTCTACACACTTCTCCTAGCGATGCTCTCATCTCTGTAACCCGTCCAAATACTACTCGACGTCTTTCAACATAGTCTCCTTGTAACTGTACACACTTCTCCCAGCGATGTTCTCATCTCTGTAACCCGTCCAATACTACTCGGCGTTTTTCAACATAGTCTCCTTGTAACTCGACACATTTCTCCTAGCGATGCTCCCATCTCTGTATCCCGTCTAAATAGTACTCGGCGTTTTTCAACATAGTCTCCTTGTAACTCTACACACTTCTCTCTACACACTTCTCCCAGCGATGTTCTCATCTCCGTAACCCGTCCAATACTACTCGGCGTTTTTCAACATAGTCTCCTTGTAACTCTACACACTTCTCCCAGCGATGTTCTCATCTCTGTAACCCATCCAATACTACTCGTTGTTTTTCAACATAGTCTCCTTGTAACTCTACACACTTCTCCCAGCGATGTTCTCATCTCTGTAACCCGTCCAATACTACTCGGCGTTTTTCAACATAGTCTCCTTGTAACTCTACACACTTCTCCCAGCGATGTTCTCATCTCTGTAACCCGTCCAATACTACTCGGCGTTTTTCAACATAGTCTCCTTGTAACTCTACATACTTCTCCCAGCGATGCTCCCATCTGTGTAACCCGTCCAAATAGTACTCGGCGTTTCTCAACATAGTCTCCTTGTAATTCTACACACTTCTCCCAGCGATGTTCCCATCTGTGTAACCCGTCCAAATAGTACTCGGCGTTTTTCAACATAGTCTCCTTGTAACTCTACACACTTCTCCCAGCGATGTTCCCATCTGTGTAACCCGTCCAAATAGTACTCGGCGTTTCTCAACATAGTCTCCTTGTAATTCTACACACTTCTCCCAGCGATGTTCTCATCTCTGTAACCCGTCCGATACTACTCGGCGTTTTTCAACATAGTCTCCTTGTAACTCTACACACTTCTCCTAGCGATGCTCCCATCTCTGTAACCCGTCCAAATAGAACTCGGCGTTTTTCAACATAGTCTCCTTGTAACTTTACACACTTCTCCCAGCGATGCTCTCATCTCTGTAATCCGTCCAAATAGTACTCGACGTTTTTCAACATAGTCTCCTTGTAACTGTACACACTTCTCCCAGCGATATTCTTATTTCTGTAACCCGTCCAAATAGTACTCGGCGTTTTTCAACATAGTCTCCTTGTAACTTTACACACTTCTCCCAGCGATGCTCTCATCTCTGTAACACGTCCAAATAGTACTCGGCGTTTTTCAACATAGTCTCCTTGTAACTGTACACACTTCTCCCAGCGATGTTCCCATCTCTGTAACTCGTCCAAATAGTACTCGGCGTTTTTCAACATAGTCTCCTTGTAACTCTACACACTTCTCCCAGCGATACTCCCATCTCTGTAACCCGTCTAAATAGTACTCGGTTCTTTTGTCTACAAAATAATTCTCCACGAAGGTGATTGCCTCTTCTTTTGACGAAAATCTCCGTCCTCTGAGCGCAATTTTCAGATGAGGGAACAAAAAGAAGTCGCTTGGGGCTAGATCTGGTGAGTCGTGCAGTTCAAACCGTAATTCTTGGATTTTCGCCATTGCAACCGCTGAGGTGTGAGATGGTGCGTTGTATTGGTGAAAAAGGATTTTCTTTTTCTGCAAATGTGGCCGTTTTTCCGCAAGTTCTGTCTTTAGGTTGTCAAGTAATGATGCGTGGCATGCTCCTGTAATGGTTTTTCCTTTCTGAAAATAATCGATTAAAATAACTCATGACTACCCCAAAAAAACAATCGGCATCACTTTCACAGCGGAAAAAAAGCAGTTTTTTTTTTCGGAGTCGGTTCCCCCTTTTCAGTCCACTGTTTGGACTGTATTTTTGTTTCGGGCGTATAATGGTGTATCCAAGTTTCATCTACAGTAATTAATCGGCGCCAAAACTTGGATTTATTGCGTCTAAACTGCGCCAACAGAGCGTTGGAAATGATTATTCGAACACGTTTTTGGTCTAACGTGAGCAAACACTTGTGTCTAAATGTCGATTTAATATGTGACGAAGACGTTCTCTTTATATGTACATAGCCTCTGCTATCTCTCTCACTTTAATTCGGCGGTCGTTTAGCACAGTTTGGTGAACTGTGGCAATGTTTTCGTCGGTAGTTTCAGTTTTTGGACGTCCCGAACTTTCATCGTCTCCCAAGCTCTTACGGCCACGTTTAAATTCAGCTGCCCAAAATGTCACTGTGGTAAATGTTGGTGCAGAGTCCTCATACACAGAATCGAACTCATCTTTGATTTGCGTAGGCGTATTGCCTTTCAAAAACAAATATTTTATGACAGATCGATACTCGATTTTGTTCATGTTCATAAAAACACTCACACCAAATCGCTCAAATGACTGTTACATAACAACTGAACGTCTAAAATGGCTGAAAGTATGGTGAGTAGCTGTCAACAGATAAACAACGAAATACATTAGGTGTTATTTACGAGTGCTGCCATCTTCATGTTGAGGTCGGAAACTTTTCAGACTACCCTCGTAAATACTCGATATGATATGGATTGGCATTTACCTGTATACAGTAACTAAATTGCAAAATTGTCAAAGTGACTGGTGCAGCTAATGTATTTTGAAGCCGCAATGTTTAAATTTTGGTTTTGCATTTATGTGATTAACTATATTTTGTGAAAGGATGACTTTTATTATTCTTTTCAAGACTTTCTCGAGTGTATCTGAATATGCAAGGAAAACGATGAATACAAACTCAAGGTTATGTCTATAGCACAGAAGCACAAATGGTTGTTTATTTCTCTTAAATATTACTGAAAGCAATAATGATCAAATATTGCCCTGACACCGTTCATTATTATGTACACTATCTCTCTTTGTCTAAAGACAATGATTGAAATAAAAGGTTTTGCATGCTTATCTCGTAGTGATCAGTGTGAAAGTTTGAAAGCCAGAACGCGACCGTGACGAGACACCCACCCATCAGCTTTGAACCAGGAGATTAGTGGCTCGTTGCCAGAACTTGGCATTGGGCGTTTTTCTTTTCAAACTCAGTTTAAAATCCCCAACGTCTAAACTTTGTGACTTGGAGATAAAATATTGTATATCTCGTTAAATTGTAATTAAACATTTGAATAATCATTACTTAAGGAGAGTCGTAAAGCCCTATATTACGCCCGCCTCGGTAGCGTGGTGGTAGCGTGTCTGCCTGACGTTCAAGAGGTCCTGAGTTCGAATCTCGGTCAGGGTGATTTAACTGGATAAGTTTTCCAGGGTTTTCCCTTATCCTGAAAGACGAATGTCGGATAACACTAAGCTCTATGGACCCTGTGCTCATTTGAGCATCATTTCATCCATTCCATTCATCGTCCGATATGATTTAACGTTGGAGGACGTAAATTACCACAAAAACAACCCTATATTACTAATGTTAAAATGGGAATATTAATGTCGCGTTTCCTCAGGATTTGTTGGGTATAGAAATCCAAATTTTTACAGTGTATGTGTTAGTCCTTCCTAAATATACTGATCCTCATTCGTATTAGAATCTAAAGTAGTACGTATTTTATAATTTCTTTTTTTACTGCAGTTCTAATTTTTCGTTAAAAAAACTGAACTTTTTATTCTTTTTAAAATATTCCATTTGAGAAAATTGACTCTCTGAGGATCCAAAACATCGCTGTGAAATTAAGATTATGTCATAAAATTTGTATGGAGATATTACTAATGGTTTATGTTTTGAGAAAATTGATGTTGAAGTAAAACTAAAATATATGCACACGAATTTTTTTAAACTGAAACCCTCTTCTTTGCATATTAATTGTTCTTTCACACTGGCCGTGTGTAGGCTAAAGTATGGAAAGATAGAGTCACACTGAAACATTCAATGCCATTACCGGGAAAAACACGAGTTAGTTGGAGAGTTTAATGTCATATCGGCACGCTGGCCATAGTATCTGAAGGGTTAGAGCGGCTGGACGGTAACCAGAAGATCGGTGGTTCAAATCCCGGCTATAGCATTGAATTTTTCAGTCTGACTCAATCTTTCCAAGCCTCTTCTTTGTCAATATCCATCAAAAGATATAGCTAAGTCAGTATTATTATTATTATTATTATTATTATTTTCTACTATAGATTCACTTATAGCAGACTTCATTGAGCCTTCAGCTGTCTTTTTCACACTTGGTCCTACTATTGACGTGTAGCGAATGTTAGTTTTGGGTTGGGGAGATTTAGCATACCACAGAGTACCTGGCAAGCTGAAAATCCCTTTCCAATACATCTAAGTCCATAAAATAACCTCAAATTATTTTCAAAAAGCTGTTTTTTTTTCAAGTTTTCTGATCTGCAAAAATACATCATGCTCTCACAATTTGTGTACTTCTGTTAGGTTATTTACTATGTCATTTCTTTGCGAAACATTTTCATGCAGTTTCACTTTCCTCCCACAAATATTACAACTGATAAAGTCCTATAAACTGAACTCAACATATTAAAATTAATTAAGATATTTATATTTGTTTCATCTTCATTAATCTTACTATAATTCTTTTCTGTGTTGTGTAGTTTCCTTTTAGAAGCATTGGGTGGAGTTTCAACATTCTCAAAAGGATTGTTCAACATTAAATGTTCATATTGTTGGGCAGTTACAACTTCTTGTACCACAGGATATGTTCTATAATGTTGATTGCCTTTGTTTTTTTTTTTTTTTTTCTCTTTTTAAACAAGCCTTTATGTTTTGTTATTGTGAAAACAACAGAAATAGGAGGAGCACAATATAAAAATATACAAATATCCAAAATGTTACCGCTTGTTTATATAATTAAACAAACTCAAACCACAAAACTCTGACGTTATATTGAATTACAGATTAGTCAACCTATGAATAAGTATTTCCCCTAAAATATAAGACAAACCACAGCCTTCTAGACCAAATAGTTCTGGAGTTATACGTTGTTCTACAAAACCTTGCCAGGATTTTAAAAAAGTTAAAGGATTACAGTATATTTATATCAATTAATTTAGAATAGTAAATACTGGTCTATTGTAATAAAACATATGCCAACTTAAATCAGGATGGATTATATTTTCATAATATGCAAAAAAAACTGAAAAAGTCAAAATTTGTCATATAAGGCCTTTATGACGCCCCTTAAAGAAATTCTATTGTTGTTATTCAATTTTCCTTTCTCCCGACACGACACCAAAGTAAACTCCACTACCAGGACGTTAGGGCAATTCCAAATAAACTCGGTATGTGGTTTAAGGACGGGCAACTGCGATTAGTTTCTCGGAATCTGCTCCGTAGGTGGCGGTAGTGTATTGTTTTGCAGCAAAGACCTTTGTCGGCGGAGAAGTTTACCTGAAACAGTTGACTGTCTAATACGATTGGCTTTCTTCAGTCTAAGTGACAAATCGAGCTTCTTTAACGGAAACGAGGAATGCAATTGCTCCATTTGTAGCATTTTGTTATTTTTTTACGTTTAAGATAGATTTATAACTAATCCGCATTAAAATTGCTACAAAAACTTGCATAGTAATTTCTTCCATCTCTAATCCTCGTTGTTGTTATGATAGTTACTTAATCACTGCTGCAAACGGACAAAGATAAATACCCCTACAACAACGGGAGAAGCGGATTAAAGTAAGGGTGGAACTAAATTTTTTTTTTAAATTTATTCTTTATTTTTATTACGTTCTCCAACGATAAGTTATGCATGAATGAAATATGTGAAATGATGCTCAAATGAGCCCACAAGAAAATAGAGAATGGTGCCACGAAATCTGTGAGGACGCTGTGGGAAAGAAGCAATTCATATGTGGAAAATGTGTGTGAGATACATAAAGATATGTATATACAAGTTTAGAAATACGAGGGCTATTCGTAAAGTAAGGTCCGTTGTTTTTTATAAATTAAACCGTCATAGGTATTTTCCAAAAAAATATTTTTATTGGATTCCTTACATCTTTCTCTGTTTTTCCACATAGTTGCCATATTTGTTTAAACATTTGCCATAACGTTCTACAAGCTTCAGTATACCGACGTCATACACGTCTGCCGCCAGTGAGGATAACCAGTCTTCAACTGTTTCTTTCACCTCGTCATCTGTGCGGAAGCGCTTGCCACCGGGAAACTCCTTTAGGTAGAGGAACTAGTGAAAATCGCTCGGCGCCAGGTCTGGACTATACGGTGGGTGGTCAATCTGTTACTATCCAAAAGAGCTGATGAGATCTTGGGTTCGCCTGGCAGAATGTGGTCTGGAAGCAACACTTCAGACGTCAGAAGGCCACGTCGCTTATTCTGTACTGCACGTCGGAGGTTAGAGTAGCGCATTAAGCGTCTGCATTGGTGGTTGTTCCCTTGTTCCATAATCTCGACTAGCAACACTCCATGTCTATCCCAAAACACGGATAACATCACTGTCCGTGTTGAGATTGTCTGCTTGGCCTTGACCTTGACTGGTCATGTGTGTGTCGCCATTCCATCGATTGAAGTTTTGACTCAGGAATCACGCCAGAAATCCACGTCTCGTTCGTCCCCAGTGACAATTTGAGCCAATATCATGAGGAAGGAGATCAGCTATTGGTACACAAACTTCAGTGCACAAGCCATTTTTGGCATTTTGTGTTCCTCAGTAAGCAGCCTTGGAAACCAGCGCGAACACAATTTGCGAAGTTGCAAATTTTCAGAGACAATTTTGTACGGAGTTCTACCCATAACCGGAAATTCCATTGGTAAAGTGGAAATTGTGAATCGCCGGCTTTCACTGATCTTTTTATCCGCAGCCATTGACCAAATCTTCTGTGATCACTGATGGCCGGCCTGATCGCTGTTCATTATGGACATTGTTACGTCCGCCTTTGAAAGCTCGAACCTACTTACGCACTTTGCTGTCACTCATCGCATTGGGGCCGTACACTTTACTGATCTGTAGATGAATGCCCGCTGCTGAAATGTTCCTTGTGGTCAAAAACCGAACCACAGACCGTATTTCACAGTCGGCGAGCCGCTCGATTGTTTGAAACATTTTTAACTGCCACTGTTTACAGCACACTGCACCGCTACCAATGCGGATGCTATCGTTTACGCGCAAGGCATGCCGGGAGTTGGTCCGCATGCGCGTTTCTATGTTCACGCTAAATTACATGAGCTACGGCGAATCGGACCTTAGTACTTTACGAATAACCCTGGTATGTTATTTTGTTCTCATGATAACATTATGTAGATATTGAAACTGAATGCTCCGCCGTTTTTCCTTCCATTTCGATTCTTTAAGCTATGCCAATTCTATTTATTCTCAATTCGCGGGCGATTAGACATGGCAAAGCGAGGAGTATCGGAAAAATCGCAAAACAGATGTCTACCTCAGCGTATCGCACATACACGGTGGGTCCACTGTATGTATACTCTGTTCAGATGTATTCATATCTTCTGGACAGCAATGTGTCATACATCGGCAGACGTGAGAAATCATATCATATAGATACACGCAGCTTCCAATCGCTCTATTTGTGCTTCGTAACTTACTGTACATCACCTTACTAATATTCCACTGTTCTAATCGACCAGATAAGACCTGATGAGAGACGATCACAGCGCTGGTCACCTGAAGGTCAATACGGTTCGATGCTCTGTCGAGTAATAGTTTCCGCTGGAAATAAAAAATGTAAACGGAAGTATACAGAAAATTCTAAATCGAACACTTAGCATTTAACATAATCTAGAATATCCAGGCTTCAATATAAGATAAACGCTTCCATATTTACGTGACAAATAAGGCTTTTGTGAAAGATAATCAAAATCCGATTCATCCACGCTTACCTTAATTTACGTTAACCATTAAACAAATAAGAGAATAGTTTTCTTATAACATACACTTATTTCTTTAAAATCGAAATTTTCTGAATTTATAGCATTGTTTTTTTATTTTTACTGTGTATATACAACATGAGTAAGAGAAGTATTGCATTCCACCCAAAAAGTCGATATCAATGTTACACCTGAAATACGTTCTGGGACCCCTTGAAGCTATACAAAGCATTTTTAGAAAAGGTCCATGTGTGTGTGACAAAAGCATAAACTCAAAAATGAAAAGTCACTTAATATTTTTGGGTAGCACCTTCCAAGACTATGGCACCAACATTTTTAGAAAACCCCCACCCAATTTTTCGAAAAGTTTGATTTTCTCCAAAATGGCGCTAACGGTTTTAATTAAAATACCATAATTTAAAGTACTTCCATGACGAAATGTGTATCCTTAATTTGCTGGATATGTCCTCAGAAGGGCTCTTAATTGTGGACCACTTTTTGTAAACCGCAAGGAATAGACAAAATCTTACTACACGTGAAATGTAGATCTTGCTAAAGCATACAATCTATATCTGGTAGGAAGGGTAGTCAGACTGGCAAATTTGATGCCACACCGAGATTTCAACCAAGGATCTTCCAGTATCCGTTTGACTGCTCTCGATGACATTAAATTCTCCAACTGACTCGTGTTTTTCCCTGTAAACCACTAGGAGTTCTCATAAACACATGAGACAACTACCTTAATGACGACTTACTATGCTGTAAGTACTTTAAGGCCCGGGCTTTATAGTTCGGACCACTATTAGGTACAACTGACTCGTGTTTTTTCCGGTAAACCACTAGGAGTTCTCATAAACACATGAGACAACTACCTTAATGTCGACTTACTATGCTGTAAGTAGTTTAAGGCCCGGGCTTTATAGTTCGAACCACTATTAGGTCCAACTGACTCGTGTTTTTCCCGGTAAACCACTAGGAGTTCTCATAAACACGTGAGACAACTATCTTAATGACGACTTACTATGCTGTAAGTAATTTAAGGCCCGGGCTTTATAGTTCGGACCACTATTAGGTACAACTGACTCGTGTTTTTTCCGGTAAACCACTAGGAGTTCTCATAAACACATGAGACAACTACCTTAATGACGACTTACTATGCTGTAAGTACTTTAAGGCCCGGGCTTTATAGTACGGACCACTATTAGGTCCAACTGACTCGTGTTTTTCCCGGTAAACCACTAGGAGTTCTCATAAACACATGAGACAACTACCTTAATGACGACTTACTATGCTGTAAGTACTTTAAGGCCCGGGCTTTATAGTTCGGACCACTATTAGGTACAACTGACTCGTGTTTTTTCCGGTAAACCACTAGGAGTTCTCATAAACACATGAGACAACTACCTTAATGACGACTTACTATGCTGTAAGTACTTTAAGGCCCGGGCTTTATAGTTCGGACCACTATTAGGTACAACTGACTCGTGTTTTTTCCGGTAAACCACTAGGAGTTCTCATAAACACATGAGACAACTACCTTAATGACGACTTACTATGCTGTAAGTAATTTAAGGCCCGGGCTTTATAGTTCGGACCACTATTAGGTACAACTGACTCGTGTTTTTCCCGGTAAACCACTAGGAGTTCTCATAAACACGTGAGACAACTATCTTAATGACGACTTACTATGCTGTAGTAATTTAAGGCCCGGGCTTTATAGTTCGGACCACTATTAGGTACAACTGACTCGTGTTTTTTCCGGTAAACCACTAGGAGTTCTCATAAACACATGAGACAACTACCTTAATGACGACTTACTATGCTGTAAGTACTTTAAGGCCCGGGCTTTATAGTTCGAACCACTATTAGGTCCAACTGACTCGTGTTTTTCCCGGTAAACCACTAGGAGTTCTCATAAACACATGAGACAACTACCTTAATGACGACTTACTATGCTGTAAGTACTTTAAGGCCCGGGCTTTATAGTTCGGACCACTATTAGGTACAACTGACTCGTGTTTCTCCCGGTAAACCACTAGGAGTTCTCATAAACACATGAGACAACTACCATAATGACGACTTACTATGCTGTAAGTACTTTAAGGCCCGGGCTTTATAGTTCGGACCACTATTAGGTACAACTGACTCGTGTTTTTCCCGGTAAACCACTAGGAGTTCTCATAAACACATGAGACAACTACCTTAATGACGACTTACTATGCTGTAAGTACTTTAAGGCCCGGGCT
This sequence comes from Mantis religiosa, assembly GCA_030765055.1. Lineage (NCBI taxonomy): Eukaryota > Metazoa > Arthropoda > Insecta > Mantodea > Mantidae > Mantis > Mantis religiosa. The sequence goes on from JAUKNK010000156.1 coordinate 380,565, forward strand.
TTATATTTCGGACCACTATTAGGTACAACTGACTCGTGTTTTTCCCGGTAAACCACTAGGAGTTCTCATAAACACATGAGACAACTACCTTAATGACGACTTACTATGCTGTAAGTACTTTAAGGCCCGGGCTTTATAGTTCGGACCACTATTAGGTACAACTGACTCGTGTTTCTCCCGGTAAACCACTAGGAGTTCTCATAAACACATGAGACAACTACCATAATGACGACTTACTATGCTGTAAGTACTTTAAGGCCCGGGCTTTATAGTTCGGACCACTATTAGGTACAACTGACTCGTGTTTTCCCCGGTAAACCACTTAGGAGTTCTCATAAACACATGAGACAACTACCTTAATGGCGACTTACTATGCTGTAAGTACTTTAAGGCCCAGGCTTTATAGTTCGGACCACTATTAGGTACAACTGACTCGTGTTTCTCCCGGTAAACCACTAGGAGTTCTCATAAACACATGAGACAACTACCATAATGACGACTTACTATGCTGTAAGTACTTTAAGGCCCGGGCTTTATAGTTCGGACCACTATTACGTACAACTGACTCGTGTTTTCCCGGTAAACCACTTAGGAGTTCTCATAAACACATGAGACAACTACCTTAATGGCGACTTACTATGCTGTAAGTACTTTAAGGCCCAGGCTTTATAGTTCGGACCACTATTAGGTACAACTGACTCGTGTTTCTCCCGGTAAACCACTAGGAGTTCTCATAAACACATGAGACAACTACCTTAATGACGACTTACTATGCTGTAAGTACTTTAAGGCCCGGGCTTTATAGTTCGGACTACTATTAGGTACAACTGACTCGTGTTTTCCCGGTAAACCACTTAGGAGTTCTCATAAACACATGAGACAACTACCTTATTGACGACTTACTATGCTGTAAGTACTTTAAGGCCCAGGCTTTATAGTTCGGACCACTATTAGGTACAACTGACTCGTGTTTCTCCCGGTAAACCACTAGGAGTTCTCATAAACACCTGAGACAACTACCTTAATGACGACTTACTATGCTGTAAGTACTTTAAGGCCCGGGCTTTATAGTTCGGACCACTATTAGGTACAACTGACTCGTGTTTTTCCCGGTAAACCACTAGGAGTTCTCATAAACACATGAGACAACTACCTTAATGACGACTTACTATGCTGTCAGTACTTTAAGGCCCGGGCTTTATAGTTCGGACCACTATTAGGTACAACTGACTCGTGTTTTTTCCCGGTAAACCACTAGGAGTTCTCATAAACACATGAGACAACTATCCTAATGACGACTTACTATGCTGTAAGTACTTTAAGGCCCGGGCTTTATAGTTCGGACCACTATTAGGTACAACTGACTCGTGTTTCCCGGTAAACCACTAGGAGTTCTCATAAACACACGAGACAACTACCTTAATGACGACTTACTATGCTGTAAGTACTTTAAGGCCCGGGCTTTATAGTTCGGACCACTATTAGGAACAACTGACTCGTGTTTTTCCCGGTAAACCACTAGGAGTTCTCATAAACACAGGAGACAACTACCTTAATGACGACTTACTATGCTGTAAGTACTTTAAGGCCCGGGCTTTATAGTTCGGACCACTGTTAGGTACAACTGACTCGTGTTTTTCCCGGTAAACCACTAGGAGTTCTCATAAACACATGAGACAACTACCTTAATGACGACTTACTATGCTGTAAGTACTTTAAGGCCCGGGCTTTATAGTTCGGACCACTATTAGGTACAACTGACTCGTGTTTTTCCCGGTAAACCACCAGGAGTTCTCATAAACACATAAGACAATTACCTTAATGGCGACTTACTATGCTGTAAGTACTTTAAGGCCCGGGCTTTATAGTTCGGAACACTATTAGGTACAACTGACTCGTGTTTTGCCCGGTAAACCACTAGGAGTTCTCATAAACCCATGAGACAACTACCTTAATGGCGACTTACTATGCTGTAAGTACTTTAAGGCCCGGGCTTTATAGTTCGGACCACTATTAGGTACAACTGACTCATGTTTTTCCCGGTAAACCACTAGGAGTTCTCATAAACACATGAGACAACTACCTTAATGACGACTTACTATGCTGTAAGTACTTTAAGGCCCGGGCTTTATATTTCGGACCACTATTAGGTACAACTGACTCGTGTTTTTCCCGGTAAACCACTAGGAGTTCTCATAAACACATGAGACAACTACCTTAATGACGACTTACTATGCTGTAAGTACTTTAAGGCCCGGGCTTTATAGTTCGGACCACTATTAGGTACAACTGACTCGTGTTTCTCCCGGTAAACCACTAGGAGTTCTCATAAACACATGAGACAACTACCATAATGACGACTTACTATGCTGTAAGTACTTTAAGGCCCGGGCTTTATAGTTCGGACCACTATTAGGTACAACTGACTCGTGTTTTCCCCGGTAAACCACTTAGGAGTTCTCATAAACACATGAGACAACTACCTTAATGGCGACTTACTATGCTGTAAGTACTTTAAGGCCCAGGCTTTATAGTTCGGACCACTATTAGGTACAACTGACTCGTGTTTCTCCCGGTAAACCACTAGGAGTTCTCATAAACACATGAGACAACTACCATAATGACGACTTACTATGCTGTAAGTACTTTAAGGCCCGGGCTTTATAGTTCGGACCACTATTACGTACAACTGACTCGTGTTTTCCCGGTAAACCACTTAGGAGTTCTCATAAACACATGAGACAACTACCTTAATGGCGACTTACTATGCTGTAAGTACTTTAAGGCCCAGGCTTTATAGTTCGGACCACTATTAGGTACAACTGACTCGTGTTTCTCCCGGTAAACCACTAGGAGTTCTCATAAACACACGAGACAACTACCTTAATGACGACTTACTATGCTGTAAGTACTTTAAGGCCCGGGCTTTATAGTTCGGACTACTATTAGGTACAACTGACTCGTGTTTTCCCGGTAAACCACTTAGGAGTTCTCATAAACACATGAGACAACTACCTTATTGACGACTTACTATGCTGTAAGTACTTTAAGGCCCAGGCTTTATAGTTCGGACCACTATTAGGTACAACTGACTCGTGTTTCTCCCGGTAAACCACTAGGAGTTCTCATAAACACCTGAGACAACTACCTTAATGACGACTTACTATGCTGTAAGTACTTTAAGGCCCGGGCTTTATAGTTCGGACCACTATTAGGTACAACTGACTCGTGTTTTTCCCGGTAAACCACTAGGAGTTCTCATAAACACATGAGACAACTACCTTAATGACGACTTACTATGCTGTCAGTACTTTAAGGCCCGGGCTTTATAGTTCGGACCACTATTAGGTACAACTGACTCGTGTTTTTTCCCGGTAAACCACTAGGAGTTCTCATAAACACATGAGACAACTATCCGAATGACGACTTACTATGCTGTAAGTACTTTAAGGCCCGGGCTTTATAGTTCGGACCACTATTAGGTACAACTGACTCGTGTTTCCCGGTAAACCACTAGGAGTTCTCATAAACACACGAGACAACTACCTTAATGACGACTTACTATGCTGTAAGTACTTTAAGGCCCGGGCTTTATAGTTCGGACCACTATTAGGAACAACTGACTCGTGTTTTTCCCGGTAAACCACTAGGAGTTCTCATAAACACAGGAGACAACTACCTTAATGACGACTTACTATGCTGTAAGTACTTTAAGGCCCGGGCTTTATAGTTCGGACCACTGTTAGGTACAACTGACTCGTGTTTTTCCCGGTAAACCACTAGGAGTTCTCATAAACACATGAGACAACTACCTTAATGACGACTTACTATGCTGTAAGTACTTTAAGGCCCGGGCTTTATAGTTCGGACCACTATTAGGTACAACTGACTCGTGTTTTTCCCGGTAAACCACCAGGAGTTCTCATAAACACATAAGACAATTACCTTAATGGCGACTTACTATGCTGTAAGTACTTTAAGGCCCGGGCTTTATAGTTCGGACCACTATTAGGTACAACTGACTCGTGTTTTGCCCGGTAAACCACTAGGAGTTCTCATAAACCCATGAGACAACTACCTTAATGGCGACTTACTATGCTGTAAGTACTTTAAGGCCCGGGCTTTATAGTTCGGACCACTATTAGGTACAACTGACTCATGTTTTTCCCGGTAAACCACTAGGAGTTCTCATAAACCCATGAGACAACTACCTTAATGGCGACTTACTATGCTGTAAGTACTTTAAGGCCCGGGCTTTATAGTTCGGACCACTATTAGGTACAACTGACTCGTGTTTTTCCCGGTAAACCACTAGGAGTTCTCATAAACCCATGAGACAACTACCTTAATGGCGACTTACTATGCTGTAAGTACTTTAAGGCCCGGGCTTTATAGTTCGGACCACTATTAGGTACAACTGACTCGTGTTTTTCCCGGTAAACCACTAGGAGTTCTCATAAACCCATGAGACAACTACCTTAATGGCGACTTACTATGCTGTAAGTACTTTAAGGCCCGGGCTTTATAGTTCGGACCACTATTAGGTACAACTGACTCGTGTTTTTCCCGGTAAACCACTAGGAGTTCTCATAAATACATGAGACAACTACCTTAATGACGAATTACTATGCTGTAAGTACTTTAAGGCCCGGGCTTTATAGTTCGGACTACTATTAGGTACAACTGACTCGTGTTTTTCCCGGTAAACCACTAGGAGTTCTCATAAACACATGAGACAACTACCTTAATGGCGACTTACTATGCTGTAAGTACTTTAAGGCCCGGGCTTTATAGTTAACCACTATTAGGTACAATTAATGGAAATGAATTGTTCTTTCACACTAGCCTTGTATTGGGCGATGTATAGAAAGGTAGAGTCAGACTAAAAACTTCAATGCCATAACCGGGATTCGAACCACGGGTCTGAATTGAATTTTTCTGTCTGACTACCTTTCCATACTTAATCCTACACACTGCTTGTGAAAGAAAAATTTATTTACAGTGTCTAATACATTTACTGAGCAAACCATTCCGGAAGTGCTCCTTGTTGTTTGTCTGAACTTTATAATACATATATTTTGCTCAAATGGTAAGTCGTTACTATGAGTATGGGAATTCGTAATTCTTTAAAGTCCTAAGGGAAGCTGGAAACCGTCATTAGCGAATGTAATAAATGTACATTGAATTGAAACACCTCAGAAACAAACTCTATGAAGTTTATAAGAAGTTTTGTAAACGTACATATGTATGTCTCGTAGTTGCTTATACTGCCCAAGTTACTTCTATCTGAATTAGTTCACTATATATTTTAAATTTCTTAATATAGTGGGCCTATTATTTAAATACCTTTAAACTGTTTAGGCTTTCGTGGCTGGTGTCATTGAGTAGAACACGAGTTCGGAAAACACAGAGACAGCTAACCTACCTTCCACTGTCCATTATTACGCCTGCTTGAGTTAAGAAGCCATAGAACTTTACAAACATCAACACAACTTATACGGGAAAAAAGAATCGAAGCGTATAAACATTAAGTAAGGCTTCTAAGAAGCTCGACATCCTGGATCATACACCACACCATCAACAGCGCCGGCACTTCGGCTCCAGCCATAGTCATTGAATGTAGCCGTCACTTTGCTCTAGCCCACGCAGCAGTCGCAGTAACCAGGAACTAGCTCCGTCAACTATACAGGATGCATCAGAAATACTTCGGGTATAGGTTCCTTACACCAAAAGAAGGGGAAAAGTTCATATAAACATGCCCCACAATCCTTTGTTTTATCGTTATTTACGTCTTAATGAAAGTAACTGGCCTTCGAGGTCCAACCTCACAACTTCATTTCTCTAAGCTTTGAGCCATTGTGCTACACACGGTTGATGGCGAAGTGTTCCCATGGAGACTTGTTTACTTTTGTTGTTTCAATTGCGTACATGTAGTGAGCTAACTGGATGTGTTTCGTTCAACCATGGCTGAATATTAATTTAATGAAGATGCAGACATGTCTGGTAATGGTAATGGAGGCTAAGCTGCACGGCTTTATCAAATGAAGTTTCCAAACCTAACACAATCGAGTGATTCAACCTTAGTCGCGTTTATCGTCGCCTTGCTGAGACAGGAACCATTGCACTACGGAATATTAATTGAGGAAGACCAAGAGTTGTTCGTACCCCGGAACGCAAATAACAAATTTTACAGAGTGCCGAAGACGATCCAGGTATCAGTACAAGACAGTTGGTTGTACCATCTAGTACACCTTGCAGTACAGTACGGAGGGTACTTGACGAGCAGCTCTTGTATCCATATCATATTTAACGTGTGCAGGTCCTTCCGAATGTTAATTATCCACCACGGGAGAACTTTTGACGATGGTTGTAGCTCAAACAGCCAATTCATTGTTTGTCTCGTCAGTTTTATTTACAGACGAGGCAATGTTTGGGAGAGAGGAGATTGGTCATTTTCACAACGTACCCTGCTGTACTTCAGGCTAGACATCAGTAACAGTTTAGGATTAATATGTGGGCTGGAACGGTAGGTCCTTACGTTCTACCAGCATGTCATACAGGTGCTGCCTACAGGGAATTTATTCAGAACTCTCTTCCAGACTTAGCTTACTAAGATGTGCCCCTGCAAATGAGACAAAAAATGTGGTTTATACATAACAGGGCTCCGGCCCATTTTATTCCCATTTTTTAGAGATATACTGACTGGTATCTACCATCACCGATGGATAGTCCGAAGAAGACCAGTTCCATGGCCTGCACCTTCTCCGGATCTCAATCCTTTGGATTTTTATCTCTGAGGGCACCTAAAACTATTGGTTTATGGGGCAGCCATCCCGGATAAAGAAACTATGTTTTTACAGTGAATATGTTTTATGTCAGAAACTATAAATAACTGGCAAATGAGATGAAAGTTCTCAAACTCTCGTGTGACAGCAACTGACCCTGACTATAAGTAGCAGGATGTATTTACTAACTTTGAACTGCTTATTTACTGCCAAATATTTCATTTTCTTCCTAGATGACTGAAAAGCAACATGTTCCAATGTAAAATTGTACTGTGTTTTTCGTCACAAGGTCACGGAATATTGCAGTAAATTTCAACTTATAACAACCATAGCAGTGTTTCACATGCTGAGGAGAGGTTGGTAAATCAGGCCTGCTGTCAAAAACGTGTAATTGCCTGCTAATATGAGGTTATAGGTTATGTTTATCTAAATTAAGGAGACTATGTATTTACAGTTAACTATATAGTATATAGATGAAGTTGTTAAGGGCATTTAATGGTTCAGTGCTAAAACGCTATAGATTAAGTGAAATAAAATATATGTATTTCCTGTAAGTTCTGGCTTGGGTTCTCTTGCATCAGTTATTTTTATACTTCATGTTGAAATGAAATGTGTAGTGTTTAACGCCCGCTTTTACTACATACGGCACCGCAGGCGGTGACACTGATGATAAAGAGATGAAGATGGAGCACCGGTGGAATGAGATGGCAGGGAAAACCGGAGATCCCGGAGAAAACCCGCCCCAGCGCCGTGTTGTCCATCACAAATCTCACTTTGCGGTCGCCTGGGATCGAACCCGGGCCGCCTTGGTGAGAGCCAAGCGGTCTAACCACTGAGTCACGGCGCGGCCATTTATACTTCATGTTGTTAGGAATAGTCAAAGATGTTAGTATTTATACTAAAATAAAGAAGTGATGTAAAGTGGGTAATGGTGTAACCATGAAGTTGTTGAATACTTTAAAAAGACTGTCTTCTTCTGCCTATGAAAGGCTTAGGGATAAGATGTGTACTTGTCGATCCGAGTGTGTGCAGAAACAATTTTGTGTGTGCATCAAAGATGTATAAGTAGCGTGTGTGCAAGAAAAGAAATAGTTCACTGTGGAATCTACCGCTATTTGTAAAAAAGACTACATTAATAATATTTGTGATTGTTTCAAAGAATTTAAAATTGTTTATGGGGAATTAAAGTTCTATCTTTGAACAAGAAGAGTATTATTCAATCTTTAAAGATAGTAATAGTATATTTATCAGCCCCGTTAACGCGATCCTGGGAAAGAAAAAGATATCATCGCTCAACGATTACAGATGCTTCTAATTATCCAGAGTTGCAGGAGAAACTTCTAGATTTATTCAAGATCGTCACCAAAGGTGAGAAATTAAACTGCATCCACGCTCAACCCAAAAAATCCTGCTTCAAGACGGAGATCACCGCATCATAGTCCTTCCAAATATCATCCCAAAATAATTGTTTATATATTGAGTGCGTTACACTAGTAATCAGTAAGATAAAACGCCAAATTAATGAAGAAGGTCCTGGCAATTAGAATTTGAGAAGCAATAACAATCTTAGACTGCCTCCACATTTAAAATGTTGCAGATGTGTAAATGTTACAGCAGCCAGCTATCGAACGTCAATGAATGTTTTCCAAGCTGAATCTGAAATATTTAACTTTTAACAACTTCGTTTATCCAGGACTTCATTGTTGTAAAATATCAATATTCGTAGTAAATAAGGGAAGCCGGAACGGCATTTTGGGGTGAAATTTCAAAAATTGAGTTATTGCCAAAATAATCTTCCCTGATGTTTGCAAAAGCCAATAACGATATTTATTTTGCTGTCACATATTTTTAAAAGTCCTAAATAGACTCATTTTAAAAAGGCTACACAATATGCCACGCCCCCTATTAGCCATTTGTAGCTGTGTTCTCTCCTTGCTTGTAACCTTATTGAAGAGCACACCCTTATTAGCAAAGGAAGTCCTTGTTTTTTCTATTAATATTAGTCTGTGCGTCTGATGTTAATTCTTCCATGCTTTGTTTAGTATGTTTTGAATTACTAGTGCTGTTTTCAAGGTGGGAGGTAGCAATAATTTTGGTGTAAGAAATTGGCATGGGAACCAGTATAGTATAGCAACGCAAAGAAAATCCCTGTAAGGAATGTGCTGTGGGACAAGGACAGCGAATGTGTGTGGCAGAGAACGCCTGCTACACAGGGAGCAGACCGTTACAAAAACATGTGGCCTAATCAGTCTGTACACTAAAACCGAGAAGATTCATTCACAAAAGTAGAAGCCGTCAGAATGTTTTTGAATGGTCAGTAACTGAACTGACATGGGGTGTCATAAATCTGTCCAGGGAGGGTGTGGGAACCTTCGCCAACCCCCTGCGTCTCGTCCCTCGGAGACTTACTCTCCTGTGGAGAAGTATAATTCTGATTACATAATTAAAGAGTTACAATCCCTAAAATGGCAAAAGTTTAGTAACACATGACAATATATTGACTTCGTCAAACCGATGAATGTGAAGTGAAAATTGGTTCAAGGAAAAATATTGGTTTCATCATTATGTAATGGCAGTGATAACAATTTAACTAAAATAAATAGTGATATCAGATCAACAAGTTTACAGTTAGTAGATATAGAAACTTCGTACAGCGTAAATTTTCTGAAAATGGAAATTTTTGTCATATCAGAGGACACCAACAAACGAAATGGATTAGCTACATTATCACTCAGTTGCCAAAAGTGTAATAAAGAATATACATTTGAAACAGCCAGAACTATTGAAAGTGGTGCAGGAATAAATGTAATGTTTGTTTATGGCTTGAGAATCATTGGTAAGGGAATTGAGGCAGGTAAGACATTGACTGCTGTTCTCAATTTACCAGCGCCCCCCTGACAAATTTAAGAAAATAATTAATAATAGCATAGAGCAAGTGACCATAGAGTATAGGAAGAAGAGAAGGAGTGAAAAACGAGAGAGGAAGGATGCTGATGATGATAAAGATGCAGAATATGGATCTGGGGAAATTCTGAGGTGTAATTCCAACATAACAAAACTTTAATGCTGTTTTTTTTTCTCTATTTTATATTTTTTAAACTTTGGGTGTTATTTCTCTGTTTTTTTATAACTTTGGGTATGCTCATATATAAAAATACTGGAGCTACAAGTCTACATTTTTCCTGTAATGAAAGCAATACTTAAACTGTTTTCTAAAGGTACTTGTAGCAATATATGAAAATTTGTAATTTTAAAAAATAAATCTTAAATATTTTTAGAAGTAAATTCAAGACACTTATTTAAAAAAATCACATATACTTTAATAAATCCCCAAAATAAGATTATTGCCTTTCATTAAGAAAGTGTTGTAAAATAACAAGTAAAAGTTTTAAATTTATGTGTTCAGTGGTTCTTGAGCTAAGCGCAGCAGAAAACTCTCATTTTAACATTGGTGACATAGACTGTTCCGGCTTCCCTGTGAATATTTTCCATGTTGATTGTGAAATATTTAACTTTTAACACCCTTCGTTTATCCAGGATTTCATTGTTGTGAAACATCCAAATATTTGTGGTAAATAAAGGAGCCTAGAGAACTCCAATTTCGCCCATGTATATCACGTTAGCTGCATTTCATTTTTGCAGAGAAATACGAAGCAACTAATGATGAGGAATTCATCAATGACCCTTTATTGCTCTTTAGAAGGGATGCCTGTTGTATTCCAATAGCCCAACGATCCGAAACGATGACAAGAGACAGAGCTGGACAGTACCCTCTTCTCGTTCTACAAAAGGGTGACAACTTAGATAGTAATAAAGACGAATGGATTTCCAATCTCCACGATTTTTGTCTTTGAATACATTATTTGTATATACATAAATGGCGTTCTTAAAATAAAAATGTAGTGGTAGTAAGTCAGGAGAGTGATCACTAATCTGATAAAAATGCGTGCATGACGATCAGTCTTACGAAATAAGATAGTACGTGGAAGTTATGTATAAAAAATTACACGAGTGACATCCGCGTCACCCGAAACTGGCACATTGAAACAATAATTAAATAATTTAGAAGCTTGTCAAAATACTCGTAGTAGACCTTTATCTACTGTAACTCCACCGTTGATGTTACCAAAGTCTAGCAATACGTATTAGCGGTGCCAAAAGCACGTCCGAATACTGCGAGTTCAGATTCATGATGCCACACAAATGTGAACCCCCTATCATATACAAAGCGCATGACCCAATTACCCATAAGATTAAAGTAGGAATGGGGAGACTAAAAGACAATGGTGTACAAGGAAGTTCGAGACACAGATGTGCAGACCTCTTCAAGGAGTACGCAGGTCGTGAATACCGAGAAGGGATTGTAACGCTCTGGAAACAGCTGTACAGCGTAGTAGTGCTTTTATTAAAGAGTACTAAATAGTCCATCAGACAAAAGTGTCAATAGGCACATGAAAAAGTGCTTTCCCTATTGTTGATAGAGGTTCTCGACCTTCAAGGGATATTTTGGGGTCTTTTTCATTTTTCATTCCTGTGCTCTTTATATGAAGCTAAGAATTTCCATACAATAAGTACGAGATACTTAATTTTCTAGATACAAAGTTATCATTCTGCAAATACATGAAGCAATAAATTGTGTATACAGTAGACTTATGTATCCTAAATTGTACCACCTTCCCCAAACCAAGACAAATTTAACCACTCCTGGTTGTATATTTACAGCTTAAGTATAAACAATAAACACATATCATAAGGAATTCAAGTGACCTAAATGGACATATAAATACAATTAAACCTAAAACACATCCTCTATCATTATACAGTTCGGCCAAACCGCTCTCCGACTCTCGACATTTCTCGAAAGGGGGAGCGGTCTGTTGCCAGTTCTTGAGCGGGAATTTCAAGCAGAGGAACATTCTTCTTCTCGAGTGGCGCTACAGCCCCTTCTGGGCCTTGGCCTCCTTCAGCAGGTGCCTCCATTCCTCTCTATTTTCAGCTCTCTTCCTCCACCCTCGTATTCCCAATATATGTTGTGTGTCTCTCTGTATGGCATCTTCCCATCTCATTCTCGGTCTTCCTACTGCTCTTGTGTTGTAGAATTTACCATTAAGGACTCTTTTTGGCATTCTTCCTTCTTCCATTCTTATTATATGACCTGCCCATCTCATCCTCCTGATTTTAATATCCTGAACAATATTTATATCTTTATATATGCTGTACAATTCTTCATTCCATCTTATACGCCATTGCCCTCCTTCCTGTATTGGTCCATATATTTTCCTCAGAATCTTTCTTTCAAAAGTTTTTAGGGCATCTTCCAAATTCTGTGTCAATACCCATGTTTCACTTCCATAGCACAGTACTGGTTTTATTAATGTTTTGTATAACCTAATTTTGTTGTTCCTATGGATTTGTTTAGATCTAAGTATTGCGTGAAGTGAGTAATAAACTTTATTAGCCATTAAGATTCTTGTTTTTATTTCTTCCGATTCATCGTTATTGTTGTTAATTATTGTTCCCAGATATTTAAAGTTCCTTACTATATCTATGTTATGTTGGTCCATTTCCAGTGTTCCTGTATACTTTCTTCTCCTACTTTGTATCATGGCTTTTGTTTTAGATATGTTAATTTCCAGGCCTATTGTTTTTGCTCCTTCTTTTAATTCTCTGTATGCTTCAGATACTGCTGTCCTCGTTCTTCCCATTATATTAATATCATCTGCGTACCCTATTAATTGTACTGACTTATAGAAAATTGTTGAGTTTGTTCGTACGTGCATTTGTCTAATAACATATTCCAATGCTATGTTAAAAAGGGTAGGTGCCAGCCCATCTCCCTGTTTCAAACCGCAATGTACTTCAAACTCATTTTTTATACTTGTTCCTATTTTAACATGGTATTTGAGCTATACCATTGTTGCTTTCGTTAAACTAATCAGTTTCTTTGGTATTCCAAAACTTCCCATTATAGAGAGTAACTTCCCTCTTTTAATGCTGTCATACGCTTTTTGGAAATCTATAAATATTTGATGTATTTCGATATTATGCTCCCATGCTTTTTCTAATATATTTTTAACTGTGAATATCTGGTCAATGGTTGATCTCCCAGGCCTAAAGCCTGCCTGATACTCCCCAATTATACTTTCTGTGTATTTCTGAAGTCTATTATTTATGAGTGAAGTTAATATTTTATAGCCTGTACATAACAATGAGATTCCCCTATAATTTTGGCACTGTAGTTTGTCTCCTTTATTTTTGTATATAGGTACTATTAAATTTTTCTTCCAGTCTGTTGGTATCCTTTCTTCTTCCCATATCTGTGTAATTAACTCATGCATTGCTTTTAATAATGTCTGTCCTCCCCTTTTATACATTTCGGCCGGAATGCCATCTATACCTGGTGATTTATTATTTTTCATCTTCTGAATGGCTATCGCTACATCTAATTGGTCTGGTGGTTCATCTTCCGTCTGCAACTGTTTTGGTTCTATTTTGCTTCCTTGTTCTGGTGTTAATTCCATATTCCGTTCTTCTATGGGGAAGCAGAGGAACATGCTTATATTAAATTAGTACTGCGTGATTTAATCGACTAACCGAAACGATTAATCGATTAATTCTTTATTTTATATTAAAACTTAAAAATTTTAATCGATTAATCGAGTCGATTAAAATTAATCGATTACAATAAATATTAATCAAAACTCTTTTAGCCAAATTTGGCCCACTTTGATTTGATGTATTGCTTCCAATCTAAAGAGCCTTTCAAACGCATCAAGCACAATGTTTACAAAAGCTTAAAGCTTTCGTTTTGAAGGTATAAGGCGATGATATTTGCAGCGCCCGGCGAAGAAGTTTTTGTATTACATTGAGAGGTGTAAGCCTTCTGTGGTATTGTTATGTGGCCAGTAGTAGCAGTATGCGAAATATCACAAACCTAGGGAAAATCCCGTGTCACCTGGTACGAGTAACCATGTAATGTGCTACCGAAGCCGAAGAAAGGTTAAAATTTTGTGGTAATAGTTGGGCGCGTTCAACAGCGGGAAAACAGCCAATCCGGAACGTGCATCGAATTTAGGTGTATATAGGAAGGGCGGCAATGACAACCAAGTGGTTAGAAAGAATATACGCAACACTAGTGTAATCCAAAGTGCTGTATGCAGTGGAGATCTAGAGGGGGGGGGGGCACAGAGGTAAACAAAACGGTGGACCAAAACTACAGAAGGTTTTGTAAAGAGCTGCTAGGCTTATCAAGATCAGCAACTAGGGAAGTAGCTTTAGTAGAATTAGGAAAGACAACAAGAAATGGAATAATAACGGAAAGAATAATAACATTTTGGTATAAGTGTTTGGCCAAAGAAGAAGGGGAAATTATGAAATTATGCATGAGACAGCAACAAAGCTGTCAAATAGTTGGTGAGCAGAGATAGGAGGAATTATGGAAAAAATATGAATGGAAGATATATGGAGATTAGAGGAAAGGAATACAAACGATGTGGGTAAATTAGTAAAATGCAGAATAGAAGATATAGAAAGACGGGAAATATGGGGAAGTCTAGAAAATATGAAATCATTACAATTTCACAAACAAATAAAAAGCAATTGGGGACGAGAAGCATATGTATATTACTGCAATAGGCAAGAGAGAGAAGGGTTAGCTTGGATGAGAACAGGAACAATATTTCTAAGAGGGATAAGAGGTAGGGAAAAGGGAATTTGGGAATTGTGCAGGGGAAAAGAAAGCATAGAACACTATGTAACAGAATGTGGGGAAGCTGCAATAAGGTTTCGGAGGGAAAATGGGAGAAAGTAGAGAAGAGGATAGTAGCTATAAAAATGTTAACGGGCAGGGAGGAAAAGAGGGTAAGAAGTATTGGTGAGTTCTTGCAGAAAGTAAAAGAAAAATGGGCAAGAAATGTAAAGAATAAGTAAGGATGATGAGGGGGGGGGAGGAAAGGGGCTAATTAAGTAACAAGGAGGCATGGAGGTTAAGAGCAGAAGGCCAGTTTTTTTTTTAATTTACGTTAAGTCATATCGGACGATGCATGGAATGGGTGAAATGATGCTCAAATGGGCCCAGAGTCCATAGAGCTCAGAGCTACCCGACATTTATCTTTCAGGATAAGGGAAAACCCCGGATAGGATCTTATCCAGGTAACTCACCTCGACTGAGATTCGAACTCGGGACCTCTTGAACGTGAGGCAGACATGCTACCACCACGCTACCGAGGCGGGCAAGATGTCATGTAAGCCAAGGTAGCAACAAGGTAAAAACAAATGCAGCCTAAAGTTGTAAATTGTAAAATTTTGGAATATGCACAATAAATAATTTATTCATTCAAAAAAATATAATCAATGAATAATTGAAATAAAAGCCCAGTTTTCAATTTGCAGTCGCCGATAGGCTGTCGCAAGTGACACAGTAAATAAGTGTTCCAAAAGAAAGGAGCATATTCGCGCGAAAATGTAATAAAAGTGCTCCACGAACCGAATCTTAAAAATCGTTAAGATGCAGAAAAGGTATAGTGCTTTTATATAAAGTTTTGGACAGTGTGTTTTAATTCCGCGAAATCGGAGTACAAATGCGAATATCAAACTGATTCGGCAGGATTTGACTTCGGTGTGTGTGTTAAATGAAAACGGCATTGTGAAATACAATAGAAGATAGACAGGCAAGACTTTGGCGGTCATTATCACCAGTTCCTATCTCCTCGACCTCACATCTCCCTCAAGATCTACAATTGGTAAATAAATTACAAGTTTTGACTAACTTTGTAAGTAAGAAAGCATGGGAGGTAAAAATATTCAAAGGAGAAAGAGTTGATAATAGGCGAAGAATAGTACAAGATCCAAGAAGGAGTTCTAGAATACAAAATAGGATAAGACGGGAAGAATTATTGAATAATCTAACAATGGAGGGAATTCAAGAAGAAGAAATAGAAGAGGTACAATTAGAAATTGATAATCTTAATCAAGTCAATAGAAGAAGATTCTTTGTAACCTCAACAGGAAGACAGGAATGGGCAGAGAGAAGAACATTCAGATCTAGGAGAAGAGAGGGAGAGACATTTGCGGAATATAGAAGTAGATTACAAGAGGAAAGAGAAGAGTAGAGAGAGTAATAAGAAGAGAAGTATCAGCGTGAGTTCAAAATAGAGTTGACTGCATGGGCGGCGGAGGGAGAGAGTGATGGCGGAGGCCATGGTGGACTACAGCATTAGTAGATTTAGATGTAGATTTAGAAAATAAGGATTTTGTAATTTTTATAGTTTTTTTTTTTTTTTTTTTTGCTTTTTTGTGTTTATTTCTGTTATTTTATTTCATTTTATTTTTGTAGATTAGTATTCTGAGAGATTTGTATAATAACAATTGTAAGCATTTTATGGAAAAATAAAGAGAAAATTTGGATATATGCCCCGGTATAGTTGTCTAGGTGCCGGGGTAGAATATTCAGATTTTATTTATTTATTTATTTGTCTCTCCACTGAGGTAGTCCTAGCCAGGGTAAATAACACTATAGAATCAGAATCTACTGAGACCAGCCATTCGGAACCGAAGTAGCGCAGAGAATAAGCTTTGAACCAGAGACTCCGCCGTGCAGAGACAACCTACAGCACCCCACCTCATCTGCTGCGTTTAAAGGTGCATTAGCAATACTGCAATCGTCAGAGAATAGCCATTTAAAGGCTTATATCATGTTTTCTTTTTCGTTCTTTCTCAAATGCATCATTCAATGTATAAATTATTTCTTGAGCATCATTTGTAGTTCTATTTTTAAAAATATGTTATGCCTTTTCTCCACAAACCTACTTTCAGCTTTAGTTATATATAGGACTAAGTATGTAATCTTATTCGTTTAATTTTAAAAATTTCATAATTAAACATGACCTAAACCAGGCATCGGCAAACGTGTACTGAATGAGTGTGGAGCATGACGTCTCAACATGCAACCCGCAATACACATGACGTAATGTCGAACAGGGGTAGGCACTGACCTTCGTTCAGTCAGTGCTGGACTACAAATACAATAAGGATTAGTACACATACTTGAATCCATCAATTTGGTCTACGATACCTTACGTAGGCCTAGATATTTTAGCAATATATTTCAATACACTTCTATTTACAATGTACCATGAAAATCTAGTGATATATCACAAGTAGCCACTCTCAGTATAGCACGTAAATTATCATTTGTTAACAGCGATCGTTGCTTCCATTTTACAAGTTTCATTTTGGAAAAAAGTTGTTCGCATACACATGTGGATCCAAACAATGCTGCTACAGCGACAGCGGACGAACGAACTAAGAGATGGATATGTATCTGCTTTCAGATGTTTGAAGATATCCAAATCAGTCAATCCGTTCACTGCAATTGAATATACGTATCTCATTGTAAATCAGCGACTTCCTGCTGTAATTCTGGTTTAACCTTATGTAAATCTATTGCAAGAGGATTAGCCAACAGAGCAAAATTATTTTCCAGGAATTTAAAATCACTAAATCACCTTACTTCCAATTCCCTCTTTACTTTATTTAACAGATCAGTATATTTATTCAGATTTGTTATAGAAATATTGGGAAGAGATTTTAGACATAGAAAATAATTAAACTATTTTCTTATGAGATTTGATTTCCACACATCTGTCATCTTTACGAATGACCTAACTATGTCATACATATGAACTATATTGTGAAACTTTCTCTTAAGATTATTGAAATGTTGAGAAATGTCAGTGAGGAAGGCTAAATCACTTATCTAATCTTCATACCCCAATTCATGGATATCTATATCTTAAACAAAGAAAGAAAAAGGAAATTTTAAGAAATATTCACTACAAATTAACACTTATATAAACACACCTGCCCGTTCGGGAATTCAGATTCTGAGTTGTATGAAAGGTCTTAATAAGAAAGCCCTAAATCTTCCAGTACTTATCGAAATTTTCGGTGTTTCAAGGAGTTCGATTTTATTTTATTTATGGGGTGCATAACTCCTTACGTTATCTTCTAGTGCATAACAAAACTACTACTTCTCCCACTATTCGTGAAACGCACATTTATGCACAGCCACCCTTGACTTTGACAGACATACGATGGTGGGTCAAAAAGTAATGCCTCCGATTTTCTTTCCTTAAATAAGTAAGTTATGTGAAAACTTTGAATTTGGCGCAATTCCTCAAACCTTCTTCTCCAATCCCCTGCAGTAGTAACTTCCTAAGTCAACAGGTGGCATCACTGCATCATGTTGCAAAATGGTTGACATCGACATTCGTATTAGACAGCGTTCTGTGATTGAATTTTTGACTGCGGAAGGTGAAACGCCAATTCGCATTCACGAAACGCTAAATAAATGCGTATGGTGATGCAACGGTGGATGTCAGCACTGTTAGACGATGGGTTCGTCGCTCTAATGAAGCTGAAGGGCAAACACCATTGGCAGGTGAAAAGCGAAGCTGCAGGCCGGTGACTGCAGTGACTCCATGCAACATTCAGAGAGTCGATGATCGCCGGGTAACAACAGGTGAATTGTGTCGCATTACCTCCCTCAGTAAAGGCAGTGTGATGACGATTATTCAACAACTGGGTTACTCAAAAGTTTGTTCACGTTGGGTACCAAGAATGCTAAGCGCACAAAACAAAGAAACAAGGAAAACAATAGCCCCGAACACTTGCAGCACTTCAATTTGGAGGGAGAGGAGTTTCTGGAAAAAATTGTTACTGGAGACGAAACGTGAGTTAATTTCTTTTGAACGTGAATCAAAGAGGCAGTCAATGAAATGGCATCACACAACGTCACCGAAGAAGAAAAAAATTCAAAACTCAGCGGTCGGCAGGGAAAGTTATGGCAACAGTGTTTTGGGATGCAGAGGGTGTGCTTATGATTGATTTTTTGGAGCAGGGATGCACAATAAATTCTTTCCAGTACGTCAGAACTCTCAAAAAGCTGAAAGCACTTCTTCGCCGAGTTCGTCCAACAAAAACTATGGCGGATGTTCTTCTTTTGCATGACAATGCAACACCACACACCAGCCGTTACACCAGTGTAGAAATTGATAAATTGGGATGGCAAGTCTTACCTCACTGATCTGGCAGCATCAGACTTCCATCTGTTCGGGCCACTATAAGGAAGCTCATCGTGGGAATCATTTTGAAGATGAGGAGGCTGTGAAAACGTCCGTGCGTCAATGGCTTAGGAAGCAAGACCGTGTGTTTTACCACACTGGAATACATGCACTAGTTAAAAGGTGGACCAAAACTGTGGAAAAGGACGGAGATTATATTGAATAGTGACAAATTAATCGTCAATGCTGTAGTTTTCAAGCTGTGTAAATTGGATTCAATTTTCTTGGCAATTGAAAGGGAAAAAATTAGGAGGCATTACTTTTTGACCCACCCTCGTATGTTTAGACGTACAGGTAAATACGATAGGACAGTCCACCCGTGATCGGTATATATGTACTGACGAGAAGGCTGCGAGGAGGGGGGGGGGGGAGCGCACAGCGTAAGCGCTGCTCCTGATACGTCATAGCTGCGCGGACTCAGTGAGTACATGTTTGCCGATGCCTGGCTTAAACCCGTGAACTGTTCACGTGTCAAAATAGCTTCATCTCTGAACATGACCCTAGTGCTTAAACGAAGCATCCAGCAAAGAACTTTCCTTATTAAAAATTATTTAAAATAATACTATCTATCAGCTCCACAGTTTGTCGGTATAATTTTGGAAATCTATTCTTTCAAGCTAAAAAATCACAAAAGAAGTTGATTTGCTACCCTAGCAGCTACTCTTACTACTGCATGTTGTAAGAAGTCTTCAACGTTATTTCCATAAACTACTTAATATTACGGAAAGTAATTGTTCAATTAGTGACATGAGTTGTCTTAATCACATAAACGTGCAGAGAATTTAAAGTAAATAACTTCAACATTACAGAGAGTCATAAATTCTGAGCCAGCGATCTTTAAGCATCTTATGAGATATAAATAATAATTTAATAAGCAAACATATTTCACTTTTTAATCCATTGGTCACTCCCACGTGTCCATCTCCTGCCTAGCAAGGTCGGAATTGCATTTCATTCCTGACGTTGGGCTGCTTTCAAGGTACAGAGAATGGTGTAGATGGGAAACAAACGTAAACTAACTTTGTCCACTTGGAAATTGTTCCAATGCAGAACTGATAAGTCAGAAGGTGAAACATAAGGAGCTTAGAAATGCCAGGCGCTACAAAACATTCAGTGTGTGCAATTAATAATGATGGTAACTTACATTACATTTGAGGAAGGTATACATGCCACCCAAATAGTTCTGCCAGTGTTCATTTCTTACCTGAAACACAAAACAAATAAGGTCAATCAACAACAATTTAACTACAGTTTTTGTTTTAAAAGTTATAACATGCTTTAAAGAATAATCTTCTGTTTGCCAGCGTATTATAAGAATCGAGCTCACTGCTCTGACCTTTGACCATTTTCGTAGCTGAAGTCTGTCTAGTCAACGCGAGTGCACTTCGGCCACTTCCTTTGACGAACCCTTATAATCGTTGTACAACCCCGGCCCTCCTTCTCCCAGTCCTTTCTTCAAGGTTGCCACCTTTCTCGATACGTCATGGGTATCGTACGAGGTTTCGTCTAAATAAATTATCTTATGTCCATTACTGCGAAACTTCCTTAGTTTTAACAAATGCAATTCTACTAGATTCCATGATAACCCTTATCTTATTCAAAATGCGGTATTTGAAACCCAGCTCCTCAGTGCCCATAAAGGAAAAAAAAAAAATTTCTTGCAAATGTGCAACCAATTCATCTAAGGTGAGAGCTCTCCCTTTTGCATGGAATCTACAAATTTCTCGGCGAATTAAATCGCATGTGAAATTATCCACTTTAGAGAAACGTTACCTTTTGTTTTCACACTTGATCGGCGTCTTTGGTATTCCTTTCGTCACAATATTTCTTACTGTATTTCTGTGAATACCCAGAATTCATCAGCTTCATTGCATGACCCCTTACCAAGATTATTTGTCAGCATATATTTATGTGTTCAAAACACGCACTTGAATTTGCTAAGAAACAGTTCCCGTTATTACTTTGTTTTTTGAGGCTTCTCCAGTAACATAACTCGGCCCAGCAACACTTTCTAATTCATTCGCACTATTGCCTTCACTTGGATTATGTTCACTTGACTGAAAGTTTTCTACTACTTCATTTGCAATTCCCTCACACGGTCTCCACATCGTGACACACAACGAATTTCAGCACGTAATGAAACAGATCAACTGGAAGTTGGAACTTTGGCAACTGAGACTCCACGTGGAGTAGACATGCGACTGTCATTTCCAGAAAATCAGTGTTGCTATTGATCCTCGACAGTGTTCCATTTCTGAAGTGTGGAGATAGATTTATGACAGTCATTAGTGGGCGGTAGGGTCAGTTTCCTTTGTGACACAACTGCACTCGTGTTGACTAGACAGACTTTACTATACATACGGCGACCAAGCCGTAAAGCAACTTCCTATCTATTGCATAGCGTTGAGATGAAGCCAGAGTGGTATCAAAGCGTATATTGGAAATATTAATTGTTCTTTCACACTACGGGAGGGGATCCGTCCCCTTCAGCTGCTTTAGTGCGAGCGCTGCGGACCCTTAGCACTCGTGGTACTTCTGACGTTACTAGAGGAACCTCGGGCCGAACATTCGAGCCTCTCCCTGATTGGGAATTGTTCGGATTGAGTTGGACTCGAGGGGGTAGTGTGTTCCCGTAACCCGCGGGCAATCGGGTACCTACGCCCAGGCTTCGGCCACCCGGAGGGGGCAGAGGGTTGCCTGCGTGGTTGACGCGCGTGAGTGGCGTATCCACTTCCACCCGTCTTGACATTTTTGTCGGAGTTTTCCATCGCTCTCGGGTAACAGAGACTGGGGTCTTCGGATTTTCGGGTAGACCTCATTGAACATTTGTTCTTTCACACTACCAAAGTATGGCAAGGTACAGTCAAACTGGAAACTTCACTGCTATAGCCGGGACTCAAATCATTGAACTTTTCAGTCTGACTCTAACTTTCCAAAGCGTATATTGTGAACGCAGCGTCAACGAATGCCTCCGATGTTTTCCGAATGGAATTTTGTTTCTGGCAGTTGTTCTTTTTTGTTACTGTGAAAGGGTCTATCATCACTTGTTCTTCATTCTTCAGCTTTCTTTCCCCTATCCACTTAATCCGACCATCTGGCATTTGTTCTCCAAGTAATCCTAATGCTTCTTATAAGCACTTCTAGTAACATTCTCGATTAATTGGTACACATCTGACACTTTCATAAGAAAACTGGTCATTCACTTACTTCGTACAATAAGCGACTCTTCATGTTTGTTTTGTATAAAAACTGCAGATATGTTCTTAGATAAGTCAATACAACATTCTCAAGAGTCGGTAAATAACTTACCATAGGTCATAATTTCGTCAAGGAAATAGTCAATTTCCATATCATGACCAGATGCTGAGGCATATTCTTTAATTTTAAAAGCTTCCTTTGCTTTACATCACAGAGAAATGTGACGTGATTTAGCCCTGTCAATACAGTTACAGACCATTCAAAAACATTGTGACGTCTTTTACTTTTGTGAATAGATCTTCTCGGTTCAAGTGTACAGAGTGAATAGGGCGCATGTTTTTTTAACGGTTCTACTCCTTGTGTAGCATGCGTTCTCTGTCACATTCGCTGTCCTTGTTTCACTGGTAAGGGTGGCACTGGATTGCACATTCCTCTCAGGGACTTACTTTGTGTTGGTGGACAGTATAACGGTGTCTAATTAGCATTTCTGCGCATTTTACCTGACAGTTTCTAACATTTGTGATTAAAACCAGCAATCTTGACTTGTGATAAAATTGATTATTTAAATAACTCCTTTGTACTAAACCGACATCAAGATTGTTGGATTACTTATACCAGTTACAATTGGCATGTTACTGCTCTTGGCAAAGTGACATTATCTAGAAGCAACTTTTGAAGAGTTCATATAACAAAATCTCGTGTAGAGATTGTATTTGTTCTCTTTGAGTTGTCTTATTTAGTGACTCACCAAAACAAACTACATAATCATCACAAGTCCTTAAATTAAGTAAAATTAAATTAATAACTCACGAATATATGGTCCAATATCATGATTAATTCCATAGGAACACTTAACTTTCATCAAAGGGGAACTATAATGCTAGTGCACTATCTGTGAAGGTTAATTTCAAAATAACTCTTTTATCTCCACACAAATTCCTTGGATATTTACTACCCAAAATGGTGGCGTGAAAGGTATCCGACCTCAATATGAAGATGGCAGCATTCATAAATAAAAGCTAGTGAATTTTGTTGTTCATCTGTTGACAGTTACTCACCAAAGTTTCAGCCATTTTGGACGCTCAGTTGTTATGTAACAGTCGTTTGAGTGAGTTGATGTGAGCGTTTTTATAAAAATGGACAAAATCGAGTATTGATTGTCATTAAATATTTGTTTTTGACAGGAATACGCCTACGCAAATCAAACATGATGGATTCTGTGTATGGGGACTTCGTACCATCATTGTAGGATACATTCTATTTAAGCTAAAAATATGGGGTTTTCGTGGTTATGTTAGATACATTACTCTCTACCTTCCACATGGATCAGTTTTGGCAAAATCTGAATTTTTGTCTTAGCGTGAATAGTATTTCATACAGATTTTGAATTTAGCGCTCGTCACACACCACTTACCGGGAATGCAGTACAACGTCGCAGGACTCCAATTGGTTGCTCACCTAGGACAAACGCCTTCCCATTTGAAACACATAATAATAATAATTAATATCTTTATTATATTTAGATAAATGTGTACTATGTGCAATATAAAACGTTGCTGCACTTTTATTGAAGGAGAAACATTTTGTACCTGGTTCGAGCTCTTGAAATACAACGGCGTTACCATATTTAATGGTCGGATTTACTAATTTAGGAGCTGCAACGGTAATTTAGCAGTGATCATGCCTTTCAACCATAATTCCAGTCGCCATTACTTGCATTATTGGCTTAGGTAAGAACCCGAAAGGTTAACCAATACGGCTGACCATGTTAATTCACTAAGTTGTTCATTATACACTCCATCTCACGCTCACTTAACTACTCCACTGTGACGTCATCACGATTGGATGCACTTCGACGCGTTCCAGCAAACAATGAATACATTTGTATTGCTACACCAGAGGCCATGTTACCAGTATGCATCCAAGTCCTTAGCACCTTGAATGTTTCAATCCAAACACAACCACCACATAGCCCTTAAAGAAGAATGTTTCTTCTTCTAGATTCATTTATATATGACACAAGAAATGAAACAAACAAATGAAACATAGTATTACTCGGGGAAATTAGCGTTTCATTTGTTTATTTGCAGCTGATGGAGGAACCACGCGAGATCTGTTAACAAACACGACAAAAGCGCCACCGAATCCATGTGCATTGATAAATATCCTGAGTAATTGGATTTCAAATAAAGAAACATTCATAGCTTCTAGATTTCGAATTAACAGTACTGTCATTAAACTCATTTTGTATCAGGAAGTTCACACTGCTTACAAATTGAAGACATGACTTTCATAAGTGCACAAGTCCAGTCAGCTAAGTTTCGAGAAAATCAACAAAACCTTCATAACTTCTGAAAATGATGAGCCAATATTATAATTTTGGTAACACATGAACTTTGGCTCATTATATTTGTTTTGAGATTGGGATTTGATTGCGGAGGGGACTCGGTACGTAGGCCAATATGCTGGGCCCATTGTTCCTATGTCCCAAAGTGGGGGCACCCCCAGGAGGAAGAGGCGTAGGAGACAGAGGGCGGCCAACCCAAGGAGCCACGACAGTACCGAGGGCAGGGTGCCGACAGTTTACTTGGATAGAGATTTCCCCCGACAGGCCAGGACAACGAACTCGCTCCCCTGCAGCGGGACGGCAACGAGCCCAGCAGCCGAGCCCTAATGGTCCCAGCAGAGGAGCAGAGACCGGCAACCGAACTACCGGAGGAGGAAGTAGTTTTCCTCAGAGCATATCATCCTGTCATACAGCGTCGAGACTACCACCAACACTTCTACCCTGAAAGAGACCACCAGATGATAGATGATGTGAAATGCTAACACCGCGCAATAATGAAAATGTATCGGGCTTAAAAATAGTCAATTTACATGTATTCCTATCTGCTGAATTAAAAAATCATCATAAAAATGATATATCAGCTCTTGTTATGAAGATAAAGTGACATTTCTTTTTTAGAGTGAAGATTTTAAATTTGGGGGATTTTTTGGGGGGGAGTTGGCACACCTGTCAAATAACATCGGAGAGAAATTTTGGAAAGCAAGTGATGCAAAAGTTAAGGAAGGCATTTTTGTCGGACCACAAATAAGAGAACTTGTAAAGGATCCTGCATTTGACCAAATTTTGGAGGGGAAAGAAAAGGAAGTTTGGGAAACCTTCAAGGGTGTTTGTTGTTCACGGATTGTTAGGCAACAAAAGAGATGACAACTACAAGCATTTGGTGACAGTGCTCCTGCAAAAATACCGTAACCTTGGATGCAACATGTCCCTTAAGATCCATTTTCTCCACTCCCAGCTAGACTTTTCCCTCCTAGTTTTGGAGCTGTTAGTGATGAACATGGTGATGAACAGGACATTTGTTATGGAACAAAGATATCAGGGCCGTTGGAATGAAGTAATACTTACGGATTACTGTTGGTCTTTGTATAGGGATTCTGCAGAACTCTACCAGAAGAAGCAAGCTAAAAGACGACGAAGTCAATAGGCCACCACATGATTCTCTTCAGACTCGACTATCTGCGAAGTATTTTTCCATCAATTTAGAACTCTTAGCATGTGATTACCAGCTAAAAAATCAAATGCACTTTCATTGTTGTTAGCATGTATGTAATTAAAATGTATCATTTTTTCTCAATCCGTTAATATGTAATACTTCCAACTTGTTTATATCATAGAAACTAGAGCTAATGAAACTGTTTTATTGTCATATTTGTTTTTCTCAACCCAAAATTAGTAGAAATTACCTCACGAAATGCTCGAAACATTTAAAAATTAGTTTTTGATGCCCAGTGTAATAGAAAGGAAAGGAAGGACAGAAAATTCGGGGGATGTAATTAACCTACCCAGTATCCACCTAACGACCCGGGAAAACCCACAAAAAACCCTGGGTCAGGTAGGTTGTCCACGGGAATCGAACCCGGGCCTCCCGGATGCTGGCCACAGACGAAACCGCCTGAGCCATCCCGCTAGGTTATATTTGTTTTACTGTTCAGTAATTTCAGTTACCACTGATACTTGGTTATAATATTTATAATGCATTTGTTGGACATGTGCAGTTATGAAACTCATCTGGGTGTACAAATGCAATAAAGGGATTGTATTATCAAATGTATAGAGGAATTACCTCTAAAGATGCAAGGAATGGTGAAAATATTTTATAATACTCATATGTGTGTTGAACCATGTTTTATTTGTAGCATAACGACAAAAATAGACATTACATTCATTCAGTTATCCTAATCTCACTTCCTGAGGCTATCCAATAAATAACATTTCCAGTTAGCATACGACAAACAGTACCGGTGCTGTGGTGTCATTTTATTGTTGCACCGCTTATTTGTTATTTCTGTGAGCATCATGGCACTACATATGCTTTTATTAAGTCTTAAAATTTATGTTGCCTTTTTTCCGCTGTCATATCGGACGATGAATGAAATAGGAGAAATTACGCTCAAATAAGTCCGGGATCCATGGAGCTTAGAATTACCCGACATTCGTCTATGAGGATAAGGGAAAACCACGGATAAAATCTTACCTAGGTAACTCACCCTAACCGAGATTCGAACTCGGGACCTCTTGGACGTGAGGCAGACTCGCTATCATCTACGCTACCGAGCCGGGCATTTATCTCCCTTTCGTTAAGTTTGTAAACATTTTTCTCGCGACTTCTAGCCTCATGGTATGAAGACATGGTTGTTAAATTGAAGTTATATTTATGTAGTTTGCAATAAATGTAACATTTTCTATGCAGACTAAAATTAATAGAAATTTTCTCAGTTATCGCTAAAAAGGTATATTATTCTCGAAAAAAAGGAAAAACTCGCGAAAATTCGCGAAAAAATCGTAAAAACAAAAACTCTTGTCTCTGGCTATTACTATATAATATAATAATATTTATTTGTACTTCCATATCTTACAATCTCAATTACAAGTTACACCTCTAATCTAAATACAAATTTGTCCGCTGCTTATATTACAGGCTGATAGTGGTGTTGGCTCCCTGGCTGTTAACCTCTATGCTAGCCCTTATACGACCTTGACCTAATGTTCTGATTGTGTCTTCCATTTCTCTACCTCTTGCTTCCTTACCCTTCTCAACAATTTCTCTTTGATTTTGTCAGCAAATTTCTCTCCCTTAATCTTTTCTCCCTTTTCAACTAAGCATTTTTATTGTTACTACGTAAGCCCCTTTATTATCCCATATTAATTTCCTCCAGTTTTCAATTTCTTTACACTCCACTAAATAATGTTCTATACTTACTTTCTTTCCACATAGAATGCACTCCTTTGGTGAACCCCCTCTCAATATAGCTCCTGTCCTTAACCAAGCTAAACCCTTCCTCTCATATCTATCACATATGTCTATATATGTTTCCCTTCCCCATTCTGTCTTTATTTTCAGGTATACATTTAGTGATTTCTCACTTATCAGATTTCCCACGTCACTTGTCTGCCAATGTACTCTATCCTATTCTTAATAATTGTCCAAAAACCTTTTACATTTCTTTCACTCTCTTGCCAGATATCCCCCATCCCTATTTTAGCCAACGTTCTCTCTAGCTCTGCCCACCAGCTGTTCTTACATGTTGAATTCTTCTGATGTTCTATACAGATTTTTAATGTATTATCAGCATCCTTTTTTTACAGCTATTCCAATATTTTAAACACCTTACTAAAGCAAAAGTAATGTGATGAAGTAATGATAGCCTGCAGCATACACACAGAAGAAATCAAGTCATACAGATTAGAGTAAATACCAATTACATAAATAATGTTATTCATATCGCATTTACTGCTTACGCTTCAATGCTCAGTACAGATAAAGCCAAAACTCTACGGTTGGCAACTAACTGGTGATACCCACATCACTGATTCAGGTCTTGCCGTTACGTACAGAGTACGTCAAATGTTTTCCGGTGGAGGGCCTTCTTATCAACTATTCTCGTCTGGTCCGGGGACTTTTGTTATCTTCGAGGTTAGTTACCTCTGCGAGGTGAGCGAGAAGGAACCAAGGGCCGCTTCAAAAACCAATGTCCTGCCTAAACCCATGTTCGAAGCCGAAAATAAACACCGCAACATCGCATTTCAAGCTTACGTGTTTACGCACCAATTGGCGTAGTTGTTCTCGATAGTAGCAGAAGTATGTTTAAGAACTACGACAGGCATTTTTCTACCAACGGCGCGCAAAGCAAAATGTATAACAATTTGGGGTAGACAATTTGGGAAGTGTTAATAGAGTTTGAGATAGAAGCTAATCGTATGGAGGGGATTCGGCCCTACGTCCAAACCTCATCTATTGTACGTTACTTATGCCCAAAGTGAGCTATCCTCGGGACAAAGAATTAGGCGTGAGGAGACAGAGGGTGGGAGACTCAAGGAGTCACGACAATGTAGAGGACAGGGTCCTACTATTGACAAGTTGGAAACTCCCCGGCAGGTCAGTACAACCGACATTCTGCCCACCCCCCGTAAGGGAGGGAATCCGTCCCCTTCAGCTGCCGTGGTCCGGGCGATACCCCTAGCAATGGTGGTAAAGTCTGTCTAGTCAACGCGAGTGTAGTTGCTCCACAAAGGAAACGGACCCTCCCGCCCACTAATGACCGCCATAAATCTATCTCCACACTTCAGAAATGGAACACTGTCGTTGAGGACCAATAGCGACCTTGATTTTCTGGAAATGACAGTTGCATGTTTACTCCACGTGGAGTCACAGTTGCCAAAGTTCCAACTTCCAGATGATCTGTTTCATTACGTGCAGAATTCGTTATGTGTCACGATGTGGAGACCATGGGAGGGAAATGCAAATGAAGTAGTAGATAACTTTCAGTCAAGTGAAAATAATCAAAGTGAAGACAATAGTGTGAATGAATTGGAAAGTATTGCTGGGCCGAGTTAGGTTACTGGAGAAGCCTAAAAAAAAAAGTTATAACGGGAACTCTTTCTAAGCAAATTCAAGCGCTTGTTTTGAACACATATAAATATGTGCTGACAAATAATCTTGGTAAGGGGTCATCCAATGAACCTCATGAATGCTGGGTATTCACAGATTTCTCTAACATTTCGATAATTTCAGATGCGATTTAATTCGTCAAAAATTTAGGGAGAGCGCGAACCTTAGATGAATTGGTTGTACATTAACAAGAAATTTGTGATTTTCCTTATGGGCACAGCTTTTTGCGCGGTCTCTTAAAGGAGCTGGGTTTCAAACACCGCACTATTGTGACTTTGTGGGTTCGTAGAATTAAAAATTCTATTTACAGAAATTCAAAATGTTCTTTATTTCCGTAGAAATACACTTTGGTCTACCCGTACAGAAGCAGAATGACGTCACATACACAATTACAATCTTCCAGTTCGTCTGCCACACCCACAAACAAAGATTTCACTTTCAAAATACGGCTGCACGATTATCAATTTCCATTTCGACTCTGTCACTACGACTCCCCTCTGGCGTGTCGCGATCTCTTATATATTCCTCTTTTCGTATTTCTAGAATGACCAAGACGGCACTAGAATGTTCGAGCTATCTAACTTTATCTGTTTCGGCAAGCCTTTTATCTCCGCGCTATGTTTATCTGTCCCTTATCTCCGAGATGCACTGTGTGTGTACGCCGCCGGTCGCGACTATATATATTGTACGATACCCATGTCGTATCGAGAAAGGTGACAACCTTGCAGAAAGGACTGGGAGAAGGAGGGCCGGTGTTGTAAAACGATTATAAGGGTCCGTCAAAGGAGGCGGCCGAACTGCACACGCGTTAACTAAGCAGACTTTACCTCAGACGTTACCAGAAGAACCTCGGTCCGAACATTAGAGCCCCTCCCTGTTGGCAGTTGTTCGGATTGGACTGGATTCAAGGTGGAAGTCGTTCCCGATACCCGTGGAAGTTCGTGTACATCTGCTCTCATACGGGGTTGCCGGAAGCCTCAATTTCCCGAATGCTAGCCTGCAGAGCTAGTAGTCGGTGTGCTAGATCAACGGGCGCCCCGACAGAGGGGTTCGGTAGTCCTCCCACCTGGGTTGACGCGCCTAAGTGGCGTATCCACTTCCACCCTGTAATGGGGGGCCCTGTTAGTCTCTAGGACTTGCCCTACTGGAAACACCCCCGTAGTAACGCTGGCGCCTCTTTTGGGCACACCTGGTATTCTCCCGGGTTTTAGAGAGTAGGTGGTTTGCGTCCAAGTAGATTTCTATCGTCCTTAACCCGCCCACCGTGGCCCTGAAACGGTTCACCAGACGGCCCGGAGACCATCCTACCGGAAGAGGAAGTGTTTACCAGGAGTATATCATCCTGCCATGCACCGTCGAGACACCCGCCGACAGTTCTACCGTGAAAAAGACCACCAGATGAGAAATGATATGAAGTGATAATGGAGATGAAATGGAGGGACAGAAAATTCGGGGATGTAACTAAACTACCCAGCATTCGCCTGGTAACCCAGGAAAAGCTCCGTAAAAACTCACGGGTCAGGTAGGTCAGCCACGGGAATCGAACCCGGACGCACCACACAAGAAACCGCCAGAGCCATCCAGCTCGGTAACTTTAGAGTTTCATCACAATTCCAACACCAGAAACGAATGAACGTACTGTGTTTGTTGTAGTACATGCAATAATCCTCTTTTACACTTGCATACATAAATACTCTGTGAGAACGACGCTAAACATTTTTATGAAACAAAGGTTTTAGAAACAAATAGAAGTTTTCCGAGTTCAATGCTGTAGCCTTTTTTCTTTTCTATTTGCTTTATAATTATCACCAGACATATGAGACCGTACACCTTAGATCTTCATCTGATGCATCGTCAGCAGGCATCGGATCCCATACACCTTCAAAAGGATATGAAGTTTACGAGTGTCGCAGTATGTAACTGCTCACGTCAGTCCCGGGGACAACATGCAGGGATAGACCGGTTCGCAACGCGTAGCTTTAGTTTCATTACTACTGCTCGCCACGCAGTTAGATTTGTCTTCCAGGGAGTACAAGGTGTTTGACATATTGTATTAATAGCATTACTTTCATAGCAATTATTGGACAATCTCCATTTTATAAAACAAACGTTTTGGGTACTATCAGCAACTATTAAACAGCTTAAAGAATGTACTTTCGAGTTATCTAAAAGCAGTTGAGGAGGTGTCTGCAAAAATTAACAACATAAAGAATGCACCAGCTACCAAATGAACAAAACATAAATTGTCCAGTATTTAACACAAAATTACTGGGTTTGCAGTGCTGCGTAATATGTCTGGGATAAACACATGAAAATGATTTGTAATACTCATATGCACCAGTAATGTCATGTGACGTTGAACGAACTTTCTCCCAATATTTTTATATTGTTTCAGTGAGAGGTGCAGAAAATTCACATTCGACAATTTACGAATGTACATGGTTGTTCACTGTAATTCCCACAACGAAAGCAATGAGGAGGGTGACGTGTTGTAACGTAGGGTGCATTTTGTATCTGTACCGGACTGTACACATACAGCGCACCGGTATACTTGTTGACATCGGACGTTTGTTGATGTCTCGCTTGGCCTTGTATAGTAAATGTGTGCGTACATTGATTGATAAGGTGTACGGGATCCGATGTCTGATTGTCACTATTTAAACATAGTTAAAACTGTTAGAGTTCTGTTTGATTAGGGAACATTTCCAAGCTGTGTTTATTTACAGTTTGAATTTTAACGGCTAAGCATTTTTAAATTTTGCTTGGAAATGCCTTTGGTGAAGTTATTATAGGTGCAGCGAATTCAAAATAGATTAGGGTTTTTTTTTTTTTGTCCTTGCCTTTGAGGACGCCTAAGAGTTGTTGAATATATTGCCGCTGTTCGAGTAATGTATATACAAGTTGGACAGACAATCTATGAATTAATTCGGGTGACATTGCGGAGTGGTATAAGTCAAATCCAAAATATTTTACATAAAAAAAAATTTGTTGTTACTGTATTCCACATAAACTGATTCGCGATCGGAAATAATGCATTGACTGGAAATATGACAACGTGGCGCTTCAGATTTGGTTTGGAGTAGTTCAATAATCATGAATAATAAGCTGGTTTTCTTTTCTAATTTACATCCTTCAACGTTAAGTCATAACGGACGATGAATGAAATGAGTGAAATGGTGCTGAAAGGAGCCCAGGGTCCATAGAGCTTTAAGTTACCCAACATTCTCTTAAAACCTTATCCAAGTAACTAACCCTGACCGAGATTGGAACTCGGGACCGCTTGAACGTGAGACACACTACCGAGGCGGGCACATCCTGAACAGAAGTGTAAATTGGCTTAATGTGAATAGAACGCAAGCATACATAAGTCCAACTAATTGGCAAAGCTGGTGAGAAGAGGTTTGCTAGTCTTGTTTTTCCTGAAAGGGTCATTTTGTTACTACAGTATTACTAGGCAGGCATTCTACTAAAATTAAAATCTTGTCCAGGGCAATGAAATACTTATACAGAATCACTAATTTGAAAGATGACAATATAATTAAAGAATGTTTTCATATTCAAAAGAGAAGTAACTGGGGTGGGTCTTGGGCACATAAAATGTATGACGTGTTGAAGCAGATAGGTATGGGTCATTCTTGGATAAATGCAGAGTATGGGTATAGAGGCTTCTGGAAAGAAGTTAAGCTAAGATTAGAAGATATTGACAGACAAGGCATTTTTGCCAGTACAAGTGACAAAAACTCACTGAGATTATATAGAGAAATAAAAACAACCTGTGGGAGGGAAGGTTATATAGATATATGTAATAAGTTAGGGCGAGAAGGTTTTGCTTGGGCGAGAACAGGAGTGAGAAACTTGAAAGGTCAAGATAGGGAGCTAGATAAATGTCCATTGTGTGGAGAAGAGAATGCAGATTTCCATTGAATATTAAATTGTAGTCAAACAAAGATATGGAGAGAGCAGGCTTGGCTACGTAAATGGGACAATTTGGGGGGTGAAGTAGTAATTAGAAAAATGTTGTCAGTAAAAGGAGAAAAGAACAGGAGAAATATAGGAAATTATTTAGGGAAAGTTAAAGAGAGATGGCTAAGAACAATTAAGAGAAAATGTAGAGTGGGATAGGTGAAATGACAAAAAGTGTAAAAAGGAGCAGAGGGCCTCCAATATACAAAAACCCAGGGTTAGGTGTATGGGGACCGAATTATTAGTCAATGGTGGGCAACATGATAGGATTTCCAGGATTTAAGAATATATGGCATTTTTCAGTATGGATTTTATAATTGTAATCTTGATTTTGTATTTCCATTTGATGATTTAAAAGGAAATAAATTACTATTACTACAGCATTAAAAGAAAAACGTGAGGTTTATTTTATTTTTATTTATGTTTTATTTTTATTTATTTATTTATTTATTTAGTGCCAAGCTATTACATAGATTACATCTACTGGAATTGGCCCAAGTCACAAATCCAGTAGATGTCTAAATGCTACCAATCCCTCACAACCTTTTTATCTCATACATCCTATGATCTAAAATTTACATTGTCGACTCTTACTCGTAACATCTGTCAATTGACCATTTCCATTTGGATCTCAACTTCCATAGAAATTCTCCTAATTTTCTAATCTATTATCAGGGACGTAGTATGATGTCTACGTCTCCTGCAGAGTATGCAGTACAAAAACTGTACACACGGAATCCTTTACATTCTTCACAGATACATTTGACTTCAGTTTTGGAGACATACGACCTAACACATGCACATCCACCTCCAGATCCTGTAGCTACATGGTCGGAGTTGTAGCGTGTCTTGTGTGGGCGCCAACCATCATTCTTCCCCTTTCATCAGATGAGCACATTTTTACATCAGTCCATATTACGGTATCCCAGAATTTCTTTGGCAAGAGAGACAGAGGAGCAGTTTGATGTTCTGTAAGCTGACTTCCTGTGACACCTCCCGCATGAAGACGCCAGGTTCCTTGCCATGGGTGCAGCACGCCCAATGGACCCTCTCTTGAATTATGCATCAATT
The DNA here is from genome assembly GCA_030765055.1 of Mantis religiosa. Lineage (NCBI taxonomy): Eukaryota > Metazoa > Arthropoda > Insecta > Mantodea > Mantidae > Mantis > Mantis religiosa. The sequence continues at coordinate 414,660 of JAUKNK010000156.1, forward strand.
CCATTAAACCAGCAACTCTTTATTTGCGGGATTTCCCTCCTATGTTCTGTCTATATTCTTCCATTCCTTCTACTTGGAACATCCGGATTCAATAAATAACGCCATCGTCGCCCCTTCCAACTGCGTGTGCATACAGAGAGCACTTTCCCTATTTACCAATAATGCGGCCTCGTATAAGTTGTTTCGTTAAAGTTTTCCCAATGCATTCCATTCGAAACTTGGATATCGAAAGTCCATGTTAAGTACATGATTTGATGTCCACGGAATATTGCAATTTGGAAAAATTCCAACGCGCGTGCGTGTGCGTGCATGAATAGAATGAATAAAATCCCCACATTAGGGTGACTCCAAACGTCACACCCGAGGCAGACACCGTATAAGCATGCCAAACAGAGGTACATAGAAAACTGCCGAAACACGTGGAAAGTTTTGTTATTTCTATTTTCTGCCACATGGCTTTAGCGCTTTTGGTTTAAACAGCTCAGTTTGGTTACATATTCCAGGGCACACAAAAATTGTCCCACTAAAGTTTTCATACCCAGTCCATCAAGTAGTTTTCAAATCACCGAGGACCTGTCTCGGTAGCGTAGATGGTAGCATGTCTGCCTCACGTTCAAGAGGTCCCGAGTTCGAATCTCGGTCAGGGGGAGTTACCTGGATAAGGTTTTCTCAAGGGTTTTCCTTATCCTGAAAGACGAATGTCGGGTAACTCTAAGCTCTATGGAATGCGTGAAATGATGCTCAAGTAAGCCCAGGGTCCATAGAGCTTAGAGTTACCCGACATTCGTCTTTCAGGATAAGGAAAAAAACCGGAAAAAACCTTATCCAGGTAACTCACCCTGGCCGAGATTCGAACTCGGGACAGACGAATGTCGGGTAACTATAAGCTCTATGGACCCTGGTCTCATTTAAGCATCATTTCATCCATTCCATTCATCGTCCGATATGACTTAACGTTGGAGGACGTAAAATTACAAAAAACTCGAGACCTCTTAAACGTGAGGCAGACATATGATAAAGATTATGATAAAGGTTTCCGAGAGGAATGGCTCAGGCGGTTTCCTATCCCTCCATTTCATCTCCATTATCATTTCACATCATCTCTCATCTAGTGGTTTCTTTCATGGTAGAAATGTCGGCGGGAGTCTCGGCGGTGTATGCCAGGATGATATGCTCTGAGGAAAACTACTTTCTCCTCCGGTAGGTCGGTTGCCTGTCTCCGCTCCTCTGCTGGGACCACTTCGGGACCGCCAGTCAGGGACCTTTGTTGCTCGGATCGCCTGCCTGGGACCATTAGGGCTCGGTTACTGGGCTCGTTGCCGTCCCGCAGTAGGGGAGCGTGTCCGTTGTCCTGGCCTGTGGGGGGAAGTCTCTAAGTAAACTGTAGAGGCCCTGTCCTTTGCACTGTCGTAGCTCCTTGGGTCGGCCGCCCTCTGTCTCCTTCCTCCCGGGGTGCTCCACTTGGAGACATAACAAAGGGCCCAGCATGGTAGCCTACGTATCGAATCCCCTCCGTAATGAAATCGTAATCCTATGATAAAGGTTATGTTGTCGAAATGGAAACTCAGAAGCTCATTAGTCTATATCTTCAATCTCGCAGAGGAAGTTTACAATTTTGTTCTTGGTCTGGCCTACGTATACGATACCATTTTCGTCTTCTCTCGCCATGGACGTTGCAAGTGGCGGAAAATCAGTTAAACGAATCTGTAAGCGTAAAGTTGTTAACACACTTCTGAGACATTTTTGTTAATTTTTTTTTTACTAACGTTCACCTACATAAGTTCAGCTTTAAACTTTTCTAGTCTGGTATTCTTCTTTAATTTTAATCATTGAGGTTTACTCTTCACATTTGTCTAGCTTCTCTTCTGTTTTCCGTCCTCTGGATTTTATTTGAGACCTGACCAATAGCTTTAAATTTTCTCCTAGAAACAACAGAGACCTTAAAAAAGCCCACAAATCAAACAGCGAAACTTTCACATTCATATACCTATGGTACATCAACATCGTAGTTAGTGTGCATAAAGATTAATTAAGGTAGGGCGGGGCTTTTCCGCCCGAAATGAGCCAATTGGTTTACTGCCCAACAATCATGGGCCAGTTCATTGTCAAGCTTGGTGTTTCTATGAATTTACTTGAAGTTGTAAGTTGCTGTTTTAATAGTATTAACAGAAGAAGAATACAAGGTAAGTAACTTATGTTAAGTTTTTGCCTTGAATAAGAAATACCGTTTATAACTATGGGTCTAGTATCTGCAGATAGATTTTTGATTGAAAATCAGTGTCATTGTAGGTTATAGTTTGAGTTACATCCATGCATAGCAGATGGTGCGTTTCTTTTATCATAGCCCTCACTTGGCGCGCAATTTCAAACGTTCAACATTTGGGACTATTCCACCCAAGCAAAGAAGGGTTATTCTCGCTTTTAACCTAATTATTTCTTATGCAACTATTACTGAATTTTATTTGATCGTTTCAGATGGTACACATATAAACAAAGGAAGCTGGAACGAATGTGCGCGAGGACGACATTGCTTGTGCTGTTACGAGCGTATTAAACGGCGATGTAAGTATGTGAGAATCAGCGGGGCTTTTCAAAGTGCCTTAACCTACACTCAAGGATCGTGTTCATGCACATCAACGCCAAGAAGCATTAGGAGAAGGAGTGTACAAATCAGTTGGTCATCCTACAGTGTTCAGTTTGGAGGAGGAGAAAGATCTAGTTTCCAGGTAGACGTATTCTAATACCAAATTGTGGGAATAGTAAGTCAAGTGATGACTTGGTTCCAATCCAAATAGAATACAGTGATGAGGAAGATGCACCATGTGGATTTTGTGTGTTCAAGCAACCAAAGGAGACTGGATCAAATGCCAGAAATGTGGACTATGGGTTTCACGAAGTGTGCATTGGTGCAGTTGGTAAGAAAAGCTTCATTTGTGGCAAATGCATTTAATTAAATTGCAAAAGTACTGTGAGTGGTAATTCTGAGATTTTCTTTCTGTGCAACATTCGCTGTTTTATTTGATCACAACTATAGCAAGTAGAACGTGTGTGTTTATAACATCTGTACGCTTTAAGGGATTAATTAGGACTGTTCTGCTCTATGTTTAACATAAAAATGGTTTTTATTTGTTTTATAACACCATAAATTTGAAATGAGCGGAATAGCCCCGCTCTACCCTATGAAAATTCCATTAACCACTTGTAAGCTATAATTATACTCATAACATTTCAGCTACAATCAAAGCTGTTGAAACAAACTCAACACACCTACATGAGGAAAAAAAGAGAGTGGTGGCGCGTGTAGCGGGAGATGCGATATTACTGGCAGATCACCCAAGTGCCATGAAAGGGGGGCCAAAATAAAAGAGGCACACTTTTAATAGATATTGTGACTTGTCGATATAACTTAGTCCACAGTGGCATACGAGGGGCCTTTTTTGTCACCTGGGGACTTAACTATTAACTCAAGCTTTGGCACATTTAAACGATATCATTAAACTGATTCCTTCATCAAAAAATAGTATTTCCTAACCGTTTTAATTGGAGGAGGCAAATACAGAGTTTGTTTTATATCAAGAGCTAAGACACAAGCGATGTCGTACTTTCTATTGAATATTTAAATTGACTCAACATGAGTTTAACACAATTTTCTGTAACAACAGTATTACTTCGTAATATCGAGTTAAAAATATGTATTGTGACTTTGTGGGTTCGTGAAATGAAAAGTCCAATTTCACCACTCAAAAATGTTCTTTATTTCCACCGACTTACAGTTAAACACTTGCCAATTACACAAAATTACGTAATGCTCACAATTACGATTCACCAGTTCGTCCGTTATCGTTCCGATGCACGTACACGGCGCTACTTCACTAGCACGTCAAACACTAACTGACTAACTGTCTCTCTGAAACCCTTTTTATAAGAATGTCAGTGTTTTTCTAGAAGTCTCTAATCACCGAACGTTCCAGACCACCGGAGAAGGGGAGAGAAACATCGAAGGACCGGCGACACTACCGCAAATCACCCCTCAGTTAGTGACAGGAGACAGATGAGTGGGCGTGGCGAGGCCTCCGGCCCCTTCTCAGCTGTTGCTTGTGGTGCTTCCCGATAACTGGGTGACACTGCTCCCTCCTCAAAGCTGGTCGTCCCGAACAGCACCATCATAGCGGGCTAGACGATCCAGGTGTACCACCAACATCTTCCCTCGGGGAACCTTCTGGATGCGGTAGACCACGTCGTTAATCCTCTTCACCACCCGGTACGGTCCTTGCCATGGCTGCTGGAGCTTCGGGCACCGTCCCTTGGTCCGGGTAGGACGGTACAACCAGACTAGGTCACCTTGCTGGAACCCTTGGCTGTTGGCTTGCCTGTCATACCTGGTCTTCATGCGGTCGCTCGCCTTCTGGATGTTCTGGCGAGCCATCTCGTGCATGTCGTGGAGATGGTCCACCAAGTTCTCCACATACTCGGTCGCTGGCTGTTTCACTTCCGGAGGGCTTCCAAAAGCCAGGTCACAAGGGAGGCGTAACTCTCGGCCGAACATTAAGCTGGCTGGCGTCATCCCAGTTGTGTCGTGTGTAGACGAGCGATAGGCCAGCAAGAACAGTGGCACCTTGACGTCCCAGTCTCGCTGATGGCTGGCCACGACTTTCCTCAGGTGTTCCTCTAAGGTCTTGATGTACCTTTCGACCATGCCATCCGATTGGGGATGTAGAGGCGTAGTGCGAGTCTTGTTCACCCCAAGCCTTTGTAGTGCCTCCTTCATTAGGTTGGACTCAAAGTTGGTACCCTGGTCACTGTGTAGCTCTAACGGCACCCCAAATCGACAGAATACTTGCTCCACGAGGCAGTCTGTGACTGTCTTTGCCTCTTGGTTTGGGATGGCATACACCTCCGGCCACTTGGTGAAGTAGTCCACGACCACCATTAGGTACTTGTTGCCTCGGTCGGAAACTGGGAACGGTCCAGCAATATCAACGGCGATCCGTTCGAATGGCGCTCCGACGTTGTACTGCTGCATGCGACCCCGGCTCCTAGTCTGAGGGCCACGACACGCCGCGCACACGTGACACTGACGGCACCATCTCTCAGCATCTGCTCGGAGTCTCAGCCAGTAGTAGCGCTGCCGTAGTTTGTCAATCGTTCGGTTCGCTCCCAGGTGTCCTCCCGAAGTACCGGCGTGTACTTCCTCCAGGACTTCCGGGACCTTACTCCGGGGAAGTACCAACTGCTCTCTCTGCGTCTTCCCATCGGGTGATTCCCATACCCGGAACAGCACGGCCTCTCTGATCTTCAACGAGTCCCATTGGGCCCAGTACGACTTGTAGGTGGCGCTCCTTGGTGCGATATCCTCCCAGGTTGGTCTTGTCCCTGCCTCCACTTCCCTCAAGAGTGGCCCCAAGTCTGCGTCCGCCAGCTGCTCCCTCCTCAGGCCTGCGCTATCCCAACCGTCCGCAGGCACTGCCACAACTACTCGGACTGCAGCGGCACGCTCCTTCTCTTCCACTCTTGTGCACTGGCCGCACTCTTCTGGACAGGGTCTTCGGGACATGGCGTCTGCGTTACCGTGGCTCTTCCCTCTACGATGTTCCGAGGTGAAGTCGTACTCCTGCAGCCTCTGGACCCAACGTGCTGTCTGGCCTTCCAGGTTCTTAAAGCACAATAGCCAGGTTAGGGCGGAATGGTCAGTCCTCAGGTGGAATGGCTGACCGTACAGGTACTTGTGGAAGTGCTCCAAGGTCTTTACTACCGCCAATAATTCTCGTCGGGTGACGCAGTAGTTCTTCTCTGCCTTGGATAGCGTCTTGCTGTAGTAGGCTATCACCCGCTCATGGCCGTCCTGGATCTGCGATAGGACACCTCCAATGCAATGGTCGCTAGCGTCGGTGTCCACAATGAAGGCGCCACCCGGTTGTGGGAAACCCAAAATTGGAGCACTGCACAGGGTCTCCTTCAGGTGCTGGAAAGCGTTTTCGGCGTCCTCCGTCCACACAAATGGCCGGTGTTCCTCTGTCAGGCGGGTGAGTGGTTTTGCGATGTTGGAGAACCCCTTTATGAAGCGGCGGTAATAACTGCACAGCCCCAGGAAACTGCGCAACTCTTTCCTATCCTTTGGGCGAGGCCAATCTCTCACAGCCTGTGTCTTCTCCGGGTCTGTGGCCCCTCCGGTTGCTGAGACTATGTGGCCTAAGTAGTTCACTTTCTTGCGGAAGAGCTGGCACTTCTTCGCGTTCAGCTTCAAGTTGGTCGCCTGCAGTCTCTGTAGCACCTTACTCAGATTCTCGAGGTGATCTTCAAAAGTCTTCCCGACGATGATGATGTCGTCCAGGTATAGCAGGCAGGCATCGTAAGTCAGTCCTCTCATCACTGACTCCATGAGGCGTTGGAAGGTAGCTGGTGCGTTGCAGAGGCCAAAGGGCATAACCGTGAACTGCCAAAGACCTTGGCCCGTCGAGAATGCGGTCTTCTCCTTGTCTCTCGGGTCTAGAGCTACCTGCCAGTAGCCCGACTTCAGGTCCAGGGTCGAGAACCACTGTGCACCAGCTAGCGTGTCCAGGGTGTCGTCAATCCGGGGTAAGGGAAAGCAGTCCTTCCGGGTGACAGCGTTCAGCTTTCTGTAGTCTACGCAGAAGCGCAGCTCGCCGTTCTTCTTCGTCACCAAGACTACAGGGGAACACCAAGGGCTGTCGGACTCTTCAATCACTCCCCTGGATCTCATGTCCTCCAGCATGTCTCGTACCGCCCCTTGCTTCGCCAGCGGAACGCGTCTATGTGGTTGCCGAATAGGCCGGGCGTCTCCGGTGTCGATGCGGTGAAGCACTTTGTCCGTGCGGCCGTAGTCACTATCGCCTTGGCTGAAGACGCGCTCGTATCGCCCCAGTAGTTGTCGAACCTGCTCCAGCTGTTCTGCGGTCAGGTGGTCGGCCGCCCTCTCCAGTAAGCCTTCTAGCCGGGGCCCCAGGTGTTGCTTCGGCGCCGGCTCCTGTGTCTTGTCGATTGCTGTTACGCTCACTACGGGCTCGCACGTTCCCAACTCCGTCCCGGCCTGGACGTCGTGATCGGTGTCCGTTGGATTTAGCAGTCTCACTGGCACCTCCTCTCGGCACGGCAGCAATGCCCTGGCTACACACAGTCCGTGTACAGGCGTCTTCTGGTCCAGCATCATGTTCCTGGTTCTCTGGCCCTCAAGTCGCGCCGTCACCACCACCTCGCTCCTCGCGGGAACAACCACGTCTTCGTCCAAGACGACCCTGCACATTCCAAGGCGCTCTTCGGGTTGACGGAGTATAACCTCTTCTCCGTTAAGCCGCAGGACCTTCTTGCCGACGTCGACCGTCGCCTCATGGCTCCTGAGGGCATCCAGTCCCAGGATCACCTCCTCAGCCACCTTCGCGACGAACACCCACAGACGAACGGCACTCCGTCCCAAGTTCAGCTCCAGCAGGGCCTCCTTCTCCACAGGCAAGGTGTCACCCGATGCCGTGACAAGCTGGTATGGCCGGCTTGGCTTCCTTGTCGGCAAACCCTTCGCCACGTCAGGTCTGATGATGGTCACGGCCGCCCCGGTGTCCACCAGCACGCGGCACGGCTTTCCTCTTATCCAACCGTCCGCGATGAGGCTGTCATCCATACGCCGGCTGACGGCGCGCAGTGTCACTCGAGGGGATGGTGGTGATGGCGCCGACGTGCCCCTCTCCACGACGGCCCTTACTCGTTCTTCTGGCTGCTCTTCCTGGCGTGGGCAGTCTCTCTGTAGGTGTCCGGGCTGTCCACACCCCCAACACAGGCCACTAGGTGTTCGCCGGCGTCCTTCAGCTGGTCTCCTGTCTCCGGCGTAGCGGACACTCCTCGTTCTCGACGTCGGAATAGATGTTACTTTGGCCGCCTCCATCCTTAATGCCGCTGTCAGCGCCTCGTGTATGGTTTTATATTCGCCGAGCATTAGGCGCTGACGAATCTCCGTGTCCCGTACCCCGTCGACAAAATTGTAGGCGGCTTCCCGGGATACGAACTCCAGTGGCAGGTCAACCAAGGCCTTGCTAGCCAGCTGCTCGATGGCTATGGCGAACTCCTGCAGCGTCTCCCCCGGCTGCTGCGCCCTTGCCTTTAGCTGGCTTCGGTATGCTGCGGCTAAGCGGTGGTTCCCGAAGCGATTCTCCAGGGCCTCCCAGATGTCCTTGGGCGCCGCCATCGTCTGCACCGCGTTTAGCACTTCCGCGGCCCATCCCTGGAGGCTGGCTATTAACTGTGTGGCCTCCTCCTCCAGTGACCATCCGTTGTGCCTGGCCACTGTGTCGAACTGGCGGCGGAAGACCTCAAACGTTGACGCGCCGTCATACTTGGGAGGTTTGACGCGCGCAGATGTTGTGTCGCGTCCCGGCGCGTCGGCCTTCAAATCCTTCAGCTTCCTGCCGACGACGTCCTCCACCATGGCGTTCAGGGACTTCGCGCTGCTGTCGGCTTTCCCTTCCAGGTCGTTAACGCGGCTCGCCAGGTCCTCGACGCGCTCGTCCACTTGGCCCATCCGCTTGCCCAGCTCCGTCACGTCATCCCTCACGCCGGCCAACTGTTCTTGAAATTTGGCGGCGAGAGCCTCGTTCGCCACCTTCATTTCCGTGGTCAGTTCGGCCATCTTTGAGGTCATTGTCGTGGCCAAGTTGTTGTTAGCCGTTTCCGTCTTCGCTGTTAATTCGGCCTTCATTTCTTCCATCTTCCCGGTGATGTTGTCGTTGGCCGTCTTCATTTGTTTCAACTCGGCGGTGATGCTGTCGTTGGCCGTCTTCATTTGTTTCAACTCGGCGGTGAGGTTGTTATTTGTAGTCTCCAGCTTCGCGGCCAGGCTGTCATTTGCCGCTTCCGTTTTTGCAGCGAGGTTTTCATTTGCCGTCTTCATTTCTTTCAGTTCCGCTAAAATCTTTTCTAATGCTGCCTCCATTGTGTTATGTCGCACTCCTGACACCAATTGTGACTTTGTGGGTTCGTGAAATGAAAAGTCCAATTTCACCACTCAAAAATGTTCTTTATTTCCACCGACTTACAGTTAAACACTTGCCAATTACACAAAATTACGTAATGCTCACAATTACGATTCACCAGTTCGTCCGTTATCGTTCCGATGCACGTACACGGCGCTACTTCACTAGCACGTCAAACACTAACTGACTAACTGTCTCTCTGAAACCCTTTTTATAAGAATGTCAGTGTTTTTCTAGAAGTCTCTAATCACCGAACGTTCCAGACCACCGGAGAAGGGGAGAGAAACATCGAAGGACCGGCGACACTACCGCAAATCACCCCTCAGTTAGTGACAGGAGACAGATGAGTGGGCGTGGCGAGGCCTCCGGCCCCTTCTCAGCTGTTGCTTGTGGTGCTTCCCGATAACTGGGTGACAGTATTGAAATCGCGCACTCGCCAGCAGGGGTCTCGAAGTAATGGTAACACAAAGACCTAACTAAGATCTATAGGGAATATACCGCTATTATCTGTTTCAAACGGGAGGATGTTCGTCCTTGAGTGCTACTAGGTGAGCAACCAATCGGAGTCCTACGGTGCTGTCGTATTGCATTCCCCCTAAGTGGTGTGTGACGAGCGCCAAACTAATCAATCTCTAATAAATACTCTTCGCGCTGAGACAAAAATTCAGATTTTGCCAAAACTGATCCATGAGAAAGGTAGAGAGTAATGTGTTTAACATAACTGTGAAAACCCCATATTTTTAGCTCATATAGTTTTCCTAATACAAATAAAGTACTATTATATTATAACAATGCATCGCGTCGTAAGCACTGTAATGAATATCATTATTGGTTGGCATGTATGACTGTACGTATATTTGTAATTACTCAGAACTGAAACGTAAACGTTTTACATCACATGATAAAACAATTACTTTGAATAAGCCAACGTGTTTATTAAATTCGAAAGAGAGGAAACAATACACTTCCTGCTAGCCTAGCAGAACGTGTCTGGTCACATATCTTTGTTTATGAATGGTTTTGTAATCTCTATTTACTCTGGAGAGTTCAAAACAGCATTATTCAGTTGTTATTCCGTTTAAAAACGAGGGAAAGTGTATCAGTTTGCAATTGAAATGGGACATGAGGTATTATAAACCATCTTCCCCCTAGGCACTGCCAGAACAATCCAATTGAGATAATATGAGCTCAAATTATGTTGCAAACAGAAATAGTAATTTCAAAATGACTGAATTTGAACGACTTATTCACGAAGAAGTTGACAAGGAAGGCAACAAACCTGGGAAAACTGCGTGAGACATCAGAAGAACTACAAGAAAACGAATTTTGGAGGAAAAAAATGCACGTGACAGGATTTTGGAACCTATCATCATAAATTTGCATTACTCAGACGATGAAGACAATAACAATGACGAATTATCTCTTGACATAAGTAACATTAACAGCTATATGGATACACCGCTGGTATTTTCGTTGGATTAGAAAAATAAGTAATTCATAAACTATAATTAGTTTTAAACCATATACTTAAATCATGTGGGTAATATACGAATATCCATGTTGTAATTGTGATTTCAACAACTGCCTTATTATAAAACTTTGGAAAATTCAGTTTGCGTTCCCTTACGTCTAGCGCCACGAACACTTGCAAGTGTGAGAGAGAGAGAGAGAGAGAGAGAGAGAAAGAGAGAGAGAGAGAGAGAGAGAGAGAGAGAGAGAGAGAGAGAGAGAGAGAGAGAGAGAGAGAGAGAGAGAGAGAGAGAGAGAGAGAGAGAGAAATATAAAAAAGAGTGGGAGTGACGAGGTGGCAACGGTGAAGGCTCTAACGCATCTGATTCGCCAACAGAACTCTTCCCATTTGAAACACTTAGCAGTACTAATAAGATAATGCACTCAGCTATATCGCACAAGAATTGCCTCTCTCCAGTTAACACACAGAAATATCTAACGTCTTTTTTTAACAATCGGCCATTATTCCATGTACTTTCTTCTCAGGAAATAGAGGCATTTCTTCAGCTATCAGTTTATCTAAAATGTGCGAATTAATTGTGTATAAATTGTCATTTAATGGTTCCATTAGTAATCATCGCAACACATTACAACAGAAGATCCAGAAGGCATTTATTCCGTCAAACTGCACAGAGTGAGTTTTTCGCCATTAAAGTCTAGTGAATACACTTTGACAAGAATGTTGTAAGCTACGTTCCTTCTCGTTTAACTGTAGAAAAGCAACACTAAAATAAATTTAGATACCTAACTCTCTTGAGACCTACAGTTCTGATAACCTGTCACCCACTTTGGTGAAGCAGGTTACAATACCCATGCTGATGCTACCAGAGTTCATCCATAGCATTTACGAAACTGTATTTAAGAACCTCTTTAGAGTTTCAGTTTCAACCTTATAAATGTTCGGATAGGGCCACTGAAAATTCTCAGTAGTTGCGAACGAGATAGTTATTTTTGGACATTTATACAAGGTTGCTTCTCTGAACGTGCCTCTCATGCTTCTCATGTCGAACTTTCGTAAAATTAATTTACCAGTTTATGAAACCCGTTTGGACAGGGAAATTTAGGGCCTTCTTGTGAACCACGCTTCAAAATCCTGTGTGAAATGGAACGCTGAACATTCAGTAACATAACCTAAAGAAGCCTTAGTTATCCTATGAAAGTGTAACACTGACTGGGTCTATGGCCCGCATTCGGGAGGACCGGGTTCGATTCCCGTGGCCGACCTACCTGACCCATGGTTTTTTTCGGGGGGTTACCGGGTCGCTAGGCGAATGCTCGGTAGGTGAATTACATCCCCCGAATTTCCTGTCCCTTCATTTCACATCATATCTCATCTGGTGGTCCTTTTCAGGGTAGAAGTGTCGGCGGGTATCTCGGCGGTGCATGGCAGGATGATATGCTCTGAGGTAAACTACTTCCTTCTCCAGTAGGTTGCCGGTCTCCGCTCCTCTGCTGCGATCATTTTGGGACCGCCAGCCAGGGACCTTTGGGGCTCGGCTGCTGGGCTCGTTGCCATCCCGCAGTAGGGGAGCGTGTTCGTTGTCCTGGTCTGTCGGGGGAAGTCTCTGTCCAGTAAACTGTAGGGACCCTGCCGTCTGTACTGTCGTGGCTCCTTGGGTCAGCAGCTCTCTGCGTCCTTCGCCTCATCCTTCCTCCCGGGGGTGCCCCACTTGGGGACATAGGAACAATGAGCCCAGCATGGTGACCTACTTACCGAATTCCCTCCGTAATGCAATCCTAATCCTAGTCCTAACACTGACTGGAGTAATTTGGTTTTCAACCTGCGTTGTACCCAACTGCCCAAGCCACGCATTACTCCACCTATGGATCACACAACACTACTTTCCAAATACGCCCATCATTATCCCCTCAACAGATAACCCACAGCATACAGAATGAATGTGTGCTGAGTCAAGGGGTTTCGTATAAACTAAGGATTTCTTGCAACCCTAAGAACTTCATTTCCAGGATACTACACAAACAATTGGCCAAAGTCTGTCTGACCCAACGATGTAAATCAGCCATCACTATCTTCCTGCGACGAAACAGATTTATTACACTTGACTAATGCATGAAATAACATCCACTCTGCAACAGACAATTGCTCTTGTGTCAAAGTCCAGGGTATGTCAGCCGAAGGCTTGATTGACGATTGCGTCATTTATTTATTCTTTAAATTAACTTCCTCCGACGTCGTCATATCGGACGATGCATCATCATATATCTACAGAGTTCATGGATATAGCATTACCGATGTTTGTGGGTTTCAGCCTGTAAAGAATAAAACGGTATTCACTTAAGATTTATTTGGGGCGTATCTGTTCACTTTTCCAGACTATGGCAAAATGCTCAAGTAAGTTCTGAGGCATATATCTGGGGAGTAATTTAGCAGGATATTGACTGGCTGTGTTCTTCAGCAGCAGTGTGAATGAAATATGTTAATCAAACGATATCATATATCAATATTATCTAAATCTACACATCATACTAGACCTGACCGGTTTTGAGTGTAAGCGCCGCATGAAGTTGTCTTTCTTAATTTTGTTGAGATATAAGGTAAAGACTATCCTGGAGCAAATGTTGCTAAATCGTCACTTTCTGTCCCAAGAGAGAAACAGGACTTCAGCATTGGCAGTTATGTTTGTCAGATGTTTGTTTATATAAAATAATAAAGTTGTAGATGACGTAGCTGTAAAGGATGCATGACACAGAGGTTGGGGAATACTATATGGTACTGGGATTTGAAACTGGAAGGGAAGTTCTGGATTTAATAACCTGATGGTTTGCTAGAAAATCAATAGCAACATTCAATAGCTCAAATTGAAATGGGAAGAGTAGGGAGAAAAGGACTGACTGGGATGGGGGGCTTTAAAATATTGATAAAGCATCCAGAATTTAGTTGATGATCACCTTGTTATAACAATGTTTAGAAAAGTAAGTGTTGTATAAGCGATTAAAGAAATAATTTGGAAAAGTAAAGGTCGGGAGAATATTTGGAGAGTAGCAATGTTCAAGACCCCTTCTTGATATAACACCACAGATGGTGGACACTGTTTGATACATGAACTGATAAGTGGAAAAGGAAATTTGGGTACCGTCGTCGTCGTCGTTGCTGGCGGACTGAGGAACAGTCTGAGGTGGCTCAATCGTGTGCCTGCTCTGGGTAGTTTTACCACGAAATGGCGGGATGAGGATGTTACAGGGGGGGTGACATTTAGGGAAAGAAGAAAGGTAGCATATTGCACCTCAACGGCTGCAGACTCGGGTGCAACGGCCCTCGTGTACCGCTGGTGGATTAATTAATAAACTAGGAAACGCAGAAATTTAGATATCCAGGCAAAAGACTTGGGTGGGCGCAGTTCTGTTAAGGATGGCGTAAGAGCCTCGTGTAGTGTCCGCAAGCCATGCACGGAAGCCGGTATAGTTTTAGAAATTTGGGCATGAAACCTTCCAGCCTTAAATTAAAGCTCCTACGAGACCTACGAGAAAAATTCAGTCGGGAAGGACAGTCTTCACTGGTTTTGAACCGCGGACCACCCGTTTATTAATACCTGTTCTTAACTACCTGGTCTACCTGCATCAGTAGGAGCATTTGGAGAAGTTAAAAAGCAAATAATAAAGGTTTTTGTAAACTCAGAAGAAGAAAATGCGATTATAAATTGTTCCCTCAACTAACAAGAAGAGGTCAATAACGTATTCTGTACTTGAATGAAAAGCATATAGGAAAGAAAAAGGTAAGATACACAAAAAACATCAATAAACAGAAAGAAGTAGGAGAGCAGGTTATTGAGGTTAAATTGCAAAGAAATGGCTACCCTCGAGGTAATTAGCCATTATGTTGGAGAAAAGAGGTAAAGAGCTCTTAGTATTTGAATGTAACTGAGTTTAGAATGAATAGGAAATATGACAATCTCAGAAAACTCTCAGAACATGGTCAATATTTAGAAATACTAAACATATAAATGGAAATGAAGTGTTGAAAGAGAGAAAAGAACCATATATTAGTTAATAATAACTAAAATGGTAAAGTTCAATGTAGTTTGTAAATTATACAATAAGATTTTTTTAATAAGATAGACTGCACACCTGTACAATAGAAAGGAATAATATCATTAATTAATGCAATAAATGAAATGTTTTAGAACTGAATAAATTTATTATTATTATTATTATTATTATTATTATTATTATTATTATTATTATTATTATTATTATTATTATTATTATTATTATTATTATTATTATTATTATTATTATTATTATTATTATTATTATTATTATTATTATTATTATTATTATTATTATTATTATTATTATTATTATTATTATTATTATTATTATTATTATTATTATTATTATTATTATTATTATTATTATTATTATTATTATTATTATTATTATTATTATTATTATTATTATTATTATTATTATTATTATTATTATTATTATTATTATTATTATTATTATTATTATTATTATTATTATTATTATTATTATTATTATTATTATTATTATTATTATTATTTGGCGCAGAACGTAGAACTCCCAGCAAGCTACTAATTCCCACCAGGCCCTCCGTTCACCATTGCTTGACAACAGAGTCAAAACAATACTTGGGGTATTACTGCAAGAGGGGAACTGAGTGGGGTGTCAAGACGGCCTTGAATGGACTGGCGAAAATAAAATCACTATATCATTCCCAGCTCAAGTTCAGCTATAGAGCTTATACCTCATCTCGTTTAGTAAAAATCGATATTCCTCATTATTTTGACCCTAGCACATTACCTAGAGATACCTCCGCATATAGTAGAGGTCTTATCAAAACATCGCCTGTAGTTCAACAATTTAACTATACGGATCGGCTGTTTCACAAGCCCATTTTAAATAAAAGGAGATTTTGATGGTTGAAAATGAAAATTAGACATATAGTTTATCATTTGTAGCTCACTAATATTGTGACCTCGTGGACTGGTAGATTCAAAAGTCTTGTTTGCAGAAATGTAAAACACTCTTTATTGCAGTAAACAGAAGCTTTGTACAACCATTGCAGCAGCAAAAAACGTGACATTGACAAACAGCAGTCTTCAAGGTCAACTCGTTGCTCCGCTGCACGTATACAAACGAAAGAAGTCACTGCGGCACAGTTCAAATGTCCACTGTAGCAATAACCATCACACAACTCAACTCCACTACACAACAACAACAACTCCTGCTTCTCACACTTTGCCGCTATTTATACCTCCCAGTCATTATTCTAGAATGCAGTAGACCATTCAATAACAATCACGCCGGTATCAGAAAGGCGGAAAATTCCAGACTTCTCTCTGTCTCTTTCTCTCTCAGCAAGCGTCCAGCTCTGCGCGCTACTCTCTGTCTCTTTCTCTCTGTTAGCAAGCGTCTAGCTCGTCGCGCCACTCTCTGTCTCTTTCTCCCCTGCCCACGCGTATAGCTCTGGCTTTGCGGCGGCTCCAATACAACAATGCGATCGGTGGCATTATGTTCAGGGAGTTATTCGGCATCAAATTTATCGGAATTTCCACATATATGCGAAGGATTCTCTGGTGATGATTTTTGTAAACATGGCTGAACTGCCTCGATTTGTGATACACGTAACTTCTAAAGCACACTAATATATAGTTAATTTTTTAAAATAAATGTGTAATTCTAAGAGCCGATTTTATTTTGATTAGGCATGCACTTCCAAAAATGAGACGCCTTGGACTAAGCTCCACACAACCCCATTTTTAACGTACTTGAAAAATTAGTCATATAAGTCAATAAATGAAACGATGTTTTAAATGAGTCCCGGTTCTATAAGGCTTAGAGTTAATCGACAATCATCTTTCAGAATAAACCTTATGATAACTCACGCACCGAAATTCTAACTCGAGACCTTCAAAATGGGAGGCAACACCACAGAGGCGGGCATCCAACACGTTAAAAGATTCTTGAGTTTGAAAGTGCAGAAGGTGGAGTATACGCATTTTCTATGGGAACAATGTGAGATAATTCGGGTAATGTAATCGGTTGGCACTGTATCAGACTTCACACTTTCTTTTAAAAAAAATTAAGTTAGCATAAAGAGCAGTACTGACGATTACTCCATTTTTTTGGGCTCTAAAATTTGACTGCTGTGATGTTATATTTCGTAATTCATTCAAACATATATCAATAAGTATATTATTCAAGGATTTTTGCTCAAGAGCAGGAACTTCATTGTAACTTAATTCTTCCCTATGTATTTCCTTCATCTTCTCTCGACAAATGAGCCATTGTCAAACACCTTGTCCACTTCAATATTCCGTTTCCTAAATACTGCCAAATTAGTAACTCCAAATATTATTGTTTTCAAGATCTTCTCGGGAAACAAGTCAGGTGAAAAGAAGATTAGAAATCGACGTTTCGGGAGTGTAATCTCTCCTATCATCAGGAGATTTTAATAAATGTTATAGCCACAAAATGTATAACTGGATATAACACAACTATAAACAATATCAAATATCTTTGATATTTGAAAACTTTATTTCTTCCTTTTCTAGATCTATAGATAATAAGAAATAATAATAAATTAAACTTTGGTATTTATAGGAAGTCTATTCATATTGATAATTACATTAAAAATAAAATTTTAACCCTTTTTCACATAAATTTGCTGTTTTAATAGTTTGATTTATACATTAATAAATAAACCCCTGAATAAAGAGGAAGTATATAAACATATTATTAGTACTGCTTTAATTAATCGTTTTAATAAAGACTTTATATATAAAATAAGTTGAAAAATTCAAATATCAAAAAACTGTTAATGATATTTGTACCCTTAGAAAAATAAAAGACGATTATAATTTTTAAAAAAATTTACTTACCATTCTTGGGTTAATAAATATTTTCAAACTTTTTTAAAGAGTTTGGTATAACTTTAGTTCCTCAAAATAAATAGAGTATTAAAAATTTATTGCATTTCTCTATAAAAGATAAAATTCCTAATAATACAAAATCTGGTATTTATCAGTTTAATTGTTTCGATTGTGATAAAGTTTATATTGGAATGACAAAACGTAATTTAGAAACCAGAACAAAAGTACATTTTCGTAACATTAAGTACAAAGAAACTGATAAATCGGCTGTAACAGATCATTTTTGGTCATTTAACCATGAAATAAATTCAGAAGTTTAATTATTAAAACAATTAAATGTCCCGATAGATGTAATGGTTTCGGAAAAACTATTTATTTTAAAAAACAAACATCGCGTAGTGAATTTTGAAATATCGGCAGTCGATTCTGTTTTTAAATTTGTTTTATTTTCAGATTTTGGTAATACTAACAACAACATAGTAACATCTAACGTTTGTAATGATGACGACAGCTTTGTTGTTTCCGGCTGAAGATGTGTAAAAGTTTTACATGAAATCGCGATCCCGGACAATTTATAAGAAAAGTGTCATTTCTTATAAGATAAGTGAAGTTGTAAATTATATTTGTAAATATTAAATGTAATGTTCGGAGATAGCAGAAAGCTGGTCAAACTAGGTAAAGCCAAAATGTCAAGGTCTAATAGTGTAACAGCAAACTTGCAAATAAAAATACACTGATGATATTTTTTGTCTATTCCCTCCTTTTTGTGCTTGAAAGACAGCTGCCTAGGTTGATTATTTCACGCAAAATGTACATATGTTTGCCATCAATATTAATTACTATTTTCCCCATTGCGAACCGACGTTCTTATGGTCTAGTATATGCAGCTGTCACTGCGATGCTACTGTCCAGTAGTTATGTAGTAAAACAAAAGCATCATGAAAGTTGCGGGTTGTTTTATGTGGCAATGAAACTCAAACCAACCCGCATCATGATGATATGGACTGTTGGTATTTATTAGCTCGAGCGAAATGCAGGAACATCTGGTTGAGGGAAGCTGTGGTTCCACTGAGCCCCCACTAAATTTAGCTTTCCTTCCTTCCATCGTGTTGGCTGCATGGTGACGCACTTCAAAGCAGTGTTAACAAGTAATTCTCTCTCAAGTTTCCCCACCCGATATCTGCAATGTAAACGTCAAAAGACACAAAACATTAAGTACTTAGGCATACAATTACATGGAAATATGAAGCATGTAACAGCCATATGAAGCATGTAAGAGGAAAGGCAATAAATGTCATTATGAAATTAGCGTCAGTTGTACAAAAGAGATATAGAACTCCTTTCACAGCAACAGGGATATATCATATGAGTTTTGTAATAGGCACAATAGGATATAGCGCAAGTACATCGGCACATAGGTTAAGGGTCAAATCCTGTGCAAATTTAATCCGAAAAACTCAGAGGCAAATATTACTTCGCAGAGGCGGAGCTACAAGTGGCATCTACTTTGGTCCTACTTAAACTTGGCCTAATGACTATATCATTAGATTAAGGGGTGTAACTTATTGGCTAAAGAATGCAGAATATGAGAATGTTTTTAAAATTATGGGAAAAAGATGCAATACTAAGAAAGAAATGAAAAATTATTTATTACAAGAATGACAAGAAGAGTGGGATAATGTACACGTAGGAAGAAGAGTACATGATTTATTTCCGGACATTAAAGAGAGGCTAACTGGAACATATAAAACTAAGAAAAGGATTTTTTTTTTTTTACTTTTTTGCAAGACATGGCCCATATAATGTATATTTGAATGAATATATGACCCTCGACAAAAGACTTCAAGAAGGTAATTTAGGAACATTTCAATCTACGAGAAAAGAATATTACTTAAGTGATCGTCGGAGGGAAATAGGACCAAGAGAAACTGAAGATACACATTACCAGACTTGGACACCTAATTTAAGGCGCACAACCGATAAATAGAAAACGTCAGTTATGGATATCGGAAAGAAGAGCAGAAGCCACAGAAAGAAGGAGAATCCGAGGAGAGATAGAGGAGATATATGGAGAGTATCAGAGCGGACAGAAACAACTGATTATGTAAAAGAGGAAAGATGACAACGCGGATATCTGGAACTGACGAACCAGCTCCATCTACTGATGCCAGTCCCTTTAGGAGATGGATACCAGTAGGAGGAAGCTTTGGATACCAGTTGCACAAGAGGACTTCTTAAAATTGTAGGAAACAGTCTTTCGTAGTTTGTTATAGCAACTAAAGCTGTAGTAGAAATGTCGATTTGATTTATATTATTGGTGTAGAAGTAAAGTAGAAGAAAGACTGTTTTAGATAGATTAGATGAGTAGATTTGTAAGGTTACTGGAATCTAGTAATCTGTAGGTTTAGCTAGTTTCTTAAGGTAGCAAGTAGATTATATCATGAAACAGCTTCGACATTATTACGTAAATTTAAAACGAGGTGCGAAGAACAAGTGACTTGAACGTTTCAAGACGGGAGGTGGACAGTGTATTATCCACATAATTCAGTGAATTACAAAAAAGCAAAGTTATTAATACTTGAAACAAAAGCGAGATCGGCATATTCATTTCGATGCATGTTCTAACTCAGTATTACGTAAATTTAAAACGAGTAGCGAAGAAGGACAAGTGACGAGTGACTTGAACGATTCAAAACGGGAGGTGGACAATGTATTATCCACATAATTCAGTGAATTATAAAATCGCAAAGTTATTAATACTTGAAGCAAAGGCGAGATCGGCATATTCCTTTCCATGTCTGTTCTAATTTCTCTTGTACTTCCGCAGTAACCTTCATAGCAACTTGTTTCGACAGTCTATACCTCCGTAAAACAATTTTCTTCGGATAGCTCCTCAAAATCACATCTCCTCATAGGCCGTACTCTATTACGAATGTCATTTAGACGTCTTAAATATAGCAAATCGACATCAACAGCTGCGTTCACGCCCGCCATCTTGACTATTTACAATTGTTAAGGACTTAACAACAGAAATTTGGCTTGTTAGTTTAACAAGAGATTTAACACGAGTGTTAAGCTAACACTTGTTGGTGAAATGCACTTTTTGTTTTAACTATTGCTAAACTCGTGTTAAGTCTTAACATCTATTGGTGAAATCAAGCATGGAGTTTTAAATACCAAGTACACACATTGACTTTTTGAAGCAAAAATCTCAGAAAAAGAACCGTTTCTTAAATCCTACAGAACACCCAAGAACACATCTCCCAGACAGCAGACATGATTCAGCTGCTTAGATGTCGCTGTTTAGATTGCACTAAGCATAATCTATACAAACACATTACTTCACACGTTTTCCGCTGCAGCTGGCGGCGTGTTTACATCAAATCTGTAATAGCAATAACTCTGTGTTGACAAATCACAAAGAATAAAACAAACAATCTCTGAAATACAGTCGCAACTAGCACTTTGCAACTGTAGGAATTTCGAGCCTTACACCAACCAATGTATGATTATCAATTCATTCAACTTTTTCGTAAAAATGTAGATGTTTTAAGTAAGCGAACTACAGCTCTTTATAATATAAAAGGAAATGATTTTTGAATTCAGTAGGGTGACTTAACTATTGTTCTATACTTTCACAACAACAGTTTAAAAGGTTCTAATCTGCATCTTCAAGTGATAATGTTATCCAATTAACAAACACACTTATATCTGCAGCTTGCTATGGCCAATAAAAATGCTGGAAGAGCGGTCTCAGGACGACAATATCCGCTAGCATGGATGGGGTCGCTAACGATGCTAGATCGAATACTTCCGATGCCGATCGCTGTGCCCATGAGCTATGAACTCCGTGGGAGACCCTAAGGGATGAACATTTGGGAAGTATACGTTCACCGACCAGCCGTTACACACCTGACACTGCCACCTGGTCCTACAGTACTCAAAACACATGTTACGAAATGATGGGGAGAAAAAATGATCAGGAAATCTAACTTAGTAAGTAGTAGAGGAACCAGACCAGCATTCACCTACTATCCGTGAAAATCTCGAAATACACCATTATGAGACTGGCCTGTCTTAGGGGATTCGAACCCGAGACCTCCCGAATGGTCTGTCAATCGTTACTGAGGAGTTATCTCACTCGGCATGAATATTATATACTTAGTGTATTATCTTCATTTTAATTTAAGTCCTCCAACGTTAAGTGATATCAGAAGAAGAATTTCATGATGCTCAAATGAGCCTAGGGTACATAGAGCTTCGAGTTACCGGACATCTATCTCTCAGGATAAGGAAAAACCTCCAACGTTAAGTCAGATCGGACGTTGAATGAAATTATGTTCAAATGAGTCCAGGGTACATAGAGCTTAGAGTTACCGGACATTCACCTTTCAGAATAAGGGAAAATCTCCAACGTTAAGTCATATCGGACGATGAATGAAGTGATGTTCAAATGAGTACTGTGTTCATAGAGCTTAGAGTTATCAGACATTTATCTTTCAGGATAAGAAAAGACCTCCAACGTTGTCATATGAGACGATGAATGAAATGATGTTCAAATGAGTACAGGGTACATAGAGCTTAGAGTTATCAGGCATTTATCTTTCAGGATAAGGGAAAATCTCCAACGTTAAGTCATATCGGACGATGAATGAAGTGATGTTCAAATGAGTACTGTGTTCATAGAGCTTAGAGTTATCAGACATTTATCTTTCAGGATAAGAAAAGACCTCCAACGTTGTCATATGAGACGATGAATGAAGTGATGTTCAAATGAGTACTGTGTTCATAGAGCTTAGAGTTATCAGACATTCATCTTTCAGGATAAGGGAAAATCTCCAACGTTAAGTCATATCGGACGATGAATGAAGTGATGTTCAAATGAGTACTGTGTTCATAGAGCTTAGAGTTATCAGACATTTATCTTTCAGGATAAGAAAAGACCTCCAACGTTGTCATATGAGACGATGAATGAAATGATGTTCAAATGAGTACAGGGTACATAGAGCTTAGAGTTATCAGGCATTCATCTTTCAGGATAAGAAAAAACCTCCAACGTTGTCATTGCGGACGGTGAATGAAATGATGTTCATATGAGTACAGGGTACATAGAGCTTAGAGTTATCAGGCATTTATCTTTCAGGATAAGAAAAGACCTCCAACGTTGTCATATCGGACGATGATTGAAATGATGTTAAAATAAGTACAGGGTACATAGAGCTTAGAGTTATCAGGCATTTATCTTTCAGGATAAGAAAAGACTTCCAACGTTGTCATATGAGACGATGAATGAAGTGATGTTCAAATGAGTACTGTGTTCATAGAGCTTAGAGTTATCAGACATTCATCTTTCAGGATAAGGGAAAATCTCCAACGTTAAGTCATATCGGACGATGAATGAAGTGATGTTCAAATGAGTACTGTGTTCATAGAGCTTAGAGTTATCAGACATTTATCTTTCAGGATAAGAAAAGACCTCCAACGTTGTCATTGCGGACGGTGAATGAAATTATGTTCATATGAGTACAGGGTACATAGAGCTTAGAGTTATCAGACATTCATCTTTCAGGATAAGGGAAAATCTCCAACGTTAAGTCATATGAGACGATGAATGAAGTGATGTTCAAATGAGTACTGTGTTCATAGAGCTTAGAGTTATCAGACATTTATCTTTCAGGATAAGAAAAGACCTCCAACGTTGTCATTGCGGACGGTGAATGAAATTATGTTCATATGAGTACAGGGTACATAGAGCTTAGAGTTATCAGGCATTTATCTTTCAGGATAAGAAAAGACCTCCAACGTTGTCATATCGGACGATGAATGAAATGATGTTAAAATAAGTACAGGGTACATAGAGCTTAGAGTTATCAGGCATTTATCTTTCAGGATAAGAAAAGACCTCCAACGTTGTCATATCAGACGATGAATGAAATGATGTTAAAATAAGTACAGGGTACATAGAGCTTAGAGTTAACAGACATTCGTTTCTCAGGATAAGGGAAAGCCTCCAACGTTGTCATTGCGGACGATGAATGAAATGATGTCTAAATGAGCTCAGGGGACATAGAGCTTAGAGTTAACAGACATTCCTCTATCAGTATAAACCCCCGGTAAAAGCCTTATCCAGGTGGGTAACTCGCTCAGACCTGTTGTAAGTCAGACGGGCTCGCTACCATCTGCGCTATAGAGGTGGGTTTTGTGTATTGTGCTCTCTCGATGGAAATGATTGTTCCAATGTGATATTAGGATAAAGCACACTTGGGAGAATCTGCTCTCTATTTAGTCATGTGGTTTTGTTTTAAATAAGAACAGTCTGAATTCCACTGGGTAGTATAATTTACCGTGGCTTTTCAAATGGGCTGTAAATGTATCATAAAGCAGGGTACGAACGTCCAAGGAGAGGTTAATTGCCTGTGCTTGGCAGCAGTCAAACAAATTAGACAATTGTGCCAATTAGGATAGGATCGGAGGAGAAGTCCTTAGCGTCA
The DNA here is from genome assembly GCA_030765055.1 of Mantis religiosa. Taxonomy (NCBI): domain Eukaryota; kingdom Metazoa; phylum Arthropoda; class Insecta; order Mantodea; family Mantidae; genus Mantis; species Mantis religiosa. The sequence goes on from JAUKNK010000156.1 coordinate 438,495, forward strand.
GCACAGCGTCGAGACGCTGATTCGCTATCACTTGTTTATCTCCGCATGCCTTCAGCTCAGTTCCCAAAATGCGTTATCGATAAAACATTACCTGAGTCCACTCAATAAGTAAGCGTGAACCTTGTCTGCTGGCCCCTAACTGGAAACATTGTTTAATGCAGTAAAGAGCTGGCACCAGCAACACATTCCATGCACAGGAAGTCGCTTCACTCTTGACTGGAATAGCAATCGCATGTCACAGCATTTTGTTTTTCTTTTGACTTTTAGTCCCCGTGCCAGCATCCACGACAGTGAACATTTACAGAACTCAACAACCTCAGGCGTGAAAACCTCTCTAACGAATTAAAATCCCAATAAATGCAATACAATTCCACAAGATATTCTCTCGCAATAGAAAGGAACTGCTATGCTTATTAAAATGAAGTGATATTATAGAATAAAAATGCTTAAAGTTCCCTTTAACAAGTGGCTGGCCTTTGGGGCGGTTCCCTTTAACTACTCAGGTACGTAGACACTGTCAGTAAAACGTATGAAATGAGCTCTAATAATCTCTGTGTCTACTGGACTGAAAAATGTCACATAGCTCTCTTGAGAGATTATAGAAACCTCCTACAATGTATTAACATCCCGAAAGAGCTTCAAACTCGCTTCTTCAGGTCGGAAGACAGGTATTTTACCACTACACGCCAGAATAGGCACAATGAGCACTGAACAAAATGAGCACATACACTGACTCCCATAAATAATCGGACAGGCTTTGCATTTCACTATGGAGTGCTCTATACAGCGGGTTAGATTATGTGTATCAATCTCAAGATACTCCTTGTGTTAAGCAAAGATCATTTGCTATGAATATCCATTTTAGAGATTGAAACTGTGGCTAAACTAAGAGCTTCCCCATTCAACCTTGTTTACATCATGAGTTTACGACACAAACAGAATTGGACAGCACAAACGAAATACAATACAAACGAGTAGATGAAGTCTGTCAGTAGACAAAACAACATAGAAGTACGTCAACTGTGCACCAAGAAGAAGGCAAGAGCATAGTATGGGGCCCAGAGGTAAGCAGAGCACCTTTGAACAGAGTCTGTTAGTGATCTCTCATTATAAAAAGAACAAAACATTCCGGGAAATAGCAGAGATTGTGAATCTTAGCAAAAGTACAGTTAGTGACATAATTCACCGGTATAAGTATGAAGACAATTAAATCTCGAGCAAAGCCAGGTCGACCAAAACTTCTTACCGATAGGCAGGAGTCTTATATTATGCAGAAGGTAAAACGGAATCCACGTATAAGTGCTCCGGTGATTTGTGCTGAGATTCAGGAAGAACTAGGACAGTCAGCCCTGAAACGGTCAGAAGGGCCATGCAAAAACAAGATTTTAATGGTCACGTAGCCAGAAAAAAGCCATACATTTCCAGCAAGAATAAAAGGAAGCGATTACAATTTGCCAAAGGCTTTGTTAACAAGACAATCGATTGTTGGGTCCAAGTTATTTCTGTGACAAAAGCAAATACAACCTTGCTGGTTCGGATGGCAGGGTGGTTGTGTGGAGGAAACCAAACACGGAGCTGGAAGAGCGCAATTTACAAGGCACAGTCAAACACGGCGGAGGGAGTGTAATGGTATGGGGCTGTATTTCCTCTACGGGAGTGGGAAAGCTGGTGTTCATAGACACAACCACGAACAAGGAAGTCTATCTTAGACTATTACAGCAACATTTAAAACAAAGTGCAGAAATGATGGGTATTTTGGACAACTTCTCATTTTATCAGGATAATGATCCGAAGCATACGTCCCACATGGTGCAGCTATGGTTACTTTACAACTGTCCCCATGTACTGCATTCACCCCCTCAGTCCCCGGATCTTAATCCCATAGAAGCAGTATGGGATAAACTGGAGAAGGCCGTGCGGAAGAACCCATCACCTCCAAGCAGCACTTGAAGGAAAGGTTGCAAGAGGAATGGAGCAAACCTACCTGAAAAACCTGGTTCACAGTATACCAAATAGGTTGCGAGAGGTAGTGAAAAGAAGAGGGAGAGTCGCAAAGTACTAAGCCATATTTTGTATCACACTCAAGTTATGTCCGATTACTTTCGAGGGCCAAAAAATGTCATATTTCTTTTTAATTCTTAAAAAAGCACACATTATATAATTTTATGTGAAATAACATTTATTTTCTTACAAGAACGAACCATGTAACTGTCGATTATCATTAATTTCAATAAAATAGCAAATCAAATGTTGATTTTCACTTTCAAAACTTAGTGCTCTGGTTTGTCCGATATTTATGGGAGTCTCTGTATATCCTCGATATTACATAGAATTTGTTCACCGTTCTTCAAGAAAAATTGCATGTAATGGGTTGAATTAGCGAGGCACGTCATCTTAATGTCCGCCAAAGTAAACAATATGCATAACACAATTTCAATTACATCAGAACGACAAGGACAGAACTGGTACTAAAGGACCAAATAAAATAACATTCTACTGTAATAAATAAGTGAAAAAGTATTTCTTCACAGCAGTGTAATTAATCAAAGTATACAGGCACCCATGAAGGTATGCTTTATGGCCATGATAAATCGAAACATTAAAGTGCCTATGAAAGTTTTATGGTGCAGTTACAGCCTTAATTCCGAGAATATTGCACATTTTCCATCTGCCTTTAATCACAAAGAACAAAAATAAAGTCGTGGAAATATACGTCATCTGTAACAATGATTTTTTCCCCACATTTATACCTCGCCTTTAACTGCAATGGTCATATCGGCGGCTGTTCTCCTTTGTGACATACCGAAGGTGTTTTAATCATTAGATCACGCACACATTCCACTTCATACTTCCAGACTCTGGGAAAGATGACAATTATCTTCGTCGGAGAAAAATCCCCACCCCCACCGCCGGGAATCGAATCCGGAACGCCTCGCACGGCAGGTAGGTGCTCTACCGACTGAGCTACGGGGCCAGCCAAGCAACAATGTTGTAAACACTTTAACGTGCGATATTGAATCACAAATCCATCACACAGAATTTCCATCTACTCTTCGGTACTCCCATCAAAATGCTCGTTGGTGGTTCACTGGAAATCAAATTTCAAGGATTATTACTTTTCATTCCTGATGTATTACTCACAATGAGTCTTAGGACATTGCCATTTTACGCATGTTGGCCTTTCTTTGGCTGTTTATGGGATCAAAGCTTCCAACTACAAACAATAAAAACAAAAACAAAAATTCGTTCCAAGCCAGGTATTCCCGAAATTTGGTCCAGGTAGTTAGGAGAGAGCATGAGGGAAACGAGCTAATTAATAGTTCAGAATAATAAACCAACTTGACCCCTGGGCCCAAAGTGTTTAGAGTCACCAGTCATTCATCTTTAAGGGTAAGAGGAAACCTCCAACGTTGTCATATCGGACGATGAATGAAATGATGCTCAAGTGAGTCCAGGAACTATAGAGCGTAGAGTTACCCAAATTTCCGGATAAAGAAAAACCCCGTAAGAAGACCTTTTCCAGATAACTCAACCTGACCAAGAACAGAATTCGGGACACACTTCCATCTGTGCCTCAGAGGCGGGCGAACATTCTAATTAGTTACGTAGAACATGCAACTAGCTACAGTGAAACAATGAATATTACACAAATATAACTATTTCTAACAGAAACCTCGCTTATGTTAAGAAAATGATGTTAATTCTTCTTTCTAATTGAAGTCGATTTCACGAACTCTTGTCTACATCTTCAGTCAAAGAAAACCACAGGAGAAAACAACTTCGTCGTTAAGGAAGTTACTATGTTATTATCTTTTTCCAATATTACCAAAATCTGAAAACGAAACAAACTTAAGAACAGAATCAACTGCCGGTATTTCAAAATTCAGTACGCAATGTTTATCTTTTAAAATAAATATATTTTTCCAAAATATTAAATCTATCGGGACATTTAATTGTTTTAATAATTTAAGTTCAGGATTTATTTCATGGTTAAATAACCAAAAATGATCTACTACGACCGATTTATCAGTTTGTTTGTACTTAATATTACGAAAATGTTCCTTCATTCTGGTTTCCAAATTACGTTTCATCTTTTATCTTTCATCTTTCCAATATAAACCTGATCACAATCTAAACAATCAAATTGATAAATACCAGATTTTTTATTTTTAGGAGTTTCATATTTTTAGAAATGTAGTACATTTTTTTACTATATTTGTTTTGAGGAACCAAAGTTATACCAAACTCTTTAATAACTTTTTTGAAATTGCTTATTGAACCAAGGACGGTAAGTAATTTTTTAAAAATTATAGTCGTCTTTTATTTTTTAAGGGTAGAAACATCATTAACAGTTTCCTAATATTTAAATTTGTCAATCTTTTTTTGTATAAAGTCTTTATTAAAACCATTAAGGCAGTATTAATAATATGTTTATATTCTTTATTAAATTCCTCTTTATTCAGAGGTATATTTATTAATCTATAAATCAAACTATTAAAAACAGCAAATTTATGTGGAAAAGAAATAAAACTTTTATTTTAACCCTTATTTATTTTAATATTATTTTATTTTTTATTTATTACACAGAAGAATTAATATCATTTTCTTAAGATAAGTGAAGTTTTTGTTACAAATTGTTATATTTGTATAATATTAAAATTGGTACTTAGAATTTATAATATATTAATTGAATGTGTATTAAAATATTACAAATTACTGATCATGGACCAAATTCTGAAACATTGTGGGATCACAATGTAATTGCGCTTTGACCCTATCCATCATTTGTGACGTGTAAAAACTTGCAATCTTGGTTTGTTACCTTTTTAACTTTTGTAGTGCCCCACATTATGCAATTTTTGTTCAGTCCGTATCAAAATTTTAGTATACAATCTTTGAGGATGATTGAAAATAATAATGGTTTAGCTGTAAATAATTATATCTGGAGATTAACATGCAAGATCAAGAACCACTTTCATCATATCAATGGACTTTGGCCTTTGAAAGAACAATTGTTTTAAAGGAGCATGAACATTCATTTTATATTATAATCATGTTAAAAACTGTGTAATTTTCAATTAAACTGGTTGAAAATATAGAAATGAGTACCTCTACGAGGGTGGCCCGAATAGTTTCCGACCTCAAAATGAAGATGGCAGTACTAGTAAATGAAAGCTAGTAAATTTCCTTGTTCATCTGTTGACAGTTACTCACCAAAGTTTCAGCCATTTTGGACGCTCAGTTGTTAAGTAACAGAATTTCGAGTGAGTTGATGTGAGTGTTTTTATAAAAATGGACAAAATGGAGTATCGAGCTATCACTAAATATTTGTTTTTGAAAAGCAATACACCTACGCAAATCAAAGATGAGTTGGTTTCTGTGTATGGGGAGTCTGCTCAAGGACTCAAGATAGCAGAGGCTATGAACATGTCAAAAAGAAGTTTTTGTCACATATTAAATCAACACTTAGACATGAGAAAACTGTCCGCGCGTTGGGTGCCGCGTTTGATCACGTTAGACCAAACACATGTTCGAATGAACATTTCCAACGCTCTGTTGGCGCAGTTTAGGCACAATAAATCCGAGTTTTGGCGCCGATTAATTACTGTAGATGAAAATTGGATACACCATTATACGCCCAAAACAAAAATACAGTCTGAACAATGGACTGCAAAGTGGGAACCGGCTCCAAAAGGAGCAAAAACTGTTGTTTTTTTTTCGGCTGGGAAAGTGATGGCGACTGTTTTTGAAATAGTCATGGAGTTATTTTAATCGATTATCTTCAAAAAGGAAAAATTATTACAGGAGAATTCTACGCATCATTATTTGACAAGCTGAACGCAGAACTTGCGGAAAAAAAACGATCACATTTGCAGAAAAAGAAAATCCTGTTTCACCAAGACAACGCATCGTCTCACACCTCAGCGGTTGCAATGGCGAAAATCCACGAATTACGGTTTGAACTGCTTGACTCCCAGACCTAGACCCAAGCAACCTGTTTTTGTTCCCTCATCTGAAAATTGCTCTCGGAGGACAGAGATTTTCTTCGAATAAAGAGGCAATCCCCTTCGTGGACAATTATTTTGCAGAGAAAAACGCCGAGTATATTTGAACGGGATACAGAGATGGGAACATCGCTGGGAGAAGTGTATAGAGCTACAAGGAGACTATGTTAAAAAACGCCGAGTACTATTTGGACGGGTTACAGAGATGAGAGCATCGCTGGGAGAAGTGTGTAGAGTTAAAAGGTGACTATGTTGAAAAACGTCGAGTACTATTTGGACGGGTTACCGAGATGGAAGCATCGCTGGGAGAAGTGTGTAGAAGTTACAAGAAGAATATGTTGAAAAACGTCGAGTACTCTTTGGACTGGTTACAGAGATGGGAGCATCGCTGGGAGAAGTGTGTAGAAGTTACAAGAAGAATATGTTGAAAAACGTCGAGTACTCTTTGGACGGGATACAGAGATGGGAACATCGCTGGGAGAAGTGTGTAGAGTTAGAAGGAGACTATGTTGAAAAACGCCGAGTACTATTTGGACGTGTTACAGAGATGGGAACATCGCTTGGAGAAGTGTGTAGAGTTACAAGAAGACTATGTTGAAAAACGCCGAGTACTATTTGGACGTGTTACAGAGATGGGAACATCGCTGGGAGAAGTGTGTAGAAGTTACAAGGAGACTATGTTGAAAAACGCCGAGTACTATTTGGACGGGTTACAGAGATGAGAACATCGCTGGGAGAAGTGTGTAGACTTACAAGGAGACTATGTTGAAAAACGCCGAGTACTATTTGGACGGGTTACAAAGATGGGAACATCGCTGGGAGAAGTGTGTAGAGTTACAGGAGACTATGTTGAAAAACGTCGAGTACTATTTGGACGGGTTACAGAGATGGGAACATCGCTGGGAGAAGTGTATAGAGCTACAAGGAGACTATGTTGAAAAACGCCGAGTACTATTTGGACGGGTTACAGAGATGGGAACATCGCTGAGAGAAGTGTGTAGAGTTACAAGGAGACTATCTTGAAAAACGCCGAGTACTATTTGGACGGGTTACAGAGATGAGAGCATCGCTGGGAGAAGTGTGTTGAGATACTAGGAGACTATGTTGAGAAACGCCGAGTACTATTTGGACGGGTTACAGAGATGGGAACATCGCTGGGAGAAGTGTGCGGAGTTACAAGGAGACTATGTTTCAAAAACGCCGAGTACTATTTGGACGTGTTACAGAGATGAAAACATCGCTCAGAGGAATGTGTAGAGTTACAAGGAAAATATGTTTCAAAAACGCCGAGTACTATTTGGACGGGTTACACAGATGAAAACATCGCTGAGAGAAGTGTGTAGAGTTACAAGGAGACTATGTTGAAAAACGCCGAGTACTATTTGGACGTGTTACAGAGATGGGAACATCGCTTGGAGAAGTATGTAGAGTTACAAGGAGACTATGTTGAAAAACGTCGAGTACTATTTGGACGGGTTCCAGAGATGTGAGCATCGCTGGGAGAAGTGTTTAGAGTTACAAGGAGACTATGTTGAAAAACGTCGAGTACTATTTGGACGGGTTACAGAGATGGGAACATCGCTGGTAGAAGTGTGTAGAGTTACAAGGAGACTATGTGGAAAAACGCCGAGTACTATTTGGACGGGTTACAGAGATGAGAACATCGCTGGGAGCAGTCTGTAGAGTTACAAGGAGACTATGTTGAAAAACGCCGAGTACTATTTGGACGGGTTACAAAGATGGGAGCATCGCTGAGAGAAGTGTGTAGAGTTACAAGGAGACTATGTTGAAAAACGCCGAGTACTATTTGGACGGGCTACAGAGATGAGAACATCGCTGAGAGAAGTGTGTAGAGTTACAAGGAGACTATCTTGAAAAACGCCGAGTACTATTTGGACGGGTTACAAAGATGGGAGCATCGCTGAGAGAAGTGTGTAGAGTTACAAGGAGACTATGTTGAAAAACGCCGAGTACTATTTGGGCGTGTTACAGAGATGGGAGCATCGCTGGGAGAAGTGTGTACAGTTACAAGGAAACTATGTTGAAAAACGCCGAGTACTATTTGGACGGGTTACACAGATGAAAACATCGCTGAGAGAAGTGTGTAGAGTTACAAGGAGACTATGTTGAAAAACGCCGAGTACTATTTGGACGTGTTACAGAGATGGGAACATCGCTGAGAGAAGTGTGTAGAGTTACAAGGAGACTATGTTGAAAAACGCCGAGTACTATTTGGATGGGTTACAGAGATGAGAACATCGCTGGGAGAAGTGTGTAGACTTACAAGGAGACTATGTTGAAAAACGCCGAGTACTATTTGGACGGGTTACAGAGATGGGAATATCGCTGGGAGAAGTGTGTAGAAGTTACAAGGAGACTATGTTGAAAAACGCCGAGTACTATTTGGATGGGTTACAGAGATGAGAACATCGCTGGGAGAAGTAGGTAGACTTACAAGGAGACTATGTTGAAAAACGCCGAGTACTATTTGGACGGGTTACAAAGATGGCAACATCGCTGGGAGAAGTGTGTAGAGTTACAGGAGACTATGTTGAAAAACGTCGAGTACTATTTGGACGGGTTACAGAGATGGGAACATCGCTGGGAGAAGTGTATAGAGCTACAAGGAGACTATGTTGAAAAACGCCGAGTACTATTTGGACGGGTTACAGAGATGGGAACATCGCTGAGAGAAGTGTGTAGAGTTACAAGGAGACTATCTTGAAAAACGCCGAGTACTATTTGGACGGGTTACAGAGATGAGAGCATCGCTGGGAGAAGTGTGTTGAGATACTAGGAGACTATGTTGAGAAACGCCGAGTACTATTTGGACGGGTTACAGAGATGGGAACATCGCTGGGAGAAGTGTGTGGAGTTACAAGGAGACTATGTTTCAAAAACGCCGAGTACTATTTGGACGTGTTACAGAGATGAAAACATCGCTCAGAGGAATGTGTAGAGTTACAAGGAAAATATGTTTCAAAAACGCCGAGTACTATTTGGACGGGTTACACAGATGAAAACATCGCTGAGAGAAGTGTGTAGAGTTACAAGGAGACTATGTTGAAAAACGCCGAGTACTATTTGAACGTGTTGCAGAGATGGGAACATCGCTGGGAGAAGTGTGTTGAGTTACAAGGAGACTATGTTGAAAAACGTCGAGTACTATTTGGACGGGTTACAGAGATGGGAACATCGCTGGGAGAAGTGTGTTGAGTTACAAGGAGACTATGTTGAAAAACGCCGAGTACTATTTGAACGTGTTGCAGAGATGGGAGCATCGCTGGGAGAAGTGTGTTGAGTTTCAAGGAGACTATGTTGAAAAACGTCGAGTACTATTTGGACGGGTTGCAGAGATGGGAGCATCGCTGGGAGAAGTGTGTTGAGTTACAAGGAGACTATGTTGAAAAACGTCGAGTACTATTTGGACGGGTTACAGAGATGGAAGCATCGCTGGGAGAAGTGTGTAGAAGTTACAAGAAGAATATGTTGAAAAACTTCGAGTACTCTTTGGACTGGTTACAGAGATGGGAGCATCGCTGGGAGAAGTGTGTAGAAGTTACAAGAAGAATATGTTGAAAAACGTCGAGTACTCCTTGGACGGGATACAGAGATGGGAACATCGCTGGGAGAAGTGTGTAGACTTACAAGGAGACTATGTTGAAAAACGCCGAGTACTATTTGGACGTGTTACAGAGATGGGAGCATCGCTGGCAGAAGTGTGTAGAAGTTACAATGAGACTATGTTGAAAAACGCCGAGTTGCGGCATACCCGCATGTCAGATTTAGATAGGTTGGTGTTTACTTTTGGTTTGGGTTCTAATTGGAGCTATGAGATCTCTTGTCCTCAGGTGAATGGTTGTAGGAAATGGATTTGTTGTTTGTTGGCTGCTCAGTTGTCTCAATAATACACTGGTTCGTTGCAAAAAATGATTTAATTTAATTCTCACTAAGTTCGTTGATTTAGATTGATTTGTAGCGGTGACCACCTGTTACTAAACTTCCTAACAGAATTCTCTTAATCCTTTATACGGCGAATACTTTGCTATTATAAACTTCTTCTGCTGCTTCTCTCACGCTGGTTGCATTATTCTTGACTTCCCTACATTTCGGACTTAGAAATCTTTACGACCTCTTCTTCACGCGCACTAACACGTCTTTCCCCTCGTAGTATGACTGTTGAAGTGATCTTCTCTTACGCTGGTTGCGTTATTCTTGACTTCCCTACATTTCGGACTTAGAAATCTTTACTACCTCTTCTTCGTGCGCAATAACACGTCTTTTCCCTCGTAGCATGACTGTAGAAGTGATGTTTCGTCTACTCTGCGATTCCGTTCGTACTTTATTCTGATCCCTACTCTAACCCTTATCACATGACCAAAATAACTCACCCTTCTTCCTATTTCTCAAATCTTACATTATTATTGGTTTCTCATTTTATTTCGATTTTTCTTTATTGGTTAGCAAAACTCATCGAACTCATTGTCGTTACATCCCACCGTGAGTTGGGTCACGCCTACCCTGGGCTCTTTGTAACGGTATACATCGTTATCGCCTCAGCAAAGTAAATCCTTTTAGGTCTTACGCTTGACCGCATCTAGAAAACCTTATTGTTCCTACACATTTTTGCTTATAGTTCTCAGACATTGAACCTTTCCTTAAACAAAGAGGCTAGCGGTCACCTCTTCCTGTCTCCCCGACTTGTGTTCAGATTTTACAGAAATATTTTCTCTCCCTTACATGGATTCTAGCATGTTAGTTGTCTTAAATTATATTCTTCCCATCTTATTCTTAATTAAACCGCTATTTTAATCATTACTCTAATTTCATTCTAATTTCATATTAATATAACAATACTTTATATTAGTTTAGCAAAGCATTTTCATTAATTTATCTTCTTTTTTTAATTCTCGTGATTTCAGTTCATTCGCCGCCTCCTAATCGCTGTCTGATACTGCGGTTACATAATGCCCGTTTGACAAAAATGAAATACCCATTATTTAAATTTTGTCAAACCCCCGTCATGACATTTCCTCCTTATATCTTATAATTTCTCATTCCCTACTCGAAACATTTTTCGGTGGTCACCGTTTCCCTCATCTTCATCAGTGTGTTACTTTATACACATAGAATGGTCAATATGGTACATCATATACATAGAATTATAGATATGATACATTACGTACATAGACAAGTACACTGTCGTATATGTGGTTAATACCCTATATACAAATAACATTCGTGATACCTCAACTATATATACACTTCACTGAATTATCCTTGTCTCACTTGACATCAACTTGATTTTACCTTATTACATTACTTAAGTACTACATTAATGTTACTATATTACAGTTTACAATATTACATTTTACATTCAATGATTTTTTTTTTTAATATTATTATATTAACTTATTGGGACGTTTCTTTATCTTTCAGTCCTTCACCGTAAGAACATTCGTCCTCACATTATTATATTTTTGCGTAACGATGTCCAAATATGGTTACCTCTACCTGCACTCAGTTGTCTACCTGTAATCAGGTGTTTCGTTTACCTGACAGTAAACATTGGCAGTTCATTGTCCTGTCTTTCCACTTCACTTTTCACTCTAAACTTTCTTTCACTTTGTCACGCCTAAGTCTGTGACCTTTACACTAACAATATAGCCTTTTGGCACATGAATACATCAGTACTTATACTATATTTACATTTCACAAATTATTTTTAAAGATCTTTCTAACATGTTCATTAGCTGTGGCTATTCTTATTACATCATCATTTTGTTTGTGCACAGGAATTTTGGAACTTGCAACTCCCACGCAGTGTTTGAATTTCAAACGAAAACGTTACCCGTACTAATTACATAACTTTTACTTGGTATTCTTTACATCTTCGTATATATAATTTCAATCACATTCACACCGGTGAATCTTGGGTCTGCTCTGTACTGTTTACGTTTTTTTTTTTTTTTTTTTTTTTTTTTTTTTTTTTTTTTTTTTTTTTTGACGATATGGCCTTATTAGGGAGATGTTATATCTGCCTATTGGTTTACCATTTCTTGGGTGTATTAAAGCATACGCTCTGTCACCAAATATTTTCTCAATCCGGTATGGGCCTTTCCATAGCATATATAGCTTTCTAGTCTTTTTTCCTAACAAATCTGACTTGTCGAACGATTTCACTAGAACTAAGTCGCCGACCTTTGGTTCCCAATTCTTCTTATACCGCATTTTCTTTGCGTTTCTTTTCTCTCCTTTTTCCATTATTCTTTTAACAGCATTCTGGATCCGTTCTCGATCTGTCTCGGTTGTCACTTGTATACTTTCCGGAACACCCTCTATTATTGGTTCCGGTGTTAAATTCCTATGCAATTGGATAGGAGCATACCCTGTGGTTAAATTGACTGAATTATTGAATATAAACTCAATATAGTTGATGTGGTCTGGCCAGGTAGTCTGTTTCAATGAGCAAAGGACTCGGAGATGAACACCTAGGTCTTTCATTACGCGCTCGCTTGGATTAGAGCACGGATGGTACGACGTTGTGTTATAGATGCGAATTCCGGCATCCTGAATGGTGTGCACGAATCGTCTTCCATGGTGTATGGACGCGTTATCTACTAATAGTGCTTTCATCTTCCCGTATTTGACTATATAGTCTTTCACTATTTTATTCGCGCATGCTGCACTTGTTAATTTCTTGAGAGGGTATATTTTCACAAATTTCGACATCACGTCGATAAGTACAAATAAATATTTTAATCCTCCTCTTCCTGCAGGGAGTGGACCATATGCATCCGCTGCAACTAGTTCTAATGGTTCCTTCCTGGTGATGGATACAGGGGGTCGATCTATCTTATAATTTAATGATTTTGCCCTCTGGCAGATGTCACATGTAGATATAAAGGTCCTAACTTTCTTGCCTAATCTAAATATGTATAAATGGTTGCTTATGGAAATCATTGTCTTCTCAACGCCAGCATGTATAAGAGCTGTGTGGTAAGCAGAAATCACTAACTCTTCCAGCGCTGCGGGTATATATGCTTTCCAAGCAGGTTTGGAAACACCATGTAACTTATACAATACGTTATTTAGCACTCCGTATTTCTGTGAATTTGCTTGTTCTATGGGCAATGCCTTTTCCATAATTTGTTTTAATTTCCAGTCCTGGCGTTGTAATTCCGACAATCTTCTCATCTCCTTTGTTAATTTTATACTGAAGGTTACATCCATCTTTAACACTGGTAATTCTGTACCATGACTACTGATATTTTCTGGAAGATTCCCCTGTGGCTTTATACGTGAAAGCATGTCACTAAAGATGTTAAGACTTCCCTGTATATGTTTAATCTCTGGGTTGTAAGCCATGATCTCGTGGATATATCTCGCAATTTTTGTACTGGTCAATTTGCAATTTCGTATAAATGATAGGCTGATATGATCGGTGAATATCACAATCCTTTTATTATATATATATTGTCTAAATTTACAAATGGCATAGTAAATAGCCGTAATTTCCTGTTCTGTTATGCAAGCAATTTTTTCTGTTTTCGTTAACCCTCGGGAGGCTGTGGCTATGACCTTTAATTCTCCAGTCGGTGTCTCTTGGGCTAAAATAGTTCCTAACGCCACCATGGAGGCATCCGTGTATATGAGATAAGGTAAATCTGGATCAGGCCATGTCAATAATACGGATTCACTGAAGAGTTCTTGTAATCTTTTAAAAGCATTTTCTTCTACCATAGTCCATCGCCATTTTCGATTTTTTTCCAGTAGTGCTCGCAACGGTGCGGCTTCCTTTGCATAGTTTATCAGGAACCTTGATTGGTACCCAAGTACACCCAGATAACGTTTTACTTGTTTTGGTGTCTTAGGTCGTGGTATTTTCAAAATGGCTTCCACTCTTTCTGGATCAGGAGCTATATTTTCGCCTGTTATGATATATCCTAAATATTTAACTGATTCCTGGAAAAATTTACATTTGGCCCAATTCAGTGTTAATCCAGCATTTGCTAGCCTTCCGAGCACTAAATCCAAATAGGTAAGGTGATCTTCCACTGTTCTACTGTATATCAATAAATCATCTACATACTGTGACACATATGTTTCCCTTTGCGTGTTGAGTATTTTCTGCATCGCCCGTAGGAATGCGCTTCCAGAATTAATTAGTCCAAAGCAATTTCTTGTAAACTGGTACTGATATCCTCCGTGCAAAAATGAGGTATATTGCCTTATCTCAGGTTTCAACTTAATTTGCAAAAATGAGTTGGTCACATCTAGTGAAGTAAAATACCTTTGTGCCCCAATACCGGCCAAAATTTGCTCTATTGCTGGGGTTCGAAAATTATCCGGAACAATATATTGGTTTATATGACGTCCATCTATCGTCAGTCGTACTGTTCCATTTGCTTTTCTGACTATACATAGGGGACTTATAAATTTTGATGTAGATATCTCCAGAATTCCATCTTCCAACATTTCCTGTATTTTAAGGTTCACTGCCTCCTGTAAATCCAATGGAATAGGTCTGCATTTATATTTGAATGGGGGAACATCATGTATCTCGAATTCATACTCAAAATCACTATAGGTCCCAGTGTGTTCCGAAAATACATTTCTGTGTTTACATAAAATGTTATAAAAATCTCTTTTTGGTGGTCGTTAAGTAGGTTCGAGTTTGCTACTGTTTCTCTTATTCTATAGGTCATGTTTACGTTATTTTCGACTACCTGGAAATCATCCGGTAGGGTAATTATCTCCTGTTCACCTGCCTCTGCCTTCCCAAGTCCGTATGACGTCATCTCTAAAAGCCTTTCTTCTCCAGCTATATACTCATACTTATCATAGTTTCTCATCTCTTCTGCTTCTAATGGATTCATCTTAACTAGCTCCATTCCTCCTATTCGTATAAATTCTACAAAAAATGTTTCTCCATCTATTTCTTTTTCTTCATCTGTCAATCTTATCTCATTTTCTGCTTCCCTTGAGCTAAACGGAACTTTAACTATGACGTCTTTAATTTTGATTTCCAAGGCTTCCATTTGATAATTCAACTTAGCTTGAAGCGCATACAACACGTCATTACCCATAATAATGTCTACAGATAGCCTATTAATAACAAAACATACAAATTCTATTGTATCCTCCCCAATGGTGACTTTCAAAAGCATTTGTGTATTAATCTTTTGTTTGGCGCGACCTACCGCCAGAGTACAATATGCACTTTTCACGGGCAATGTTTGCAATTTCATTCCATTGTTTTTAAGTGATAAAAGAATGCTTGACTTATAGCTGAAACTGAGGATCCTGAATCTATGGTAATGTGCCATTTTTCTTTGCTTATTATTGCAGCAATACGTGGAGCATCTCTCACTTCTTGCAATTCTGTTAAGTGATTGGTTATTTGAGTACCGTTTACTATTTCTGTTTCTGTTTTATTCTGTACCACCCTACTCAGAGCTGTGTCCCTGTTCAAATTAAGAACTAGCGTGTTCATCCGGGTCCGATGCGGGACGTCTTCTATCGCACCCTGGAGTCGTTTCCCGTCTGCTGTGTCGTACCTGGCCTTTCATCCATCCCGGGCGCCGCGTCCCTCGGTGTGGGTGGAGGAGAACGCACCCATTCTCTTGAGAGAAGTTGATTCCTCTGTCTTACTTCAGGTCTGTCTGTATTGTTCTCTCTACCAGCGTCATGTGGTTGATACTGTCTATTAGCTTCTGGTAGTCGGAACGTCGGTCTTGCATTCCCTCTTCGAAGAAATGGGGGGTGACCCCTATTTCCATTCCTAGTTACATGTACATATCTTATAGGGAAATTATATGAATTTGAATTTGGTGGTCCCTGTCTCCCTCTATTGTTGTTAGGGAACTCCCTCGGGACGTGGGCATCGTATCTTTGGCGAGTAGCCATATGGTTTGTGTTAAAATTTCGGGGATTGTGTGCCCTTTCCCCGTCATGATTATTATTATTCCACGGTCTGTGTGGATTTCTCACTGGCATTCGATTCTCATGTCTATTTTGTAAATTTTGCGTCCCAACGCTTTGTAAAGCTGTTAATAATGTAATTGCCTCTCTCAATGTCTGAGGTCTTGCTACCACCATGTGATTTCTAATGTTCTCAGGAAGGTGGGGTGTGAGAAGAGAAATCAGTTCGCCTTCCTGTAATGGAGGTTGTAGATATTTACTCATTTGCGAATATCTCAGGAAATAATCAGTAATAGACTCTCCATTATTACCTTGGTATCGGCCATTTGTTATCTGATTCCTTACTTGGTATTGGACATTGGCGTTCCAATACTTTTCTAGGAAAGCTGTTTTGAACAGCTCGTAGCTGCATCCTTCTCCCACAGTTACTCGTAGCCAATTAAGTTCGGCAGATTCTAACGCCCTTTGAACTATTATCATCTTATATTGCTCGGGTACACCTCTGATGACAAAATACTTTTCTAAGTCGGCCAAAAATTGTACTGCGTTGTCATTGCGACAATTAAATTTCGGGAGGGGCAATTCGCTTAGAAAATTCATGTGCACTGGTGGATACATATTTACGTTTTGCATATTTACTTCGCAATTATTGCTGCTTTGAGGAGAGACAGAAGGGGCGCTAACCTGTTCGTTCTGCCTCTCTCCATTGTGTGTATGTATAGAACAATTGGAAGTCTCAGGTACCGGCCCTTGCTGTCCCAGCTGTAAGCCAGTTACAGTATCTCTGATTTGAGATATCTCGCTTACTGTTTCCCTCAACATTTGTGTATTCTCTGATTGAATATTTGTTACACGTGCTACCTTTTCTTTTAACTTCTCCATGTCAGCTGCTATACTATTGTTTACAGTGTCAAACCGGTCATTTATCTCTTGTACAAAAGTTACCTGTGTCGTGGTCAGTTCATCTAATCTTATTCTCTCCTTATTAATTTCCTCCCCTATTCTATTTTCTACTCCTGCAACGAGAGATTTGGTAGCTTCTAGGTCACTTCTTATAGTACCTACTTCTCGCTGCAGGGCCTCTTTTACGGTCTGGATTTCCCCTGTTATTCCTTGAATTTTGACAGTGATTCTAGCTTCTGTTTCTTTCCCTTGGCTTGTAATTTGACTTAATTTTTTGTCCATAGCTTTGCTCTGATCTAGTAATTTAGTCTCTAGTGATTTGTCCATAGCTTTGCTCTGTTCTACTAATTTAGCCTCTAGTGATTGGTTCTGTTCTACTAATTTAGCCTCGAGTGATTTGTCCATAGCTTCTAGTGTTTGGTTCTGTTCTACTAATTTAGCTTCTAGTGATTGACTCTGAATAGTCATTTGCGCCATGAGTTTCTGGAACATCTCTTGTAGATTTTCCATAACCCCAGGATTGTCACTTCTCCTATTTACATTTAAGCTACTTACACCATTTACACCCTCATCTACTGATCCTATAACACTGCTTTCCATTATCTCTTCATTAACAACTTCCAACTCTTTCTCTGTCTCCATAATTATTTGTTCCCCAGAATTTTCCATTTTAAATTTATTCTGTACGATCTTCTTATTTCTCAAAAGCATTGAACTTCCCCTTTAAATTTTCTAATTTCCCTTCCAAAATACTTATTACTAAGACATTACATAGATATTGATCTCAATGAATGATATTACATTTACAAGAAATATAAATTGAGTATGTGTAACTCACAGTTCTGTTGTACGGCTGTGGTGTTTATGTGATGTCTTTACCAATTTTTGTCGTGCTGCTCATCGTCTAGTAGGCTCAGTTGATGTCGAAAGAACTTGAACTTCTCTCTTGGTTGGGGGAAAATTCTATGTAGTTGTTTTTGCCGTCTTCTTCGTAGTCTCTGCTGTCCTCATCGTAGTTGTCGTCGTCGGTCTTCTCACTTCTCCTCGTAGTCGTCCTTCGTCGTCGTTCTTCTCACTTCTCCTTGTAATCGTCCTTCGTCGTTACATTTCACCCATTTCCTACAATTCGAGGCCCCACGTTGGGCGCCATTATGCGGCATACCCGCATGTCAGATTTAGATAGGTTGGTGTTTACTTTTGGTTTGGGTTCTAATTGGAGCTATGAGATCTCTTGTCCTCAGGTGAATGGTTGTAGGAAATGGATTTGTTGTTTGTTGGCTGCTCAGTTGTCTCAATAATACACTGGTTCGTTGCAAAAAATGATTTAATTTAATTCTCACTAAGTTCGTTGATTTAGATTGATTTGTAGCGGTGACCACCTGTTACTAAACTTCCTAACAGAATTCTCTTAATCCTTTATACGGCGAATACTTTGCTATTATAAACTTCTTCTGCTGCTTCTCTCACGCTGGTTGCATTATTCTTGACTTCCCTACATTTCGGACTTAGAAATCTTTACGACCTCTTCTTCACGCGCACTAACACGTCTTTCCCCTCGTAGTATGACTGTTGAAGTGATCTTCTCTTACGCTGGTTGCGTTATTCTTGACTTCCCTACATTTCGGACTTAGAAATCTTTACTACCTCTTCTTCGTGCGCAATAACACGTCTTTTCCCTCGTAGCATGACTGTAGAAGTGATGTTTCGTCTACTCTGCGATTCCGTTCGTACTTTATTCTGATCCCTACTCTAACCCTTATCACATGACCAAAATAACTCACCCTTCTTCCTATTTCTCAAATCTTACATTATTATTGGTTTCTCATTTTATTTCGATTTTTCTTTATTGGTTAGCAAAACTCATCGAACTCATTGTCGTTACATCCCACCGTGAGTTGGGTCACGCCTACCCTGGGCTCTTTGTAACGGTATACATCGTTATCGCCTCAGCAAAGTAAATCCTTTTAGGTCTTACGCTTGACCGCATCTAGAAAACCTTATTGTTCCTACACATTTTTGCTTATAGTTCTCAGACATTGAACCTTTCCTTAAACAAAGAGGCTAACGGTCACCTCTTCCTGTCTCCCCGACTTGTGTTCAGATTTTACAGAAATATTTTCTCTCCCTTACATGGATTCTAGCATGTTAGTTGTCTTAAATTATATTCTTCCCATCTTATTCTTAATTAAACCGCTATTTTAATCATTACTCTAATTTCATTCTAATTTCATATTAATATAACAATACTTTATATTAGTTTAGCAAAGCATTTTCATTAATTTATCTTCTTTTTTTAATTCTCGTGATTTCAGTTCATTCGCCGCCTCCTAATCGCTGTCTGATACTGCGGTTACAGAGTACTATTTGGACGTGTTACAGAGATGGGAGCATCGCTGGGAGAATTGTGTAGAGTTACAAGAAGACTATGTTGAAAAACGCCGAGTACTATTTGGACGTGTTACAGAGATGAGAACATCGCTGGGAGAAGTGTGTAGACTTACAAGGGGACTATGTTGAAAAACGCCGAGTACTATTTGGACGGGTTACAAAGATGGGAACATCGCTGGGAGAAGTGTGTAGAGTTACAGGAGACTATGTTGAAAAACGTCGAGTACTATTTGGACGGGTTACAGAGATGGGAACATCGCTGGGAGAAGTGTGTAGAGTTACAGGAGACTATGTTGAAAAACGCCGAGTATTATTTGGACGGGTTACAGAGATGAGAACATCGCTGGGACAAGTGTGTAGAGTTACAAGGAGACTATGTTGAAAAACGTCGAGTACTATTTGGACGGGTTACAGAGATGGGAACATCGCTGGGAGAAGTGTGTAGAAGCTACAAGGAGACTATGTTGAAAAACGTCGAGTACTCTTTGGACGGGTTACAGAGATGAGAGCATCGCTGGGAGAAGTGTGTAGAGTTACAGGAGACTATGTTGAAAAACGTCGAGTACTATTTTGACGGGTTACAGGGATGGGAACATCGCTGGGAGAAGTGTAGAGTTACAAGGAGACTATGTGGAAAAACGCCGAGTACTATTTGGACGGGTTACAGAGATGAGAACATCGCTGGGAGCAGTGTGTAGTGTTACAAGGAGACTATGTTGAAAAACGCCGAGTACTATTTGGACGTGTTACAGAGATGAGAACATCGCTGGGAGAAGTGTGTAGAGTTACAAGGAGACTATGTTGAAAAACGTCGAGTACTATTTGGACGAGTTACAGAGATGAGAACATCGCTGGGAGAAGTATGTAGAGTTACAAGGAGACTATGTTGAAAAACGCCGAGTACTATTTGGACGGGTTACAGAGATGGGAACATCGCTGGGAGAAGTGTGCGGAGTTACAAGGAGACTATGTTTCAAAAACGCCGAGTACTATTTGGACGGGTTACACAGATGAAAACATCGCTGAGAGAAGTGTGTAGAGTTACAAGGAGACTATGTTGAAAAACGCCGAGTACTATTTGGACGTGTTACAGAGATGGGAACATCGCTGAGAGAAGTGTGTAGAGTTACAAGAAGACTATGTTGAAAAACGCCGAGTACTATTTGGACGTGTTACAGAGATGGGAACATCGCTGGGAGAAGTGTGTAGAAGTTACAAGGAGACTATGTTGAAAAACGCCGAGTACTATTTGGACGGGTTACAGAGATGAGAACATCGCTGGGAGAAGTGTGTAGACTTACAAGGAGACTATGTTGAAAAATGCCGAGTACTATTTGGACGGGCTACAAAGATGGCAACACCGCTGGGAGAAGTGTGTTGAGTTACAGGAGACTATGTTGAAAAACGTCGAGTACTATTTGGACGGGTTACAGAGATGGGAACATCGCTGGGAGAAGTGTATAGAGCTACAAGGAGACTATGTTGAAAAACGCCGAGTACTATTTGGACGGGTTACAGAGATGGGAACATCGCTGAGAGAAGTGTGTAGAGTTACAAGGAGACTATCTTGAAAAACGCCGAGTACTATTTGGACGGGTTACAGAGATGAGAGCATCGCTGGGAGAAGTGTGTTGAGATACTAGGAGACTATGTTGAGAAACGCCGAGTACTATTTGGACGGGTTACAGAGATGGGAACATCGCTGGGAGAAGTGTATGGAGTTACAAGGAGACTATGTTTCAAAAACGCCGAGTACTATTTGGGCGTGTTACAGAGATGAAAACATCGCTCAGAGGAATGTGTAGAGTTACAAGGAAAATATGTTTCAAAAACGCCGAGTACTATTTGGACGGGTTACACAGATGAAAACATCGCTGAGAGAAGTGTGTAGAGTTACAAGGAGACTATGTTGAAAAACGCCGAGTACTATTTGAACGTGTTGCAGAGATGGGAACATCGCTGGGAGAAGTGTGTTGAGTTACAAGG
Organism: Mantis religiosa; assembly: GCA_030765055.1. NCBI lineage: Eukaryota > Metazoa > Arthropoda > Insecta > Mantodea > Mantidae > Mantis > Mantis religiosa. The sequence goes on from JAUKNK010000156.1 coordinate 459,701, forward strand.
AGACTATGTTGAAAAACGTCGAGTACTATTTGGACGGGTTACAGAGATGGGAACATCGCTGGGAGAAGTGTGTTGAGTTACAAGGAGACTATGTTGAAAAACGCCGAGTACTATTTGAACGTGTTGCAGAGATGGGAACATCGCTGGGAGAAGTGTGTTGAGTTACAAGGAGACTATGTTGAAAAACGCTGAGTACTATTTGGACGGGTTACAGAGATGGGAACATCGCTGGGAGAAGTGTGTTGAGTTTCAAGGAGACTATGTTGAAAAACGTCGAGTACTATTTGGACGGGTTACAGAGATGGGAGCATCGCTGGGAGAAGTGTGTTGAGTTACAAGGAGACTATGTTGAAAAACGCCGAGTACTATTTGGACGTGTTACAGAGATGGGAACATCGCTGAGAGAAGTGTGTAGAGTTACAAGAAGACTATGTTGAAAAACGCCGAGTACTATTTGGACGTGTTACAGAGATGGGAACATCGCTGGGAGAAGTGTGTAGAAGTTACAAGGAGACTATGTTGAAAAACGTCGAGTACTATTTGGACGGGTTACAGAGATGGGAGCATCGCTGGGAGAAGTGTGTTGAGTTTCAAGGAGACTATGTTGAAAAACGTCGAGTACTATTTGGACGGGTTACAGAGATGGGAACATCGCTGGGAGAAGTGTGTTGAGTTTCAAGGAGACTATGTTGAAAAACGTCGAGTACTATTTGGACGGGTTACAGAGATGGGAGCATCGCTGGGAGAAGTGTGTTGAGTTACAAGGAGACTATGTTGAAAAACGCCGAGTACTATTTGGACGTGTTACAGAGGTGGGAGCATCGCTGGGAGAAGTGTGTAGAGTTACAAGGAGACTATGTTGAAAAACGCCGAGTACTATTTGGACGTGTTACAGAGATGGGAACATCGCTGGGAGAAGTGTGTAGAAGTTACAAGGAGACTATGTTGAAAAACGCCGAGTACTATTTGGACGGGTTACAGAGATGAGAAACTCGCTGGGAGAAGTGTGTAGACTTACAAGGAGACTATGTTGAAAAACGCCGAGTACTATTTGGACGGGTTACAAAGATGGGAACATCGCTGGGAGAAGTGTGTAGAGTTACAGGAGACTATGTTGAAAAACGTCGAGTACTATTTGGACGGGTTACAGAGATGAGAACATCGCTGGGAGAAGTGTGTAGAGTTACAGGAGACTATGTTGAAAAACGTCGAGTACTATTTGGACGGGTTACAGAGATGAGAACATCGCTGGGAGAAGTGCGTAGAGTTACAAGGAGACTATGTTGAAAAACGTCGAGTACTATTTGGACGGAAACTTTTCTGACCACCCTTGTAATAACGTGCTACCTTAAATATTCGAAACTATCCTCAGTGTATTTCCAGATACTTGCTGGTTCCAAATTAGGAATTGTGCACTAATATCTGATTTGGCGGGTATTTAAATACGAAATGGAGCTTAAAGCTTATGAACTTCTCGTTACTTTATGTGATCATGAGCATATACAGTTACTCCAAAAAGTGTTTGTCTAATGCATGGGTTTATGTTTAAGGATGTATGGATAGTGGAAAATCTTCAGAATAAATTACGGCAGGGACACTGATTATTTATTGATAGTGAAAAAGAGAATACAATAAAGAAACACATTTAGTATCTACTCATATAAACATAAACATTCAAAAGTAAAGATGCAATATAGGATGCAAAATAAGTATTCGTCTGCATACTGAAAATAGTGTAGAATGTTACAGTTAGTACTTAGTAGGCCGTCCATTCCTCTTTATAATCTCTTATCTCTTGCATTGTCCTTGTCATGGATTTCATCAAAGATTTTGTTGTTTTCACTGTAATTTTACATTCCTCTAGTAGAACGTTCTTTAGATCCTTTATATTAGATATTTGACGATTCCTAACATTTTTGTTCAGTATACTCCACAAATTCTCTATTGGATTCATGTCTGGGGATTGCGGTGGTGTCGGCATCCATCGAGGAGTATTATTGAACAACCATAACCTTGCATCTAGAGCTGTGTGTTTTGGTTCATTATCTTGTGTGAAAATATAATCCTCAGAAAGACCTATATTATTCACACTTCTGGACAGATGTGTTTTAGGATATTTATATAAACCTTATGGTTCATAATTCCATCAATAAAACACAAATCCCCCCTCACCATTTGCACTCATGCAGCAAAATACTAAACAGGTAGTAAACAACCTCCATATTTAACTGAAATTATTATATTTTACTCCTCAGTAACTCTTTTTTCTCCACAGTATTACCCTCCCTTAAAGAGCTCAAATTGACTCTCGTCAGTAAATACAACCTTCTTTCAGAAATCAAACCCATCGCATTTAGGTTCTTTTGCACAAGCAACTCGCTTCTTTCTGTTGACTTTACTGATGTATGGTTTTCTATGGGTTGTTCGGCCTCCATAGCCAACTTCATAAAGCACGTTTTTTTTTCCTTTGTTCCATTTATACCCCGCCTTTAACTACAATGGTCATATCGGCGGTCGTTCTCCTTTGGAACATACTGAAGGTGTTAACTCGTTATCTTTGGTTTTTAATCATTAGATACTTCCAGACTCTGGAGAAGATGGGGAATTATCTTGGTCGGAGAAAAATCCCCACCCGGGACCCCTAGCAGGGCAGACAGGTGCTCTACCTGAGCTACGGGGCCAGCCAGCACGTTTCTTATAATTTGTGCTCAAAGGGACTTACCTATGTGTGTGATTGAACTCCAATAGCAGGTTTTTGAGCACTTAGTTTAGGATTTTTCTTGACTTCTCTGTCGTTTTTCCATTTCGGATAGAGCTGCAGGATAACCGCTTCTTGAGTGATTTTCTTAAGTTTTGTTTTGATCAAACCTGTATATAACAGTCTTCACTGTACTGGTAGGTCATCCAATGGTTTCTTAATTTTTTTTTTTTTTTTTTTTTTTTTTTTTTTTTTTTTTTTTTTTTTTTAGTTTTACGTTCTCCAACGTTAAGTCAAATCGGACGGTGAATGAAGTGGGTGAAATGATGCTCAAATGTATCCAGGGTCCATGGAGCTTACAGCTACCACACATTCGTCTTAAAGCATAAGGGAAAACCCAGGAAAAACCTTATCCAGGTAACTCACCTTGACCGAGATTCGAACGAGACCATTTGAACGTGAGGCAGAGACGCTACCATTTACGCTACCGAGGCTGGCAAATTTCTGGTATAGATTAAATAATCTGATGCAAATTTCTCTCACTTCTTTTGTAGTTTCACGACGTTTTCGATCCATATTACTTAAATAGAAGTCAACGGCTTTGAAAACAGAGATGGAACTGTCAGGATAAAACACAACTACATAAGAAAAGGGAAGGGCTGTATGTCAGCGAGGCACCATACCTGGGATCTGGTTTACTAGACGAATACTTGTTCGACATCAAATGGGAGAGTATTTTAAATAAGGTAGATCTGTTCAATAAGTAAGATTAGATTAGATTGATTTGCTTTCAGTAGGTTCACTTGTAGCCAGAAAAGGCTGTGAACATTGAACATGTCCAGAGGTATAAAGTTTAATAGCATATATATGTACTTGAATAGTTAACATAAGACATAGTACACAGGCAATATGAACAACAATATAGAAAACAAAGCAGGGATAATTATATATGATACAGAATCAAACACTTTTAAAACCAGCCTTCACTTGGCTTATGCCAATACGCCTGAACCTTTTTGCAATGGATACCATTCTTGTTATTTCTTAAATACATATACATTAAAAATAAACTTTCAACTTGCATCAAAGATTTATTGGTAATGATTTGTCATTGGAATAGTTAGATACTACTTATGGAGCTACAGAAGCATTATCAGGATAATTTGTCATTCAGATAATCTTGTACAGAATAAAAAGATTTTGAGCAAAGGTACTGCATTTTTAAAAGCACCGAAATTATCAATTTTTTTCTGTAAGAACATTAGGAAGTGCGCCAAATATTTTGTTAGTTTCATAATGCACACGTTTCTGGAAGCAATATATGAACCCAAATTGCGTTTTATTTTTAAATCTAGATATCAACCGATGTAGGGAAATAGTTATTGTTCGTTTCTAAGTGTGACTGTTATATTCTATGTGCTGTCATTAGACGAATACTTTTTGGAGTATCTGTATTGCCCCTTTCTTCCCAACAACCACCTTGTATCTTTTGACTCAAGTTTCGTTCCCCTTAGTAAGTCTACCATTATGTCGTCAATTGAAAACAAAATGAAATGAGAACATGGAAAACAATGAGGACATGGAATATTTGTGTATACAAAGACGAAGTGGTTAATTACATTATTAAGTACATTACCTGGGTACAAGAGCCCTGCGCACGTGGCCTATTTCAGCATCAAAGGAACACGGTTGGTTCAGTTTATTTTGGTTTGCACAAAGGGACGCACAAAGTAATTTTATTGGTCGTTACCACCTGTTTTCAAGTGGTATAGCGGTGTTCCTTGTGGCCACGTATAAATAGATATTGAAGAACATATGGGGCGGCGGTATCCTTTGTGTTACTGCCAAAATCCGACCGTTAAAATTCTTAGAAGTTTACGCCATCTCAACCAGCTATCGTTTATATCCATTTTATTTCTCTTTGTTCTTTCTAAATATTATGTTTTGGTCCCATATATGTAAGTTCTTGTCTTTAAGATCTTCCAATCATATTTTGCTTAATATCTTTTTAATCAGAATACTTCTTGGGTAGTAGAACTAGCAGGTGGTAGAGTAAAGTAGCAGTAGTAGCAGTAAGTAGTAGCATCGGTAGTAGCAGAAGCAGGAAGAGGGATAAAACTACCAATAGTAGTAGAAGCAGTAGCTGAAACATTCACTTTTGTTCAGTTCTGTTTTGTCTCTTATTAGTAAATGATTGGACGTATTTAGACCTAACTTTCGGGAGACGACCATCTTGACAAAATACAACAGTTACTGGGAGCGGAGAGTTAAGGAAGCTTTGGCCATTTCCTCCGAGAGAAGCAGGCTTAATCGTGATACCGGATTTCAGTTCAGCTCCTCTTAGAAACCGGCCCTAAAAATAGAAATCCGTCGACTTAAGGAACACAGATCTATACAGCTTGATCATCGAGTTAAGTAGTTACGTTTCTTTGACCCAATTAATTTCCTATCCTCACGCCACCTCCTGACCTGGCATTTAATTTACTGAAAACTCTTTTGTTCAGTGATGCAAGTATTCGTAGTGTTTTGTCTTTGTTGATATTTGTGTTACATCCAGTTATACACTTTGTTATAATATTTCTTAAAATATCCTGATGATGAGATAGATGTAAGCTCCCGAAACGTCGATTTCTGATCGTCTTTTCACCTTGCTTGCTTCTCGAGAAGATCTCGAACATATTCATGGCCAGGAAAGTTTCAGATCTTATCTTAGATTGGATTTACTACATTAAAACATTCGTTGATGTATGAATTAGAATGCCCCTTGTTGAATTAATAACTTCTCCAAACTTCTCCATTCCACTATAATTCAATTTTCCATTTATTTTACATTAATCCATATAAACCTTAGTAAAATAGTTTATTGCACAGAAGAGGGTTACAGAAGAGAGAAGTAGATCGTTATATGATTGTCTTGAAATTTACTAACTGGAACAACAATTTCACTCCAATTTATAACATAGGAACACGAAAAGAAAAAAGTATGATTGCAACATTTTGATGTTCTTTGTGTTGCTCATCACTCATTTTAAATTACTATATTGTCACGTGTACGGTTGAGGAATACTTGAAAACATATCAAATTTTAGAACGGTATTATCTAATGCTCACTTTCTGTGACTTGACTCGTTTGCACATTCTAAACTCCTTAATTCTGCTGATCTTTGAGAACAGCATTTTGCCATATTTCTCATGACTTGGTCATCAGTTTCCTGTTTCTCATGTCGACTATGCACAGGTGGCCGCACACAAACATTGCTGACTGAAGTAATCTGAGTCACGTAGACGCCGAATTGCAGTCGGGATGGAAATTAATTGTTCTTTCACACTGGCCGTGTGTAAGCTAAAGTATGGAAAGATAGAGGCAGACTGAGAAACTCAATGCCATAGCCGGGATCTGAACCACGTAACTTCTGGTTGCCGTCCAGCCGCTCTAACCCTTGTGCTACCATGGCCAACGTGCCGACATGACATTGAATTCTCCAACTGACTCGTGTTTCTTCAGGTAAACCGCTTAGGAGTTCTCATAAACACATGAGACAACTACCTTAATGGCGACTTACTATGCTGTAAGTACTTTAAGGCCCGGGCTTTATAGTTCGGACCACTATTAGGTACAACTGACTCGTGTTTTTCCCGGTAAACCACTAGGAGTTCTCATAAACACATGAGACAACTACCTTAATGACGACTTACTATGCTGTAAGTACTTTAAGGCCCGGGCTTTATAGTTCGGACCACTATTAGGTAAATTAGTGGAAATTAATTGTTCTTTCACACTGTCCATGTGTAGGCTAAAGTATGGAAAGATAGAGGCAGACTGAAAGATTCAATGCCATAGCCGGGGTCTGAACCACGTATCTTCTGGTTGCCGTCCAGCCACTCTAACCCTTGAGCTACTATGGCCAACGTGCCGACATGACATTAAATTCTCCAACTGACTCGTGTTTTTTTCCTGTAAACCACTTAGGAGTTCTCATAAACGCCTTAATGGCGACTTACAAAGTGTAAGTACTTTAAGTCCCGAACTTTATAGTTCGGACCACTATTAGGTAAATTAGTGGAAATTAATTGTTCTTTCACACTGGCCATGTGTAGGCTAAAGTATGGCATTTAATTTTTCAGTCTGACTCTATCTTTACATGCAGTTAGGATGTTTTTGAGAAATATGATCATGCTCAGTTTTGGTTGGGAAACGTCTACCTAGCTTCTTTGGCGTGGGAATGCTGATTTGGCAATAGGTCACCCTATTGAAAGTAACAGTATTTAAAGACTGCGTCATGCTAGTCTGGGTCATTCTAGTTTGGATTCTTCCTGGGGTCACCTTGGTCTTAGGTTCAGGCTCGTCATGCCGCCCCCAGAGACGGCTACTCTACAGGCATCCTCTAATCATATACGGCTACACTTCCTCAAGATAAGCTCGTATGGGTCTTTAATATAATAATGTAACTTGTCACTATTTCACCTCTAAATCTCTTAAAGACTTCGAGATGGACTTGTATTGAAAACCACTAATTAGGATATAATAAATTGGCATATTATAGAACTCGGTGTTGTCACATAAAAAAATCTGAAGAGAGAAGTTAAATCGCCTAAAGTTATTAGAGTCAAATACCGCTGTTCAGATGCCCAAAGAAGAACGTCGTTTTACATCACTCTTTGTACGTTAAATACAAACAAGCACCGCTACAGTACTTAATTCCTTTATCCGTGTGTTACTACGTGTATTCCTAGGCATTATTGTATTTGTTTACATTTATCAATTTATTTATCTTGTACCACTAAAATGCCTCCCTTAGTTGATAATTCCGATCTGGGACATGTAACGGTAGTTTTTGTTTGAACTGAAAATGAGTTTTGTTTTCTGATCTGATTATTAGTGGACATTCATTAATGATGAACGGTTGCTAGGAGAAGAAAATCAATAATCTTGATAGATATCTGTTCTGTAATCTTGTTTCATGAATATGAAAAAATGTCGCGGTGAATGTAAAAGTTTTGTAACGGAAAATGAATAATCTTCAAAAAGAGATATCCCGTAATCTTGATAGTGATGGGAGTAAAGAATTTTATGTAATTAACGGAAACTATTTATTAAGGAAGTAAGGATTTATCGATATCCTTGAGGTAACCTGCAATGAGTGAATAGGAAAGAAAGTTCGAGCAAAATTCACTCAAGATTCAACAATCAAATTATATATTTATCGCAATTGCATTAGCTTATCTGATATATCGAAGTAATTATTATTATTAACTCTTTATATACATTGCACATATTTTTGACAAGGAAAGAGAGCCCGCTTTAAGATCCAGACGATACAATTGGTGACATGAAGAAACTGATAGCCGCACAAACTGACACGAGATGGGAAAGAATTATGCTTACAACATATGGCGCCCAACGCGGGGCCGAAGAAAATGGAGAGAAATCAGCAACATGAATTTTGTGGAAAAAACGAAGAATACGGGTTACAGACAATATGTATCAGCTTAACTACACCACCTGAGCACTTAGCTCTGCGATCACAATTGTTACGTCTGCCTCCAAGGTACTTTTGTGTATCACTGTGCTTCAGTCTTCTTCAATGGCCACTGTCTCCGTATGATATTGCAGGGGCAGTTCTTCCTTGATGCGTTTGAATCACCGAGTCACCTACTTGTTTTTCAATGACGTACATGGTTATGTTTTACGTTCTAGCAGTTAATTTTCCTCTATAAAAGTTCTCCAAGTTATTTTTTGTAATGGAACAGCTCTCTTAACGCTCGCGCGTCGATAATGCAGTTAGCATACACCGTAACACTTGCGGTGAGTGAGGAGAGGTTGGAGGGGCAGAATGCATTACTGGTTACCATGGCTACAGACTCAGTTCCAGAAGCCGAATATTCCGCGCCAACTCGTGTTGCCAACACAATACAGGAGCTACATCCTACGTATTCGTTTATTTGAAAAGAAATTTATTGGTAGAAGTGTTAACCCGCTTGAAGCGAGCCCCGCGTGCCATGTGTTACTATTTATTATCAGTTAGAATCCTTATAAAAACGTAATTTTTTATGTGGTCAGCGATTATTGTCTGATACGTGAAGTGTTTAATTTTTCATATTTAAGGAATATATAATGAATCCAATACACGATTTCTTATGTTCCATTCTCCAAACAAGCTTTTCTTTATGGAAAAATGATGACAAACGCGACGTGGTAAATGTCGGTAGGCTAAAAACAATGCTATGTTTAGAAAAACTTTGCGGCGGAGCATCTTCAAAATTCACGAGGAAATTTAACACTCGTTGTTATAAATAACATGATTGTGTCAGACTGAAGGAGCTGTGAAAAAACACTAACAACATTGCAGACGTTCTTCGGGAAAGCTCACGTCTATAAATTTTAAAATATAATGAGAACGTTAAGCTTAACAGACTTTTCATGCAATATTCCATTAGGGAAGTAGACAAGAAATGATATTTCGTGGACATAATGAAAAATGTGTAGTGTTTAACGCCCGCTTTTACTACATACGGCACCGCAGGCGATGACACTGATGATACATGAAATGAAGATGGAGCACCGGTGGAATGAGATGGCAGGGGAAACCGGAGGTCCCGGAGAAAACCCGCCCTAGCGCCATGTTGTCCACCACAAATCTCACTTAGCGGTCGCCTGGGATCGAACCCGGGCCGCCTTGGTGAGAGCCAAGCGGTCTAACCACTGAGCGTGGACATAATGAAGGCGACGACTCTTTAAATAAAGGTAATTTTAAGGAACTTTTGGATTTATATACAAAGGGAGGCCCAATGAAATTCAAAACCACTATTCCAGTATAAAATCCGTCTTTGCGATGCTCATTTTCCGAATTTAGGTTAGCCAATTTTCCGAGTCACCTAATCAATTCGCCTGCGACATTGGTATGTTGGATCCTCCAGCAATGCTCCGCGCATTACAGTACTGCTGTACATTAATGTATGCTGAAAGAAAAAGAAGTGGCTCCAAACGGAAGTAGTTCTAATAAAGAAACATCTCCATCACTAGAACTGATCGGAATGCTATGCAGATCCCCATATTTCATACTGCACCACAGCGGTAATACATGAAATGGAATATTTGTAAAATGGCATTGTTGGAGGCCTGTTGACAGTTATGAGTACTGTGGCAAACCTGACGAAAATAACGAAAAGTGTCCTGGGCGGAAATGAACCACGGTCCGTGTCCTAATGATGTTCATGTCCCATATCTTAAAAAATGATTGTAGGGTAGCACTGTGCGTCATGAATAGAGAACGCTTCCAGTGTTTTCCGAATCGGATTCTCTTTATGGCTGTTGCTCATTTCTTTTTCTGTCGTAGTAGGGACATATTGGTAACCAATATATTGTTCATAAATTTAAAGCGCTTCTGCTTGACTCGTCATAACAGACTAGGAAGAGCTCGAGTTACCCAACCTTTGTTTTCGCAGGATTAGAGAAAATCCGGGATAAAGCATCAATATAGTATTCTCTCCCGATAGGAATCTATCTCAGACCTTCTGGATTGTTAAGCAACCAGGCAAACTCAAAAACAGAGTGAAGTAGTAATGATTTGCATATCCAAAACAGGTTCGCAACCATCTGCATTTGGCACGACAGCTGCAACAACCATACAGTAAATATTTCCAACTTAATACGTTAGAAATAATTCGATTGTTTGGTCTTCCGATTGGGCGAATGTCCCACGTTGACTTTTCACCAAATACTGATATTGGTGTTACAAAACAGAAGTACATTGAACGTGTCAATTGGGACAGGCCTTGGCTGGTGACATCTCTGGACATGTGACTTAACAGGTGCGGCGACTACTGCGCTGCTCAACTTTTCCACCAGATGTTCCTTTGGACCAAGATGCCTTCTCTCAGTTTCTTGTCTAAGGCATTTCTTAATTTCATTCCATATTTATGATATCCTCTAGAAGTTGGGCGTAAACAACTCGATTCTTTACACTGTATCTATCATCACAATTGTTAGATTGTCTTTAAAACTATTAACCTTTTTATTCTAAATACTCGTCGGTTATATTAATTTATTTTGGAGATTTTTTTGAATTTAATGTTCTATTTTCTTCCATATTAGCCTTATTGAGTAGTTTCCAATAAATATAACTCGTGTTTATATTCTAAGATGCTTTGAGTCTGCGCCAAACAGACGTTTTCCTACAATAAACAGTACGGCTCCTTGTCTAGCCCTATGACCAGTCTTGATCCATTGTACCTATGCCCCCAAGTGGGGCATCCCCGGGTGGACGAATGAGGCGACAGGAGACAGAGGGCGGCCGTCCCAAGGAGCCATGACAGTGTAGAGGGCAGGGTTCCTATATTTTATTTAGATGGAAACCTCTCCCGGCAGGCCAGGACAACGGACATCCCATCCTACAGTGGTTCGGAAACAGTCCCACCACGAGAGTTGGGTTCGGAGACCGGAAACCAACCTACCGGAGCATTCAGAGCATATCATCCTGCCATGCACCGCCGAGACTCCCGCCGACACTTCTACCCTGAAAGAGACCACCAGATGAGAGATGATATGAAATGATAATGGAGATGAAATGGAGGGAAGGAAATTTGGGGATGTAATTAACCTACACAGCATTCGCCGGAGAGCCGAAAACACCCGAAAAAGCCCATGGGTCCGGTAGGCCGGTCACGGGAATCGAAACCTGGCCTCCCGAATGCTGGTCACAGACCAAACCGCCTGAGCTATCCCTCTCGGTACCAATAAGTGTAACTGGGACAAGTAGTAAACGTACTACAGAGGTATTTTTTAGACGTGACGTAACTTTTTTCTTCTTTTTTGTAATTTACGTCCTCCAACGTAAAGTCATATCGGACGATGAATGACAACGGTGAAATGATGCTCAAATGAGTCCGGGGTCCATGGAACTTAAGAGTTACCTGACATTCCTATATCAGGATAAGGGAAAACCCCGGAAAAAGTATCCAGGTAACTCACATTAACCGAGATTCGAACTCGGGACCTCTTGAACGTGAGGCAGACACGCTACCATCTACGCTACCGAGGCGGGCAGACGTGGCATATGACGTAATGCTGCGCAGTAGTTTATGGTCGAGTCCACTTGTTTCTTTGTTAGTCATCTGCCATCCAACCCACTCTCCGTAGCGGAGGGGATCCGTCCCCTTCAGCTGCTGCGGTGCGGGCGCTGTGGACCCGTAGCACTTGTGGTGCCTCTGACGTTACTAGAGGAACCTCGGACCGAACTGCCGAGCCCCTCCCTGAATGGAAGTTGTTCGGATTGGGTTGGACTCGAGGGGGCAGTGGTTCCCGATACCCGTGGGAGATCGGGTAAGTCTTCGGGCAGGGTTGAGGGAAGCCATATATTTCCGCGGACTAGCCAGCATAGCTAGTAGGTGTGCCAGATCACCAGGCGGCCCAACCGAGGTTAATCAGTAGCCTTTCCCTTTGGGATTGGCGCGCGTAAGTGGCGTATCCCGTCTTGTATTTTCGGACCAGATGGGGGGGGGCCTTGTTAGTCTCTAGGTCTTGCCCTATGGAAAGCCCCACGGATAACTCCATGGTTTTGAGAGGGAGGTCGGTCTCACCTTGTGGAGGCCACCCTTGTAGATACCCACTAGCTTTATCAGCAATTGCTGGTGAAAGTAGAGATCCTACCCCTACCACTCATTTACATGACGTCACTCGCGCTTATCCGAGCAAGGTCATGCACCATACCTAAAAGATACATCTGTACCTCTCTGACGAATAAATGCAGTTGATATAGGAGTCGCTGGTGTAGAGAGATCAGAGAAGGCGGGAATATAGTAAAGTCTGTCTACTCAACGCAAGTGCACGGCGGCCGCTTTCTTTGAGGAACCCTCATAATCGTTTTACAACATGGACCCTCCTCCTGACGGTCCCCTCTACAAGGTTGCAATATTTTAACATCACCGTCTTGCACCTAATGAAACAGAACAACTGGAAGTTGGAACTTTGGCAACTGAGACTCCACGCGGAGTAGAAAAATTGGGGTTGCTATTGGTCCTCAACGACAGTGTTCCATTTCTGAAGTGTGGAGTTAGATTTATGACGGTCATTAGTGGACGGGAGGGTCAGGTTTTTTGAGGTCCCTTTGACTGGGAACTGCACACACGTTGGCTAAATAGACTTTACAGTACAGCCTGACCACCAAAGCATCAGCATACACGTAATACGACGTATATTTCTTTTTCTTGCTAAATCGATATCCCATGACTTACACTATTCTCCACAATGTGATGTTCTCTTTAACACCCAGTTTACGTAAAGTCTGTTTAGCCAACGTGTGTGCAGTTCCCAGTCAAAGGGACCTCAAAAAGCCTGACCCACCCGCCCACTAATGACCGTCATAAATCTATCTCCACACTTCAGAAATGGAACACTGACGTTGGGGACCAATAGCAACCCCAATTTTCTGAAAATGACAGTTGCATGTCTACTCCGCGTGGAGTCTCAGTTGCCAAAGTTCCAACTTCCAGTTGTTCTGTTTCATTAGGTGCAAGACGGTGATGTTAAAATGTTGCAACCTTGTAGAGGGGACCGTCAGGAGGAGGGTCCATGTTGTAAAACGATTTTGAGGGTTCCTCAAAGAAAGCGGCCGCCGTGCACTTGCGTTCAGTAGACAGACTTTACTGTAGGAATTTCTTTCCTCTGTTCGTAAAAGTCGAAAAAAGTTCTGTACACAACACATTGTTCAAACTCATATGCCCGATTTCACTAACAGATGTTAAAACCGACGTTAACTAACGTAACGTAACAATTGTAACGGCGTCAACAAAGCTGTTAAATTTCTTGCATTTCACCAACCTGTTTTCTGAAAATGTTAACAAACATGTGTTAACGCCAAGAGACTCGTAAATATTGTAGTTATGGATGAGTCATATTATTTTTGAACGTACTGCGATGTGCTTTTGTTTTCATTTTCGTCTGCACACGGATGAAAAATGGCGGATAAACAAAATCATAAACAAAAGCCGTGAAACAAATTTCTCATCGATGGAGAAAGAATTGTTAATTGAATTGCTGACGAAGTGTAAGGATATCGTGGAAAATAGGAGGACGGATGCGGTGAATGTAAAAGAGAAAGATGTCACGTGGGAAACAATTGGAAAATAATTTAATTCAAATGTATGTGTCATTACTAGAAACACGAAACATCTGCAGTATTGCGTAAATTTAAAACGAGGAGCGAAGAAGGACAAGTAACGAGACAGCAGGTGGACAGTGTATTTTCCACATAATTCAGTGAATTATAAAATAGTAAAGTTATTATTACTTGAAGCAAAGGCGAGATCGGCATATTCCTTTCGATTCATGTTCTAACCTCTCTTGTACTTCCGCAGTAACCTTCATAGCAATATGTTTCGACAGTCTATACCTCTGTAGAACATTTTCTTCTGATAGCTCCTCAAAATCATTTCTCCTCATACTCTATTACGAATACCATTTAGACGTCTTAAATATAGCAAATCGACAACAACAGCTGAGTTCACGCCCGCCATCTTGACTATTTACGATTGTTAAGGACTTAACAACAGAAATTTGACTTGTTAGTTTAACAAGAGATTTAACACGAGTGTTAAGCTAACACTTGTTGGTGAAATGCAATTTTTGTTATAACTATTGTTAAACCCGTGTTAAATTTTAACATCTATTGCTGAAATTAGACACTAGAGTTCGAATGTTTTTGAATGTGGGCGATGTTTACCAGGTGTTGAAAGTTTCTCTCCCATCCGCCTTGAACTGTAAACCTGTTTCACTATATTACGCGCTGTTCTTGTAATAGAATCATTTAACGCAATAATTAGATCTTTACGTTTGTTTCTTTACAAAACTGTAACACACTCAATATTCATTTTCTACTTTGTGAGCGCATGACTTGCCACGGCGGCGTTTGCATTTTGGCTTGATTCGCACCCTCCACTGTAAGAGACTCAATTGCTGCATTCCAGTATTGCCGAACGATACAGGGAATGGTGACGTAATACCGCTTATCTGATTGTTTACGTATGCTTCTAATGCTGGCCGTCTACATTCATTGTTCAGGCAGGTGGCACACACTATACAAACACAAATATGTTGAACTAGCAATTTGAAGTGTTGATACCAGAACAGGTTAAGAATCAGTGAGAGAATGCTGATGTAGGTTGTACTCAGTATCAAAAGTCAATATACGCTACCCCAAGTTTGTTAATATTTATTTACGATTTAATTTAAGCTGCAGCTAAATATGAGTAAGTTACTGATTTTTAAGAACAAGAACGTTGTGTGGATACTCGATTGGTGTTTCTACTATACGAGGGTGGTCTGGAATGTTTCCGACATCAATATGAAGATGGCAGCACTCGTAAATAAAAGCTAGTGAACGTCGATAATTAATCTTTTGGCAGTTACTCACCAAAGTGTCAGCTATTTTGGACGCTCAGTTGTTATGTAACAATCGTTTGAGTAAGTTGATATGAGTGTTTTTTTTTTTAAAAAATGGACAAAATTGAGTATCGAGCTCTCATTATATATTTATTTTTGAAAGGCAGTACGCCTATGGGAGTCAAAGTTGAGTTGGATTCTGTGTATGGGGACTCTGAAATATCATTTACCACAGTGAAATTTTGGGCAGTTGAATTTAAACGTGGCCGTAAAAGCTTGGGAGGCATTGAACGTTCGGGACGCCCAAAAATTGCAACTACTGACGAAAACATCGCAAAAGTTGAACAAATGGTGCTAGACGACCGACGAATTAAAGTGAGAGACATAGCAGAGGATATGAATGTGTCAAAAGAACGTGTTTGTCACATATTAAATCAACATTTAGACATGAGGACGCTATCCGTCCGTTGGGTGCCGCGTTTGCTCACGTTAGACCAAAAACGTGTTCGAATGAACATTTTCAATCCTTTGTTGGCGCAGTTTAGGTGCAATAACTCCGAGTTTTGGCGCCGATTAATTACTGTAGATGAAACTTGGATACACCATTATACGCCCAATACAAACATACAGTCCAAACAGTGGACAGCAAAGGGTAACCAGCTCAACAAAAAAAACTGTTTTTTTTTTTCGGCTGGGAAAGCAACTGTTTTTTATAGTCATGGAGTTATTTTAATCGATTATCTTAAAAAACGTAAAACCATTACAGGAGCACACTACGCATCATTACTTGACAAGCTGAAGGCAGAACTTGTGGGAAAATGGCCACATTTGCAGAAAAAGAAAAGCCTGTTTCGCCAAGACAACGCGCCATCTCACACCTGAACGGTTGCAATGGCGTAAATCCACGCATTACGGTTTGAACTGCTTGACTCACCAGATCTAGCCCCAATTGACTTCTTTTTGTTCCTTCATCTGAAAGTTGCGCTTGGAGGACAGAGATTTTCGTGAAATGAAGAGGCAATCACCTACAAAGAAAAACGCCGACTATCATGAAAAAAAAAAGAAAAAAAAAACCTGAAAAATATATTGTATCTTTATTAGTTAGGAAGCTTTTCGGACCACCTATGTATTTTCAATGTTGAACTTTTAATAAGTAATTTGATATTCCCAGAATTACAATTTTCATTGTGCATTACCTTCCAAAAGCAGTTAAGTGGAGTAGAAAGCACTCGACAGTGTCTCTAGCCCGTTCTCCAAGATTCACTTGTATGTACCACGATAAATCATTATGTTAGCCTTACATTTAAAGGCGCCACTAAAATTTAACGCGTCACTATTAATGAAGGTAAATGAAATGAGTAATGACTGAACAGAGACTGACAGACGCATGCCATCAGAAAGCTGAATGCATAAAGAGAAACCCACAACACGTTGATCTGTATACTTGTGAATCACACTATAGGTATGAACGTCTGAAGTTTCTACAGGGATTGGCGTAAAACAGGTTGCAATACTTCATGTCAAATTTACATAATGTAATAAATCGAGGCAGCGAGTGCAATGTCCTCACCAAATTTAATGACAACGCTGCAGTTGTTGTCGCTTCAACTAGTGAAGAATAGTTTCCGTACGACACGAGCACAAGGCTGACCCACATTTGCGTATTATGTTTGTCAGACGACTTTAGTTCACGAGGGCGTGGCTGTATCGCCTCTAGCCGCTGGCTGGTTGGCTACGTATTACCTCTTTGACTCAACAAATTAAAATACACGCGGAAATCGCGTAATAGCTTCCGAAAATCTGCACTTATTTAACCAGAGATCATTCATTTTTGTCCCATGTTCAGTTTCTCCGAGAACTTTTCACTTTGGCTGAATATAATAAACAAATAGTTCGCAATCTGAGCTGGCTGTAACAACATAATAGTTACAGCTGACACTGACACATCCCACTGAGTAAGGATGAATTTTTGAAAGAACAACAACACATAAAAGAGATAGCGGTATTAAATGGATTCAACCCAGCTATCATAAGGAACATGATGAAGAGAAAAGAAAAACTGAAGATAAGATCAAAAAATACCACTCTCATACCACTTAATAACACAAATTGGCAATATAGAAAATTCACCTACCATCCATGGGCTTTTAGAAAATTTGAACGAATCTTCAAAAGACTAAACTTAAAACTAGCACCCCAAAACAAATTCAGTCTGAGGAACCTGCTAAATAAACCACTGAAAAATACAATCCCCAACAATTTGAAATCAGGAATTTATCAGATTAATTGTGAAACATGTGAAAAAGCTACATAGGAAAAACTAAGAGAAACTTGTTAACCAGGCAAAAAGAACACCAGAGGAACATTAAGTTGAAACAAACAGAAAAATCTGCAGTTTCACACCATTTTTGGACAGAAAACCACAACATTGGCCGTAACATTAAACTGTTAAAATCTTTTAAGTACACCCATAGAATTGGATATTTGGGAAAAAATATTCATAAACAAAAACCGTGATAAAGTTATAAATTTTGAAATCCCGGCATTAAATAAAGTATTAAAACTTAGTGTCCCTAACACCAGATGGCAGAGTGATCTGAGCTCCATAGTAGTGGAAGAAGAGGAATGTTCATTTAGTCAGTAAACAGCTGAGGATGAGATCGAATGATCTTGAAAACGTTTCAATTATACAACAAGTAAGTGAAGTTTGAGTGTAAACATAGTGACTCATATATCAAACTTAAATATGAAGAATACTTCACTGTTAATAATGCTTCTGCTTTTAATATTTATTTGTAGTTGGTTTAAAGAATGGTTAATTGAATTGGTGACAAAGTATAAGGATATCGTGGAAAATAAGAGGACGGATGCGCTGAATGTAAAAGAGAAAGATGCCACGTGGGGATAAACTGGAAACAAATTCAATTCAAATCCATGTGTCACTACTAGAAGCACTGAACAACTTCGTCAGTATTACGTAAATTTAAAATGGGGAGCGAAGAAGGACAAGTGACGAGTGACTTCAACGTTTCAAGACGGAAGGTGGACAGCGTATTATCCACATAATTTAGTGAATTATAAAATCGCAACGTTATTTATACTTGAAGCAAAGCAGAGATCGGCATATTCCTTTCGATGCATGTTCTAACTCAGTATTACGTAAATTTAAAACGAGGTGCGAAGAAGGACAAGTGACGAGTGACTTGAACGTTTCAAGACGGGAGGTGGACAGTGTATTATTCACATAATTCCGTGAATTATAACATCGCAAAGTTATTTATACTTGAAGCAAAGGCGAGATTGGCATATTCCTTTCTATGCATGTTCTAACCTCTCTTGTACTTCCACAAGTAACCTTCAGAGCAACTTGTTTCGACAGTAGAACATTTTCTTCTGATAGCTCCTCAAAATCATTTCTCCTCATAGGCCGCACTATATTACGAATGCCATTTAGACGTCTTAAATATAGCAAATCGACATCAACGGCTGCGTTCACGACCGCCATCTTGACTATTTACAATTGTTAAGGACTGCAACAGTGTTGCAGTCGCTATTTTGTCAAGTGCTTTAGGCTTAGTATACCAGTAATATACGTTTCAAGACGGGAGGTAGACAATGTATTGTCCTGTTGTTGTTGTTGTTGTTGTTGTTGTTGTAATTTACGTCCTCCAACGTTAAGTCATATCGGACGATGAATGAAATGGGTGAAATGATGCTCAAACGGGACCAGTGTCCATAGAGCTTAAGAGTTAACCGACATGCGTCTTTTAGGATAAGGGGAAACCCCTGGTAAAACCTTATCCAGCTAGCTCACCCTGACCGGGATTCGAACTTGGAACCTCTTGAACATGAGGCAGACACGCTACCACCACGCTTCCCAGACGAGCACTATGCTGTTGCATATTACCTTCCATTATGGTATATTGTTTTAAAAATATTATTTTCAATTTTCAAATAGTATAGATAAACTATTATTAATTGATAGAATGATCCAGAAAACGAGAGCCCACGAAAAGTATTTTCGTCATTCTTTCAGTAATGCTTTTTGTGTGATTTGCAATGAAATTCAAAAACATAAGTACAATCTCTTCACAAAGTAAGCAGATGAGGTCTATATTTCCCTCATATGACACAAGGATTTTTCTAAATTGACCAAAAATCGTTTAAAATTAACAAAACGTGTTTCTAAAAGTCCTGTATAACTACTATTTTGTGCACAAAGCAATGCACAATATAATATTTTGTTGGAGCAAAATTGGAGGAAATAAGTACACTTACCTGATCACACGCACTGCGACAAGATCCTGTAGCTCTGGAACAGCATGTTGCTTCTGAAAACAAACCATACAGTTTCTTAAATTCATATAATTATTTGCTTTGGTATAAAGGTTAATACATTTAATTAAATACATATGCTGAAGATGTGCATTATGTATTTGTTGTTAAGTATAACAGAAGGAAGAATGTTTTACACAATAAAATGCCTAAATGTTAATATAGCAAACAGTTTTACATAACCATAGAAGCTTCGGATTGTAAGGCTTAACAGGAACATAGCAAGACAAAACATGTTATAAACTATGGGCTGATGCCAATGACATTACACCTTGTTAAATATTAACAAAGATCAACATTTCTTACAACAGTTTTAATTATTTGCTGTTGTAGAGCTGACTTGTAATGGTCGTGTGCAAGGTTCTACTACCGGGAGAGTTACATAGGTAAATCTGAAAAGCTTCCGACCTAATCAAGATACAAGACATTTTTTCAGAATTTTTTATTTTTACGTTTCAACATAGTCTCCTTGTAATTCTATGCACTTCTCCCAGCGATGTTCCCATCTCTGTAACCCGTCCAAATAGTACTCGACGTTTTTTAACATAGTCTCCTTGTAACTCTACACACTTCTCCCAGCGATGTTCCCATCTCTGTAACACGTCCAAATAGTACTCGGCGTTTTTCTACATAGTCTCCTTGTAACTCTACACACTTCTCCCAGCGATGTTCCCATCTCTGTAACACGTCCAAATAGTACTCGGCGTTTTTCAACATAGTCTCCTTGTAACTCTACACACTTCTCCCAGCGATGTTCTCATCTCTGTAACCCGTCCAAATAGTACTCGGCGTTTTTCTACATAGTCTCCTTGTAACTCTACACACTTCTCCCAGCGATGTTCCCATCTCTGTAACACGTCCAAATAGTACTCGGCGTTTTTCTACATAGTCTCCTTGTAACTCTACACACTTCTCCCAGCGATGTTCTCATCTCTGTAACCCGTCCAAATAGTACTCGGCGTTTTTCTACATAGTCTCCTTGTAACTCTACACACTTCTACCAGCGATGTTACCATCTCTGTAACCCGTCCAAATAGAACTCGGCGTTTTTCAACATAGTCTCCTTGTAACTCTACACACTTCTCCCAGCAATGTTCCCATCTCTGTAACCCGACCAAATAGTACTCGACGTTTTTCTACATAGTCTCCTTGTAACTCTACACACTTCTCCCAGCGATGTTCCCATCTCTGTAACACGTCCAAATAGAACTCGGCGTTTTTCAACATAGTCTCCTTGTAACTCTACACACTTCTCCCAGCGATGTTCCCATCTCTGTAACCCGACCAAATAGTACTCGACGTTTTTCTACATAGTCTCCTTGTAACTCTACACACTTCTCCCAGCGATGCTCCCATCTCTGTAACCCGTCCAAATAGTACTCGACGTTTTTCTACATAGTCTCCTTGTAACTCTACACACTTCTCCCAGCGATGTTCGCATCTCTGTAACCCGTCCAAATAGTACTCGACGTTTTTCTACATAGTCTCCTTGTAACTCTACACACTTCTCCCAGCGATGTTCCCATCTCTATAACACGTCCAAATAGTACTCGGCGTTTTTCAACATAGTCTCCTTGTAACTCTACACACTTCTCCCAGCGATGTTCCCATCTCTATAACACGTCCAAATAGTACTCGGCGTTTTTCAACATAGTCTCCTTGTAACTCTACACACTTCTCCCAGCGATGTCCCCATCTCTGTAACACGTCCAAATAGTACTCGGCGTTTTTCAGCATAGTCTCCTTGTAACTCTACACACTTCTCCCAGCGATGTTCCCATCTCTATAACACGTCCAAATAGTACTCGGCGTTTTTCAAC
Organism: Mantis religiosa; assembly: GCA_030765055.1. Lineage (NCBI taxonomy): Eukaryota > Metazoa > Arthropoda > Insecta > Mantodea > Mantidae > Mantis > Mantis religiosa. The sequence goes on from JAUKNK010000156.1 coordinate 480,933, forward strand.
ATAGTCTCCTTGTAACTCTACACACTTCTCCCAGCGATGTTCTCATCTCTGTAACCCGTCCAAATAGTACTCGGCGTTTTTTAACATAGTCTCCTTGTAACTCTACACACTTCTCCCAGCGATGTTCTCATCTCTGTAACCCGTCCAAATAGTACTCGGCGTTTTTTAACATAGTCTCCTTGTAACTCTACACACTTCTCCCAGCGATGTTCCCATCTCTGTAACCCGACCAAATAGTACTCGACGTTTTTCTACATAGTCTCCTTGTAACTCTACACACTTCTCCCAGCGATGCTCCCATCTCTGTAGCCCGTCCAAATAGTACTCGACGTTATTCTACATAGTCTCCTTGTAACTCTACACACTTCTCCCAGCGATGTTCCCATCTCTGTAACCCGTCCAAATAGTACTCGACGTTTTTCTACATAGTCTCCTTGTAACTCTACACACTTCTCCCAGCGATGTTCCCATCTCTATAACACGTCCAAATAGTACTCGGCGTTTTTCAACATAGTCTCCTTGTAACTCTACACACTTCTCCCAGCGATGTTCCCATCTCTATAACACGTCCAAATAGTACTCGGCGTTTTTCAACATAGTCTCCTTGTAACTCTACACACTTCTCCCAGCGATGTCCCCATCTCTGTAACACGTCCAAATAGTACTCGGCGTTTTTCAGCATAGTCTCCTTGTAACTCTACACACTTCTCCCAGCGATGTTCCCATCTCTATAACACGTCCAAATAGTACTCGGCGTTTTTCAACATAGTCTCCTTGTAACTCTACACACTTCTCCCAGCGATGTTCTCATCTCTGTAACCCGTCCAAATAGTACCCGGCGTTTTTTAACATAGTCTCCTTGTAACTCTACACACTTCTCCCAGCGATGTTCCCATCTCTGTAACACGTCCAAATAGTACTCGGCGTTTTTTAACATAGTCTCCTTGTAACTCTACACACTTCTCCCAGCGATGTTCTCATCTCTGTAACACGTCCAAATAGTACTCGGCGTTTTCCAACATAGTCTCCTTGTAACTCTACACACTTCTCCCAGCGATGTTCCCATCTCTGTAACCCGTCCAAATAGTACTCGGCGTTTTTTAACATAGTCTCCTTGTAACTCTACACACTTCTCCCAGCGATGTTCCCATCTCTATAACACGTCCAAATAGTACTCGGCGTTTTTCAACATAGTCTCCTTGTAACTCTACACACTTCTCCCAGCGATGTTCCCATCTCTATAACACGTCCAAATAGTACTCGGCGTTTTTCAACATAGTCTCCTTGTAACTCTACACACTTCTCCCAGCGATGTCCCCATCTCTGTAACACGTCCAAATAGTACTCGGCGTTTTTCAGCATAGTCTCCTTGTAACTCTACACACTTCTCCCAGCGATGTTCCCATCTCTATAACACGTCCAAATAGTACTCGGCGTTTTTCAACATAGTCTCCTTGTAACTCTACACACTTCTCCCAGCGATGTTCTCATCTCTGTAACCCGTCCAAATAGTACTCGGCGTTTTTTAACATAGTCTCCTTGTAACTCTACACACTTCTCCCAGCGATGTTCCCATCTCTGTAACACGTCCAAATAGTACTCGGCGTTTTTTAACATAGTCTCCTTGTAACTCTACACACTTCTCCCAGCGATGTTCTCATCTCTGTAACACGTCCAAATAGTACTCGGCGTTTTCCAACATAGTCTCCTTGTAACTCTACACACTTCTCCCAGCGATGTTCCCATCTCTGTAACCCGTCCAAATAGTACTCGACGTTTTTTAACATAGTCTCCTTGTAACTCTACACACTTCTCCCAGCGATGTTCCCATCTCTATAACACGTCCAAATAGTACTCGGCGTTTTTCAACATAGTCTCCTTGTAACTCTACACACTTCTCCCAGCGATGTTCTCATCTCTGTAACCCGTCCAAATAGTACTCGGCGTTTTTCAACATAGTCTCCTTGTAACTCTACACACTTCTCCCAGCGATGTTCCCATCTCTGTAACATGTCCAAATAGCATTCGGCGTTTTTCAACATAGTCTCCTTGTAACTCTACACACTTCTCCCAGCGATGTTCCCATCTCTGTAACACGTCCAAATAGCACTCGGCGTTTTTCAACATAGTCTCCTTGTAACTCTACACACTTCTCCCAGCGATGTTCCCATCTCTGTAACACGTCCAAATAGAACTCGGCGTGTTTCAACATAGTCTCCTTGTACCTCTACACACTTCTCCCAGCGATGTTCCCATCTCTGTAACCCGTCCAAATAGTACTCGGCGTTTTTCAACATAGTCTCATTGTAACTCTACACACTTCTCCCAGCGATGTTCCCATCTCTGTAACCCGTCCAAATAGTACTCGGCGTTTTTCAACATAGTCTCCTTGTAACTCTACACACTTCTCCCAGCGATGTTCCCATCTCTGTAACCCGTCCAAATAGTACTCGGCGTTTTTCAACATAGTCTCCTTGTAACTCTACACACTTCTCCCAGTGATGCTCCCATCTCTGTAACCCGTCCAAATAGTACTCGACGTTTTTCAACATAGTCTCCTTGTAACTCTACACACTTCTCCCAGCGATGTTCCCATCTCTGTAACCCGTACAAATAGTACTCGGCGTTTTTCTGTGTATAATAATTGTTGACGAAGGTGACTGCCTCTTCATTTGACGAAAATCTCTGTCCGAGCGCAATTTTCAGATGAGGGAACAAAAAGAAGTCGCTTGGGGCTAGATCTGGTGAGTCAAGCAGTTCAAACCGTAATTCGTGGATTTTCGCCATTGCAACCGCTGAGGTGTGAGATGGTGCGTTGTCTTGGTGAAACAGAATTTTCTTTTTCTGCTAATGTGGTTGTTTTTTCGCAAGTTCTGCCATCAGCTTGTCATTTAATGATGCGTAGTATGCTCTTGTAATGGCTTTTCCTATTTAAAGATAATCAGTTAAAATAGCTCTATGACTATTCCAAAAAACAGTTACCATCACTGTCCCAGCCGAAAAAAAAAGTTTCTTCCCCCTTTGCAGTCCCCTATTTTGACTGTATTTTTGTTTCGGGCATATAATGGTGTATCCAAGTTTCATCTAAAGTAATTAATCGGCGCCTAAACTCAGATTTATTGCGCCTATACTGCGCCAACAGAGCGTTGGAAATGTTCATTCGTACACGTTTTTGGTCTAACATGAGTAAACGCGACACCCAACTGGCGGAAAGCTCTATCATGTCTAAATGTTGATTTAATATTTGACAAACACGTTCTTTTGACATATGTGTAATTTCTCTCACTTTGATTCGGCGGTCGTCTAGCATCATTTGGTGAAATTTGTCGATTTTTTCGTCGGTAGTTGCAGTTTTTGGACGTCCCGAACATTCATCGTCTCCCAAGCTCTTACGGCCACGTTTAAATTCAGCTGCCCAAAATTTCATTGTGGTAAATGATGGTGCAGAGTCTCTTTACAGAGAATCCAACTCATCTTTGATTTACGTAGGCGTATTGCCTTTCAAAAGCAAATATTTAATGACAACTCGATACTCGATTTTTCCATTTGCATAAAAACACTGACATGAACTTACTCAAACGACTGTTACATAACAACTGAGCGCCCAAAATGGCTGAAACTTCGGTGAGTAGCTGTCAACAGATGAACAACGAAATTCACTAGCTTCTATTTACGAGTGCTGCTATCTTCATGTTGAGGTCGAAAACCTTTCAGGCCACCCTCATATATCAGGGAGACAAGAGATCAATCTCCTTAGTTGGAACCATGGAGCTGCATTGAGTCACGCAATCTGGGCTTTACTCTCAGAAGGTGGACAAGCACAACAGGGTCATCAACTCGGTGTGGAGGATGCAGTTACGGGGCTCCTCGGAACTTCTGTCAGGTGTTAACCGGAAGAGCTCGAGGTGCGGAACGAGATGGTCAGCTATCGTTTCGAAAAGTAAACAAACAGTATAGATACCAAGTATTTTGAGTAGCGCCACCCTGCACTGGAAAGAGAGATGGTTTCTCTCCGAGTTCTGAGCACTTCGACTGCTCCGTCCGAGGTTACTGGAAGCTGAGGTTCAGCGTGAAGGCTCTTGCTGAATGCCCACTCTCAGTAAGGTTTAACTACAGAAAGATTTGAATGGTAACAGAAATTTTTATGATACCTTTTGTTTGTTTTAGGGTGATAAAGTAGGAGAAAGTGTGTTGTTTTTCAGTGAAATGTTTCAAGATCCAGTAACTGTTGCACCCTGTTGGAAGTTGTTTATCAAACTAAGTTGTGTTTGGAGGATTTTCTAACTTAGGAGTCATTCAGCTGTAAGAAGGATTTGTTATGGGGCTCGGCTTTAGCTCTGTTTTGGACTTGCGCTGGTGTTATCTCAAATGCTCTTCAGCCATACCGATAACACTTATCTCCGGAAGCAGCGTTTTCTGGGGTCATAATATCCCAGAAACATAACCTCCATAATACAACATAATCTAATAGAAACACAGAAATTCGGGGGATGTACCCGGAAAACCTCTGAAAGAACCTGGCTCAGGTAGGCCGGCCATGGGAATCGAACCCGGGCCTCTCGAATGCGGGCCACAGATGAAACCGCCTGAGCCATCCCACTCTGTGCTACTTGGGGGAAAAACAGAACTTCTAATAGTCAAAAAATAATCAACATTCTGACAGAAGTAGCTTACGTAGCATTATGAGGCACTTTGCAATCCAATATTTCATCTGTATCCTAACCAAGAAGAGCAAACGGAAAGGTAACTTTGTAAAAATCATGACCCTAAATATCCAAACCAGATAAAGGAATAGAAATGCAAAGAAAGTGGCAATAATTTCAATTGGAAATATTAAGAATATATTTTAATTACAGTTTGGGACTACATGAACTACAGAACCAGTAAAAGGTAGCTGAATGTTTTCAAATTCTGTATGTAATGTTTAATTACTGAAAGGAATAACATTAGAGGGCACAAAATTAGCATTTGCAAATTTGTATTTTGAGATACGCTCTATTGTACATGTTCTTGAAATTTGAAACATTTTCAAGTAATTTTAGTATTAGTTTAGTATACGTTATGCTGGGTAATCTATATAAAAGTTTGCATGAAGTGAATGTGAAATAACTGACGCAATAAGTAAAATGATAGAGGTTTCAGCGTTTAAAAGGAAACACTCAAAAATGACAGAGCTGTAGGGGTTGCAAGGAAGAACCAAAACGGGACTGTTGTAAATTGTATACGTTTATATTAGGAATGACTTCAATTGGGCAACTTTATTGACACAATCTAACTAACATTTCAGTTTTAAACCGCTACTTGTCCAACTACAGTCAGTTGTTTTCTATACTACTGTCTGCCCACCACAAGAAGGCAAGAAAGTCCTGAAGAGAGAGAGAAGCTAGAACTGTTTATCTGCTCTGTTAGTGGATCTGTCTACTACGAAATGAGTGTATGAGAGTACATATGAGTTACCCATGCTGTCAGATCTAATGCTCGTTTCAGTAACTGCAGTGATAGGTATTATGTACTGTCCACCCACCACAAGAAGGCAAGCGGGGCTTGAAGAGGGAGAGGGGTTTGAACTGTTTAGCTGCTCTGGTAGCGGATCTGTTTACTACGAAATGAGTATATGAGAGTACATATGAGTCACCCATGCCTCCAGATGTAATGCGCGTTTCAGTAACTGCAGTGATAGCTATTATGTATAGGTAAGTTATGTGACGACACTGCAGTTTTCACAAACCTAGTGTCCTTATCATATCTCAAAGACGAGCATAAATACAGCAAAAGTTATTAATTATTAAATATTATTTTATTAAATATTAGTTAATTATTATTAATTATTCTACAAATTCCACTGCTTGGCGTTCTTGTGCTGGGCAGACAGTGCCATTCTGCAGTACTGGTAACAGCTGACTTGCTCTTACGCTGGGCGTTTGATGGGAAATGCTTACAGTGTAAAGGGAGTCTGACAGCTAACATGAAGCGTATTACTGCTAAACAAAGAGAGTTTACTAACAAGCCTTTTGCATTTTCTTGCATCCTCTTTTTGTGCATTGGTATTCTGTAGTAAACAATAAAAATACACCAATTTGTTACTTTACTAGTAAGTAAATTATGTAATTATAAAACAATCTGTTTCTCCATTTAAAATCATCTCAGTGTCTTCGTCTGTGCTGTAGTCCCGAAATTACTTTAGAGTGGAAATGAACGCTACATGTCAGAATAGGTTCGAAGTTCTCCTACATAACTAAAGAGACAAAACACCAGTATACTTGAGTTGTGCGGTCGATTAGCCGCTCCTTAGTTGGCAACTATCACCATCTTCTTCCGATTTTATCAGCAGAGTCTTTGGCAACAAAAAGAAGGAATGTCCGTACTTGTGCCAGCGACCTCCTTGATGATAATACGCCAATGACTACTTACGTTTACCTACGATAAATAATTTGTTCTTTTTATTCCACTTATTTTAGTGAACATTAATATCCCAAATACGAGTGTGAGTCAAATGAAAACCTTAAATATTTTTAAATATTACTTATTGTGCAGAAGTGGTACAAAGCTGTATCACTTTTCAACATAATCTTCCTCACGCTCAGTGCAAGTCCTCCAGCGCTTACAAAGTGCATAAATGTCTTTAGAAAAACCACTCATGTACCGCGTGGCGTACCTCTTCATCAGAACGGAACTTCTTTCCTCCCATTGCGTCTTTGAGTGATCCGAGCATATGGAAATCACTTGGGGCAAGGTCTGCTGAGTATGGTGGATGAGGATGACACTCAAAATGCAGGTCTGTGATTGTTGCAACTGTTTTACGGGCAGTGTGGGGCCTTGCATTGTCATGTTGCAAAAGGACACCTGCTGACAGTAATCCACGTCGCTTTGATTTGATTTCAGGCCGCAGATGATTTTTTAGGAGATCTGTGTATGATACACTGGTGACAGTGGTCCCTCTAGGCATGTAATGCTCCAAAATGATGCCTTTTTCGTCCCAAAAGAGAGCCAACATAACCTTCCCTGCTGATGGTTCTGTTTGAAACTTCTTTGGTTTTGGTGATGAGGGATGGCGCCATTCCTTGCTCTCTTCGTTTCCGGTTGGTGGAAGTGAACCCAGGTTTCGTCCCCAGTAACGATTCTTGCAAAGAAGTCATCACCTTCCCGTTCAAAGCGCCGAAGTTCTCCACACGTCGTTCTCTCATTTCAGTAGTCAGCTGCCGTAGCAGACACTTTATGAAACTGGAGCACATCATGTACAATGTGGTGTGCTGACCCATGACTAATCTGTAAACATGCTGCAATGTCATTCATTGTCACTCGGCGGTTTTCCTTCACTATGGCTTCAACTGCTGCAATGTTCTGTGGAGTCACAACTCGTTGTGCCTGACCTGGACGTGGAGCATCTTCCACTGAAGTCACACCATTTGCGAACTTTCTACTCCATTCGTAGACTTGCTGCTGTGACAAACATGCATCACCGTACTGAACCTTTATTCGTCGATGAATTTCAATAGATTTCACACCTTCACTATGCAAAAACAGAATAACAGAACGCTGTTCTTCCCTGGTGCATGTCGGAAGTGGGGCGGCCATCTTTACACTGATACTGTGACGGTATGTTTCCATCTGCACTATGCTGCCACCTACAGGCCATTCTGCATGCTGTTTGTAGCACGCTTACCAACTTACAGGATAACGGTGCGAAATTTCGATTTGTTATTACAAATTAAAGTTTTCATTTGACTCACCCTCGTATGTGTAAAACTTCGGTTGATGGTCTAGATGGCAGTATACAAGGAATAACATTAAAACGGATAAACAGTTGCTGTAAATAATAGAAGTTCTGATTAATGACACCTCACAAAGAAGAAAATGGAACGTTAGGTAGCCCAGATATGGTTTGACGACACAGTCCTTCTCGTTGTCAGCACTATAGGATAAGTATACAAGGGAGAGGGACACCTCGCACATTGTGACTTACATATATCTTTTGTGAGTACAACCCTCCCCCCCCCCCCAGGAGAAAGGGATAAAATGAAGGAAGCATAGGAGGCTACTAACTAAAGATTGATGGGCTGAGGAATTCCTACAGAGTGCAATGGACGTCTCGTCTATCGAGCAGCCTTCTAGTGTCCACGGGAATGCTCTTTACCTTGAGCAAGCATCCGTGCCATCTGCTCGACACCTGAAAAATGAGAAAGATACCGAATGGGAGGAAAGTGATAAACATGAAGTGTGGTCATTAAGAAACCACACCAGCATTCGCTTACCGTAAAAAATACAGTAAAATCTGTCTAAAACGGACCCCCTATATGCCGAAAACTTGGAAAAATTGAAAATAAATTTTGGAACAAAGCTTTTTCCCATGTAAAACTATACTCTACGCCGGAAATCTGCCTAACGCGGCAACTGAAATATTTTTCGGTAAACGTTTGCGTAAATAGCCTGATTAAAACGGATTACTTTATGTGTAATGGGTTACTATAACTTTAAAAATTGCAATAAACTTGAGGGCAATTGCACTTGATCCATAAAGCCATAAATTGTAATCCTTCGAGGAAAAGGGAAAACAAACCATTAGTTCTCTATAATTTTCTTCCAACATACAAGTATTTTGCTGTGTTCATTCTCAGTTTCGTTGCTACATGTGATCAAGTACGAGTGGAAGAAAACTGTGAACTTTGGTGATTTTTAAAAACATAGTTTGTGTATACAGAAATTCTTTAAAATGAGTTCTAAACGCAAGACATTATCATTGGAGGAAAAAATTAAGGTTACTGAAGAACACGAAACAAACAAACGTACCATTGTTTAAAGTGGGGAAAAGTCAGACTTACGAGATTTTGAAAAAATAAAAATTAAAGACGAGTGGTTAAAGGGAAGAGCAGGGCATGTGAAACGCGTCACAAAATCTACAGAGTATGACGAGCTAAATCGTCCTATGTTCCATGATTTGTTAGTGCACGTCCTAAAGGAATTCCCATTTCTGGGCCATTGCTTCAGACTCAAGCTTTAGAGACAACAAGAAAATTAGGTAAAGACAATTTCAGAACTTCCAGTGCATGGCTCGAGAGTTTCAAACATCGGTATGTGGTGAAGCAAATGATGTTGATATGCAGACAGTTGCAGATTGGAAAGGGAACATTGAAACCAGACAGAGAAACTAGGCAATAATTACTGTATGAAAGTTTGAAAATATAGTACATAATACAGTACATATCAGCCTATTATTATTTATATTTCATTTCATATTATTTCTTCACTGTAAATCACCGTGACTATAGCTTTTGTAATTTCTTTGCATGCAAGCACAACCCTCTGTAAGACGGAAGCCTGTGTAAACGGAAAATATATGCCGGAACGATCGCCTTCTATTTCAGAGATTTTACTGCACTGCAAACGGGCGGTCGATAGGACTCGAACCTAGAACCTCTAGTTTCCGTGAAGCGTCACCTCACTTTTTGACAGCTTTTCCTAAGTTAGATTCAGTTTGGTAAGCTGCTACGTTCTCGGGGATTACCACTTCACATTATACGTGCAGGAATGAGCTGCACATGGCCACCATTACAGTAGTGTATAAAGTCGGAAAGAGCATAACATTTTATTACTCATCACCAGCACCGGTGTTCGAGGCTTGGCCTCGAGAAATCCCACAAGCACCATCCTCCCTGACTGCAGCCCAGCCACACTCCTCGCAATTGACAAAGGCCGGGGAAGTATCCCAAACTTAAACGTTGACTTCATTTTATGCTTAGTTATGTCCACCGCTTGTGTGCTTCATGTATTATCTTTTATAAATATAAATACCAATAGTTTTGTAAAAATAAGTCCATTAACTTATGGAGTAGGAGAGGGATTAACAAGCTTTAAAAATAAGTCAAGTCCGGGGAGTGATTATATAAATATAGAATTAATTAAGTATGCTTCTGATGAGTTAAAGAAAGATTCTTAGAATATTTTGAATATGTTGACAAACTCTTAAAAGATCAGCTCATGCTCATGCTGCTCAGACTTGTTCAATTTTTAGAAAAGGACACAGAAGGAAGGTAAAGAGTCACGTTAAGAGTCTTTTAAATAAAATCTATGCTAAACAACTAGTAAGGAGATTATCAGCAGCATCGATCAATGCGTTTCAGCATGGGTTTAGAACAGGAAGGTATTTTTATACCCCACCTTTAACTGCAATGGTCATATCGGTGGCCATTCTGCTTTGGAACATATCGAAGATGTTAACTCGTATTCGTTTGGTTGCTGATACTTCTGGATTTTTATTCATTAGATCACACACACACACACACACACACACACACACACACACACACACACACACACACACACACACACACACACATTCATACTCCCAGACTCTGGGGAAAACGGGAAATCGTCTTGGTCGGAGAAAAACCTCCACCCCCAGCCGGGAATCGAATCCGAGACCCCTAGCACGGCAGACAGATGCTCTACCGACTGAGCTACTGTGCCAGCCCACTTCTGACTGTCACTTTTAAAACAGATTATACGAAAGAGATGCAAATTCAATTTGAAAACACGTGTTCTTTGCTGATTTCATAAATGCCTTTGATAATGTAGTAAGAAAAAAGTAATGCGAAATAACAAAAGAAAGAGGATATCCACAACACTTGTTAAAACAACTGAAGAGCTGTAAACAAATACAAAAATATCTATTAAACCAAACGGAAAGGAGGAAATAATTAATTTAGGAGTACGGCAAGGATGTCTATTGGCTCCCACTTTATTTAGTCACTTCAGAAGATGAGTTTCAAAGAACAATACATACGAAAGAGAAATTCAAAAAGTACAATTCAATAATATCTATTAATAAATCTAAGGTTATGGCTTTTAAAGGAAAGTTTCCATTAAGATTAAAAATAGTTATTAATAACGAAAGAATAGAACAGGTCAACAGTTTTAATCACCTGGAACGCTGCACATGCTACGAAGGAGAGAAAGACGTCGATAAAAACAATTGTGTGGAACAGTTCAAAGAACACTAAGAAACACAACTAGAGACGAGGCAATTATGAAATCTTATTAAAAGCTTGCAGTTCCTCTACTTTTATATGGTAATGAAAACTGGATCCTCAGTAGATATTCGAAAATGAGATTAGAAACAGATGAGAGACAATTCTTCAGACGAATATTAGGTTACACATTACAAGATCATATGCCTAATGTTCAAACATGAGCTTAGTTTATATACAGGGAGTCCCACCTAACTCTGCGACCTCATATACCTCCAAAATGCAACAGCATGTGAACATTTTAATTTTCCAGGAATTTACATATGTCAGGGGCTCACACAATGAGAAGGTATGCACAATACATAAAGGCAAACAAATAACACTTCCAACACCAGGTTGCGTTTTTTTTTAATGGAACTTGTATGCTTATTCTAACAAAATGAAAACTAGAACTACAATTAGTGATAACACACTTGGTTTCACGTTTCTAAACCTCATACTTCTTGAAACACATGGTTGTTAGAGGGCGGCAATGGCGCAACAATTTCTGAAGTTATGCAACGCATGTACTTCTGTGCTCAGAGCAGGGGTTCCTTGCACTGGCCCGCTATATACAAACCGATATCAACTCAGCACGTTTTACGAGGGCTGTTCAACAAAGAATGATCACAATTTCTTCTTCTTCTTTTAGACAACGTACCTTTACTCATCCTCATAATTTTGATGGTCCTCAAAATAGTATCCCCTAAATACGATGCACTTGTCCCAGCGTTTCTGCCAGTCTTCAAAGACATGCTGGAAACCATTTTTGAGAGATCCTTCAAAATCGCCTCCGCAGCCATCACCACTGCTTCTGATGATGGATAATGTCTCCCACGAAGGCGTTTCTTCAAGTTAGGGAATAGAAAATAGTCACATGGGGCTAAATCCGGACTATAGGGAGGGTGAGGGATGCACTTCACGTTGATTTTTGCAGGATATTCAACAACAACATTGGCAATATGCGGCTACGCATTATCGTGGTGCAGCATTCAGCATGCTTCACAGAAATGTGGTCTTTTGTGCCTGATACGGACTTCCAGTGTTTTCAGGACATCCCTGTAGTATTGTCTAGTTTCTGATGTGTGTGCAGCTACAACATGTTGATAAACCATTCCATGAATATCAAAGAATGAGATGACCATAACTTTCCCAGCAGAAGCAACCACTTTTGCTTTTTGGAGGTTGTTGATGAAGCAGATTTCCACACTGAGCTTTGCCGTTTGGTCTCAGGATCAAAATGATGTAGCCAAGTTTCATCAGCAGTGATTACATTTGAAAGAGTCTCCGGATCTTCCTCTAACATCAACTTTAACTGCATGCAGATCTGCATGCCAATGTCCTTTTATTCGGGAATCAACAGTCTTGGAGCCCATCGTGCACAAACACGTCTCATGTGTAATGTTTCTGTCACCAACCTGTGGGTAGCACCCAATGAAATGTTCAGTATTTCAGAAAGAGATCTTAAGGTAATTCGTCGATCCTCTCTCACAATGGCAGCAGCAGTATTGATGATATCTTCCTTAAGAGCAGCAACTGGAGCACCGGGTCCACCTTCCTTTGAAATTGATTCTCTCCCCTCTATAAACATTTTAAACCACATTCGAGCTGTGCTGTAGGGAAGAACAGACTCTTCATAGGCCTCCTGTAACATTGTATAGGCCTCAACTGAAGCTTTGTTGTGACGAAAACAGAATTTCAAAGCCACATATTGCTCCTCGCGTGTTACCTCCATTGTAGCGGTAGGCGATACTGAACATGTCTGAACTTGCCTGGCTCTCACAGGCGGGAACCAGGAGTACCAACAATGAAACTACTACGGCGTGTTTGTTTCACATTACACTAACAGAATATAATAAGATTGAATTTTAGTGCGAAAAATTATGACCGTAAAAAATTATGATCATTCTTTATTGAACAGCCCTTGTAGGTTCAGTGTACTAGTGTCTGCTGATTTAGTCTGCTGTCATACTGTAACGTAATTCACGTACGTTTCGGATATTACTTTCCATATTGGCACATTAAACGGGTTTTCGTGTAGCGTGCTACAGTTGCCGTCATCTAGTCGATATGCCGGCTTTCAGAAACAGATGGATAGGACGGAGAGGTCCTGTGCGACGGCCAGCTTGGTCCCCAGACTTGAGGCCATTAGACTTCTTTCTCAGGGGCACAGTGTAGCAAGAACCGCCAACGATAGTAGAGGTTATGCCACATCGTATTACTGCGGCAATATCTGTAGAAACACTGCAATCCGTGCAGCATCCTCTTGTTACCAGATTTCAAAAGTGCAATGATGCAAGAAGAGGGCACTTCGAATATCTGTTGAAGTGACACGGTGTCATCAGACAAGACGCTTCTGGTGATTTGTGGGTGCATTTTCCATGCCGGATGTAATTCACAACAGTGAAGTTCCTGAGGGCTATACGTCACTAGTAAATGTGATTAGAAAAGTGGAACCAAGTGTTATCACTAATTGTAGCTCTAGTTGTCATTTTTCTAGAATAAACATACATGTTGTATTTAAAAACGAAACTTGGTGTTAGTAGTGTTATTTGTTTACGTTTATGGATTGTGCATACGTTCTCATTGTGTGAGCCCCTGACATAGGTACATTCCTCGCCAGTTGAAATTTTCCTATTTTGTTTCATTTCGGAGATATTTGAGGTCGCATAGTTAGATTGGGACACCCTGTATATATAAGTTAGAGGAGAAGATATATAACAGAAAATGATAATGGCTTCAACACATAGAATTGGTAATGCCAGACTTACAACTTTAGCACTGCAATACAAACCAGAAGGAGGGCGTTCAAGTGGATGACCGAAACCCAAATGGGAAGATGTCCTTGCGTCGGAACGGATTTTATAGAAATTATAAATTGGAGGAGCAGGAGGAGGAGGAGGAAGTGTCCAAATTGTGTGAAAGGTCACTTAATATTCAGGCGTTCTTACATAGATGGCACGAGAATAAAATTTGTCATAGGTATTCCCTTGGTGTTCAGACCACGTGGCAGCCGTCTGCTTACCTCGCAGATTTGTAGCTCAATATTACAGTAATTATTTACATGTACGGGAAAATATTGGAAATCCAACTTCAGTACACCTGTAGCAAATACGTAACTTTTGTTTTTCGATTTAGTAGTGGAGGAAAAGTAAAAACAGTTCCAATGTTGGCTGATTTGGTTACCAACACAAGCTTTGTCAATAACACATATTTTGTATATTTAGTGTATCACAACTCCTTAAAGTGTGTGACTGCTGATGAGCAGTGCTGGACATTGGATCTTATCCCTTTTTTAAATTTTCTTCTTTTTCTTTTTGCGGTACGTGTTTTGGGTATCATTATTGTTTATGTAGCTTGTCAAATATAAAATCAAACAAATAATGAGGGCTCTTTCTGACAAAGCACGATTAGAGCAACATGGCATACATTATAACTTTTCCGCCGCCTTATAAGCTACAATGGGGGGGGGGGGGGGCAGGGTAGCACAGTGGCTTCGTTCGCAACCCTCGTTTGAGGGTCCGAGTTCTATTCCTGGCTCTGGGGTGTCGATTTTAAATCGGCCCTATCCGCGCCTTCACCTCTAACTCGTGTGAAGTGTCCCCTATGCCCAACCGAGCGGGATGGCTCAGGAGGTTTCGTCTGTGGCCCGCATCCGGGAGTTCCGGGTTCGATTCCCCTGGCCGACCTACCTGACCCATGAGGTTTTTCGGGGGTTTTCCCGGGTCGCTAGGTGAATGCTGGGTAGGTTAATTACATCCCCCGAATTTTATGTCCCTGCATTTCATCTCCATTATCATTTCACATCATCTCTCATCTGCTCGTGTCTTTTTCAGGGTAGAAGTGTCGGCGGGAGTCTCGGCGGTGCATGGTAGGATGATATGCTCTGAGGAAAACTACTTCCTCTTCCGGTAGGTCGATTGCCGTCCCGCTGTGGGGGAGCGAATTCGTTGTCCTGGCCTGTCGGGGGAAGTCTCTATCCAAGTAAACTGTAGGGACTCTGCCCTCTGTACTATCGCGGCTCCTTGGGTCAGCCGCCCTCTGTCTCCTTCCACTCATCCTTCCTCCCGGGGGTGCTCCACTTGGGGACATAGGAACAATGGGCCCAGCATGGTGGCCTACGTACCGAATCCCCTCCGTAGTGAAATCCTAATGTGGTTCGGAGTCTACGGTATAAGCTGTAGGTCCTCTCGCCTCACCATTATCTTCGCTGTCACCCTATCATTGGAGGTAATGGACACCGCCCTCTGGATGGCTCCACCTGAGAAATGGGTCCGGTCATGACGTGGTGAGGCGAGGTTATCCCGACGGGCAAGGTTTCCATGTAGGGAGTGTTGCTATAGATACATATAAACTACCCTTAATGCAATTCCTGAATGCAGAACAACGAATACGCATTCTGCACTTCCCTAAATTATTGTAGGTATTACCGAGCGGGATGGCTTAGGAAGTTTCGTCTGTGACCCGCATTAAGGATGCTCGGGTTCGATTCCCGTGGCCAGTCCACCTGACACATGCGTTTTTGGAGGGTTTTCCCGGGTTGCTAGGCGAATGCTGGGTAGGTTAATTACATCCCCCGAATGTCCTTACCTTCATTTCATCACCATTATCATTTCATAGCATCTCTCATCTGGTGGTCTCTTTCAGGGTAGAACTGTCGGAGGGTGTCTCGGCGGTGCATGGCAGGATGATATGCTCCTAGTAAACACTTCCTCCTTCAGTAGGACGGTTTCCGGGTCGGCCTGGTGGACCGTTTCAGGACCACAGCGGATGGAATACCGGTTGTCCTGTGCTTCCGGGGAGTTTTCAACAGATCAGGGCTGGTCGCAGTGCCGAATCCCCTCCATACCGCATTGCAATCCAATCCAGTGTAGATATTTCTTCTTAATTACCCAAATTCAGAAGCATCTCTGTATAAATTTGGAACACATTCCCCTGTTAAAGTATTTATTTCGGCCATGCACTAATGTCCACATGTTCCTATTTATTTCCAGCACTCATATTCAGTCATTCATCTTGCTAGATCTGAGTTGTTACTTGGTATATATAACGTGAGGGATCTACCAGGGCAGCATTCACAAAGTGAGACCGACCTCCCTCTCAAACCAGGGAGTTACCGAGATGTCCCCGAAAGGCGCTCTGCACCTCCGTGAGGCTTTCCATAGGGCAAGACCTAGAGACTAACAAGCCTCTCCCCATCTGGTCCGAAAACACAAGACGGGATGGAAGTGAATACAGCACTTAAGCGCGCCAACCCCAAATAGGGGAAGGCTACCGATCAACCTTGGTAGGGCCGCCTGGTGATCTAGCACACTTTTTACTAGCTATGCAGGCTAGTACCCGGGAATATATGGCTTCCCTCAACCCCGCCCGGAGACGTACCCGATCTCCCACGGGTATCAGAAACCACTGCCCCCTCGAGTCCAACCCAATCCGAACAACTCCTATTCATGGAGGGGCTGGAATTTTCGGCCCGAGTTTCCTCTAGTAACGTCAGAGGTACCACGAGTGCTAGGGGTCCTCAGAGCCCGCACCACTGCAGCTGAAGGGGACGCATCCCCTCCCCTACGGGATGTTACTTGGTATAGTTAAGGGAAGCATTAGTATTATACAAAGTGGGAAATTAAAAGTATACGCTTTCGCAAATGATAGTGATGAATACAACAATATAACAGCAGCTAACAATACAACAGCAGCTACGCAGGGTTGCTAAAGTCTCATCTGAAAAATACCACAGCACTTCGGTTAAGACAACTTACTACCAGATTCAGGACTTTTAACTGAAGTATTCAGTGTATTCCCTGGTCCATATATTGGAACATCTTACATTTCATCCTCCAATTTCCTCCTGCATCCTCTGCTGTACCCTGCCCTGTCCTGCCCTCTGACCCACAGCTCTAAATGCTTTATTAGAAGCCTTAATTCTTTGTCTGACCAATTTGAACATCGCTTTTATTGTATTACAGCCAATTGAACGGCCATATTTTTAGCGCATGACATCTTACTATACAGTATCATTATTAAATGTTGCTCCATCATCATGAAGCGTGTCCACATATACAAACTCTGTCTACATCACATAAAACTGCTGACACATTCACTGGAGTTGTATGAGACCATTAGCACATTTAAGTAATAAATCTTGTTTTCCCTAGAACCCAGTTTATACATAGGATGTCTGAAAAGTTTCCGACCTAATAAACCTACAAGACCTTTTTTCACATTTTTCTTTTCAACATAGTCTTCTTGTAACTCTACACACTTCTCCCAGCGATGTTCCCATCTCTGTAATCCGTCCAAATAGTACTCGACGCTTTCAACATAGTCTCTTTGTAACTCTACACACTTCTCCCAGCGATGCTCTCATCTCTGTAACCCGTCCAAATAGTACTCGACGCTTTCAACATAGTCTCTTTGTAACTCTACACACTTCTCCCAGCGATGCTCTCATCTCTGTAATCCGTCCAAATAGTACTCGACGCTTTCAACATAGTCTCCTTGTAACTCTACACACTTCTCCCAGCGATGCTCTCATCTCTGTAACCCGTCCAAATAGTACTCGGCGTTTTCAACATAGTCTCCTTGTAACTCTACACACTTCTCCCAGCGATGTTCTCATCTCTGTAACCCGTCCAAATAGTACTCGACACGTTTCAACATAGTCACCTTGTAACTCTACACACTTCTCCCAGCGATGTTCCCATCTCTGTAATCCGTCCAAATAGTACTCGACGCTTTCAACATAGTCTCCTTGTAACTCTACACACTTCTCCCAGCGATGCTCTCATCTCTGTAACCCGTCCAAATAGTACTCGGCGTTTTCAACATAGTCTCCTTGTAACTCTACACACTTCTCCCAGCGATGTTCTCATCTCTGTAACCCGTCCAAATAGTACTCGACACGTTTCAACATAGTCACCTTGTAACTCTACACACTTCTCCCAGCGATGTTCCCATCTCTGTAACCCGTCCAAATAGTACTCGGCGTTTTCAACATAGTCTCCTTGTAACTCTACACACTTCTCCCAGCGATGTTCTCATCTCTGTAACCCGTCCAAATAGTACTCGACACTTTTCAACATAGTCACCTTGTAACTCTACACACTTCTCCCAGCGATGTTCCCATCTCTGTAACCCGTCCAAATAGTACTCGGCGTTTTTCAACATAGTCTCCTTGTAACTCTACACACTTCTCCCAACGATGTTCCCATCTCTGTAACCGTCCAAATAGTACTCGGCGTTTTTCAACATAGTCTCCTTGTAACTCTACACACTTCTCCCAGCGATGTTCCCATCTCTGTAACCCGTCCAAATAGTACTCGGCGTTTTTCAACATAGTCTCCTTGTAACTCTACACACTTCTCCCAGCGATGCTCCCACCGCTGTAACCCATCCAAATAGTACTCGGCGTTTTCAACATAGTATCCTTGTAACTCTACACACCTCTCTCAGCGATGCTCCCACCGCTGTAACCCATCCAAATAGTACTCGGCGTTTTCAACATAGTCTCCTTGTAAATCGACACACTTCTCCCAGCGATGCTCCACCGCTGTAACCCATCCAAATAGCACTCGGCGTTTTCAACATAGTCTCCTTGTAAATCTACACACTTCTCCCAGCGATGCTCGCATCACTGTAACCCGTCCAAATAGTACTCGGCGTTTTTCAACATAGTCTCCTTGTAACTCTACACACTTCTCCCAGCAATGTTCCCATCTCTGTAACCTGTCCTAATAGTACTCGGCGTTATTCAACATAGTCTCCTTGTAACTCTACACACTTCTCCCAGCGATGCTCCCATCTCTGTAACCCGTCCAAATAGTACTTGGCGTTTTTCAACATAGTCTCCTTGTAACTCTACACACTTCTCCCAGCGATGCTCCCATTTCTGAAACACGTCCAAATAATACTCGGCGTTTTTCAACATAGTCTCCTTGTAACTCTACACACTTCTCCCAGCGATGCTCCCATCTCTGTAACCCGTCCAAATAGTACTTGGCGTTTTTCAACATAGTCTCCTTGTAACTCTACACACTTCTCCCAGCGATGCTCCCATCTCTGTAACCCGTCCAAATAGTACTTGGCGTTTTTCAACATAGTCTCCTTGTAACTCTACACGCTTCTCCCAGCGATGCTCCCATTTCTGAAACACGTCCAAATAATACTCGGCGTTTTTCAACATAGTCTCCTTGTAACTCGACACACTTCTCCCAGCGATGCTCCCACCGCTGTAACTCATCCAAATAGTACTCGGCGTTTTCAACATAGTATACTTGTAACTCTACACACCTCTCCCAGCGATGCTCCCACCGCTGTAACCCATTCAAATAGTACTCGGCGTTTTCAACATAGTCTCCTTGTAACTCGACACACTTCTCCCAGTGATGCTCCACCGCTGTAACCCATCCAAATAGCACTCGGCGTTTTCAACATAGTCTCCTTGTAAATCTACACACTTCTCCCAGCGATGCTCCCACCGCTGTAACCCATCCAAATAGTACTCGGCGTTTTTCAACATAGTCTCCTTGTAACTCGACACACTTCTCCCAGCGATGCTCCCACCGCTGTAACCCATCCAAATAGTACTCGGCGTTTTCAACATAGTCTCCTTGTAACTCCACACACTTCTCACAGCGATGCTCTCATCTCTGTAACCCATCCAAATAGTACTTGGCTTTTTTCAACATAGTCTTCTTGTAACTGTACACACTTCTCCCAGCGATGCTCCCATTTCTGAAACACGTCCAAATAGTACTCGGCGTTTTTCAACATAGTCTTCTTGTAACTCGACACACTTCTCCCAGCGATGCTCCCACCGCTGTAACCCATCCAAATAGTACTCGACGTTTTTCAACATAGTCTCCTTGTAACTCTACACACTTCTCACAGCGATGCACTCATCCCTGTAACCCATCCAAATAGTACTTGGCGTTTTTCAACATAGTCTCCTTATAACTCTACACACTTCTCACAGCGATGCTCCCATCCCTGTAACCCATCCAAATAGTACTCGCCGTTTTTCAACATAGTCTCCTTGTAACTCTACACACTTCTCCCAGCGATGCTCCCATCTCTGTAACCCGTCCAAATAGTACTCGGCGTTTTTCTCTGCAAAATAATTGTTCACGAAGGTATTTGCCTCTTCATTTGACGAAAATCTCTGTCCTCCGAGCGCTATTTTCAGATGAGGGAACAAAAAGAAGTCGCTTGGGGCTAGATCTGGTGAGTCAAGCAGTTCAAACCCTAATTCGTGGATTTTCGCCATTGCAGCCGCTGAGGTGTGAGACGGTACGTTGACTTGGTGAAATAAGATTTCCTTTTTCTGCAAATGTGGCCGTTTTTTCCCAAGTTCCGCCTTCAGCTTGGTAAGTAATGTTGGGTAGTATGCTCCTGTAATGGATTTTCCTTTTTGAACGTAATCGATTAAAATAACTCCATGACTATCCCCCCCCCAAAAAAAAAAACAGTCGCCATCACGTTATTAGCAGAGAAAAACACTTTTTGCTTTTTTTGGAGCCGGTTCCCCCTTTGCAGTCCACTGCTTGGACTGTATTTTTGTATCGGGCGTATAATGGTGTATCCAGGTTTCATCTACAGTAATTAATCGGCGCCAAAACTCGGATTTATTGCACCTAAACTGCGCCAACAGAGCGTTAGAAATGTTTATTCGAATACCTTTTTGGTCTAACGTGAGCAAACGCGGCACCCAACGCGCGGACAGCTTTTTCATGTCTAAGTGTTGATTTAATATTTGACAAAGACGTTCTTTTGACATGTTAATAGCCTCTGCTATCTCCCTCACCTTAATTCGGCGATCGTCTAGCACCATTTAGTGAACTTTGGCGATGTTTTCGTTTGTAGTTGCAGTTTTTGAACGTCCCGAACGTTCATCGTCTCCCAAGCTCTTACGGCCACGTTTAAATTCAGCTGCCCAAAATTTCACTGTGGTCAATGGTGGTGCAGAGTCCCCATATACAGAATCCAACTCATCTTTGATTTGCGGTGGCGTATTGCTTTTCAAAAACTAATATTTAATGACAGCTCGATACTACATTTTGTCCATTTACATATCAGCACTCACACCAACACTCATTGTTACATAACAACTGAGCGTCGAAAATAGCTGAAAGTTCAGTGAGTAACTGTCAACAGATGGACAACGAAATCCACTAGCTTTTATTTACGAATGCTGCCATTTTCATGTTAAAGTCGGAAAATGAATTATAGGAATGGAAATGGTGGAATGATGGCGGGGAAAACCGGAGGTCTCGGAGAAAACCCGCTCCAGGACGAATCTCACTTTGCGGTCGCCTGGGATCGAGCCGAGCGGTATAACCACTCTGCCACGGCGCGGCCTCAATATAGCTCTTTTCATTTCTAATATTGGGTCTAGTAAAGAATGTTAATGGTAATTTTTTCTCTATTTTCCCTTCCTCTGTCATTGTCATCCCTTCTGAATATTAAACATTCCTCGGTAGCAGGAATTTTGATTATTTTATCACATTAAATTTAGTGAATTGAGTTATCATTAAGATATGCCACGCCCACTCTTCATTATTTTTAAACCTGTGTCACACAGGTTTAAATTTGAGTAACATATATATCATTTTAAAGCTAAAATAGCATAGATAGATATAACATAGATGTGTCATATATTATAAATAGAGTCTTAATTTTTCGGGGCCAATGACTAATTGAATTGGAATATTGAGAAACCTCACGTGTCCATATTTTACACAATTGAGCTATCTATGACATTTTACTTCTAACATATAGACCGATCATAATATAGAGGAACTCCGTATGTTCTGGCACTTTCTGCGTTGTTATGCAGCCATTGTGTCACTGAAACATTCAAACTGACCGAACCATTTTTAATTCCACCAAATCCCATAAGTCTGGCTTATCAAGATAATTTGCCTATAAATGAGAAGAAAATGCAAGACCTAAGATGATTTGTGTTATTCTTAACAAAAGATATCACTGAGAGCTTCGACGACGGCATACACAACTGGCCAACATGAGTCAAAGAATGAACCTTGTGTAGAATATAATACGAGGGTTATTCGTAAATTAAGGTCCGATTCGCCGTAGCTCGTCTAATTTAGCGTGAACATAGAAACGCGCATGCGGACCAACTCCCGGCATGCCTTGCGCGTAAACGATAGCATTCGCATTGGCAGTGGTGCAGTCTGCTGTTTCAAACAATTGAGCGGCGCGCCGACTGTGAAATACGGTCTGTGGTTCGGTTTTTGACCACAAGGAACATTTCAGCAGTGGACATTCATCTACAGATCAGTAAAGTGTACGGCCCTAATGCGATGAGTGACAGCAAAGTGCGTAAGTAGGTTCGACCTTTCAAAGACGGACGTAACAATATCCATAATGAACTGCGATCAGGCCGGCCATCAGTGATCACAGAAGATTTGGTCAATGGCTGCGGATGAAAAGATCAGTGAAAACCGGCGATTCACAATTTCCACTTTACCAATGGAATTTCCGGATGTGGGTAGAACAACTCTGTACAAAATTGTCACTGAAAATTTGCAATTTCGCAAATTGTGTTCACGTTGGGTTCCAAGGAACACAAAATGACAAGAATGGCTTGTGCACTGAACGTTTTGAGCCGATATCATGAGGAAGGAAATGCGTAGTGTTTTACGCCCGCTTTTGCTACATACGGCACCGCAGGCGGTGACACTGATGATACATGAGATGAAGATGGAGCACCGGTGGAATGAGACGACGGGGGAAGCCAGAGGTCACGGAGAAAACCCGCCCCAGCACCGTGTTGTCCATCACAAATCTCACTTTGCGGTCGCCTGGGATCGAACCCGGGCCGCATTGGTGAGAGCCAAGCGGTCTAACCACTGAACCACGGCGCGGCCATGAGGAAGGAGATCAACTATTGGAACAAATTGTCACTGGGGACGAGACGCAAGTTTCTCACATGACTCCTGATTCAAAACGTCAATCGATGGAAAGGCGCCACATAACATCACCAGTCAAGGTCAGGGCCATGCAGACAATCTCAACACGGACAGTGATGGTATCCGTGTTTTGGGATAGACATGGAGTTTTGCTAGTCGAGATTATGGAACAAGGGAACAACCGCCAATGCAGACGCTTACTGCGCTACTCTGACTAACCTCCAACGTGCAGTACAGAATAAGCGACGTGGCCTTCTGACGTCTGGAGTGTTGCTGCCAGACCACATTCTGCCAGGCGAGCCCAAGATCTCATCAGCTCTTTTGGATGGGAACAGATTGACCACCCACCGTATAGTCCAGACCTGGCGCCGAGCGATTTTCACTTGTTCCTCTACCTAAAGGAGTTTCCCGGTGGCAAGCGCTTCCGCACAGATGATGAGGTGAAAGAAACAGTTGAAGACTGGTTATCCTCACAGGCGGCAGACGTGTATGACGTCGGTATACTGAAGCTTGTAGAACGTTATGACAAATGTTTAAACAAATATGGCAACTATGTGGAAAAACAGAGAAAGATGCAAGGAATCCAATAACATTTTTTTTTTTTTTTTTTTTTTGCAAATATCTATGATGGTTTAATTTATAAAAAACAACGGACCTTACTTTACGAATAGCCCTCGTACCAAAGACTTCTCTTTGGCACAATTTGTTTCATTTTTGTCCTAGTGAGTGTGGGTTAAGTAATAATTTATGCATGTTTATTACAACATATTTAGAAAGCCCACATGTTCACTAAATAAATGTTAACATAACTTCAAGAAAATGGATCAAGAATGTCTACAGTGGCAATGGCATGCTTCCCTCTACATTCATTTCAACGAAAAATGAAGACAAAAACTGACTGGAATATTTGTTGTATCTCCTAAAAAATTTAGTTTTTTTGGACGTGTTTTGGTTTCTCAATATTCTGATTCAATTGCACTTCAAAGTGGATCCATATGCTTGCGACAACTACCAAATTGACACTTTGTTTTTAATTCGACCTATTTAAATCAGTCATCTCTCCTTTAGTAATCCGGTTTCTTTAAAACATGTTTAAGCAGTGATTACGCCTGAATGCGTTGCGGTACAACCTGTTTGCTGCTCACGGAGCACGGTTTAACTAGGTCATCTGGTACATACATGCGTGGATGTGACTGCGTATGCTAGTTGCTAGTTTCTTTGACAGTTTATGTCTCAGCCTGCTCCCGACTTATCTATAACTGTTACAACTGCTTGCACGTTAGTGCTAATACATGTTCACAGAGACCTAGATGAGCTCACCATTGTGATCGTCCAAAGAAACTTCCAACATTGAAAAAAAATATAACTACAGCTAAAGACTAAGGGGAGAGTAGGGTAATGGCGCTCACTTAACAAAAATTGTTCAGCAACCTTAAGTGTAATTACAGAAATCATTTCTAAAACAATAAATTTCAAGCTACATTAATAGCCTCTAGAAGCAAATACAAATCCAGACATTTGTTTAAACAGGAAGCTATGAAAATAAAGAATTATAAAAGGTTGGGTCGAGCGGCAATGCCCGCCATGGGCAGTTAATTGCACTCGAAACTGAATAAACCAATTTAAGGGTATGTATGACTGAAATTTCATGAAAATCGTGAAAATAACGACTTTTTTATTTTAATTCTATAAAATAATTTAGACATTCCCGAATGTGAAAAATGCATAATTTGCCCCCGAACGCCATTTTTAAATGCTTATTTAAATGTCGGTGGCCTTTAAACTCTGTCAGAGTCACGAGCTCTTTTGCCTACATTCACATTCTTTGTCTGTTTTCCGTTCTTAAATTTTCAATTCAAGAAAAGAAAAATAAGGCTTTCAGACAAAATAGTTCCTAAAATGTTGCGAATATATCAGAGGCTGGCTTCTACAACATTACTAGAGAGGTGCAAAACAGGAAAAACACAGAATGCCAATGAATCTTTGCATCATGTCATATGGAATAAGTGCCCAAAGGAAGTTTTCATATCAAAACAAAAATTGGATCTTGCTGTTATTAAAAGCATCAGTGAGTTTAACATGGGTAGTCTTAAGTCATTGGAGCTGCAGCAAAATATCAGAGGTGAAAGTGTAGTAGACTCAGCAAGGAAAACTTCAGTGCAGCGAGATCAGACTCGTATCCTGCAAAGCAAGAAGGGAAGTTGTGCAGAAGAAAAACATCTAAAGAAGAAAAAGGTGGAAAAAGCAGCAACAGAGGAGAGGAAAAAGAAATCTGAGGGTCCAACCTATCAGCCTGGTGGATTTTAATGTGAGTTATGCAATCAAATCTTTAATCGCTGTTTTCTCAATGTTCATATTTTCAGCATTTTCTTCCTGTAAAATGCTCCTTGCGATGCAGTTTTTGTACTACATTCATGAAATTTCCAACACAGGTTCAGAATATCATGAGGAATGGAAATTGCCATAGGTTTTATTGTGAAATATATATAAGCATATATTTTTAATTTTCAAACACAAAACTTACAGTTTTTTAGACAAAGAAAGAATATTTGTAAATTAAAAACTTTTGTGACCTAAACTAAAGGAGACACAGAAAAACCCAGAGCAATTTGAAAAAGTATGTGTATTATGAACATAGGGTTAAAATATTAGACCAAAATTCAAAATATTTTGTCGCAAGGGACTTTTTTAGTGACGTAACAAAAAACATACAAAATTTATCATAATTTCTAAACTGATGGAGAAAAATGGTTTAAATTTAGGTTGTAACATGTTTACATTATACTTCACCTATGGTGTAAATTTGAAAAAGCTAGCATTATTAGTTCAGAATTTGAAAATTTCAGTCATACATACCCTTAATATTTCTTTAAGCAATAATCGCATTTATAATTATCAAGTGTGTGAACTCCACTGTATTCCTCATGTGACCATTAAGAGCAGGAGACACAACAGAACCACATTATTTTGTCCAAATTCTCCAAAATAAAAGATATCTTTTAACACAGATTCCAAATCGCCAGTTCGTCATTTAATTCGTTGATAGAATCTTCGTCACCGGAGCTATCAGGCAAATTGATTTTACTTTCTCTCACTTTCTTCTCGGGCAGCCAGCCAGGTGAAAATATGATTAGATATTGTCACCCAATTATCGGAAAGCACGACCAACTGACAGCTGAGTAGGGGACCGGAGGCATTCGGGCCACGCCTACCCATTTATCTGTCACTAACTGAGGGGAAGATTAGGAAAGTGTCACTGGTCGTTAGCCGCCTCTTCCCCCGCCCCCTGGCGTCTGGAACATTCGGGATTATTTTCCGAACCGCGAGACTTCTAGAAACAGCGATCTCCCTGCAGTGGGCGAGTCAGTTCAGTTCTTGGCGAGCAGCCGTGAGGAGCGCCGAGTGAGTTAACGGACCGGAAGACTGTGAGCGTCCATCAGGGGAGTTGTACGTAACTGTGAGCGTGCAGTGGACCTGTGACAGATGAACTGGTGAATTCTAATTGTGTGCATTACGTAATTCTGTGTAATCGGCAAGTGTTCCGACTGTAATTTTGTGGAAATAAAGAACATTTTGAGTTGTGCAATTGAACTTTTAATTTCACGAACCCACAAAGTCACAATATCAACGTTTCGGGAGTGTGTATCTCTTACATCATCAGGATATTTATCAAATGTTATAACCACAAATGAAACACTGGATATAGCTGCTGCAGCTCGAAGAATATGTGAAGTGGAAGGAGGTGTCATTAGTGAGCGTGTGGCACAGCGATGGTTCCAACGTTTCAACAATGGAGACGAAAACACACGTTCTGAAAGACCTAAAGTATGGAATATTCAGGATACACGCCAAGTTCTGCGAGCAAAACTGCAAAAAGTACCCGTAGGTCTTCAAAACAACTTGGCGCATCAAAAGATATCATACATCGCCACATTAGGACTCTTGGGAAATCATACAGAATCTGTGGATCTGTACCTCATGAAGTGTCACTTCAACAGGCTGAACGTAGAGCTTTTCCGTAGTCCCATGGATGATAGATTTGTCACGAGAATTATCACTCGTCATGAAAAATCGTTATATTACGGAAGCCCTGATGCTGGATCCCCGCCAACCTGCCAAAGTCATCATTAAATCAGTTCGGTCCCAAAGTAATGTTGTGTGTCTGGTGGAATTTTGAAATTTGTTCCAAACGGACGGGCGATTGATGCGGATCTTTATTCTCAACAACAGGAACGAGTTCATGAAATTTTGGGACGGAGACACCCAGCAATAGTTAACCGAAGTAGAGTTCTAGTGCAATAGGACAATGCAACACCCCATACTGCACGAACAATAGAAAAAATTCAGGAATTGGGACGAATCGAACTGCTACCACACCCGGCATACAGCCCTAGCCTCCACCATCAGATCTTTTTCGATCAATGGCAAATCTTATACGTAGAAGAAATTCTGACAACTATGAAGCAGTGCAAATTCTTCGCATCAAACACCTGAGCCTTTTTTTTCCGCAATTTACGTTCTCCAACGTTAAGTCATAACGGACGATGAATGAAATGGCTGAAATGATGCTCAAATGAGTCCGGGGTACATGAAGCTTAGAGTTACCTGACATTCGTCTATCAGGATAAGGGGAAACCCCGGAAAAACCTTATCTAGGTAACTCAACCTGACCGAGATTCGAACTCGGGATCTCCTGAACATGAGGCACACACGCTACCATCTACGCTACCGAGGCGGGCGCACCAGAGCCTGGTACCATCGTAGGATAATAAACCTCGCTAAACAATGGCTCAAGACCATGGATGGCTCAAGACCTAATTGCTTCTTATAAAACACTTCAAATAACTGTTTTTCTTAAAAACAAATGTTACTTGACTATATTACCTTGCCATGCTTAACGTTATTTACTAAAGAAGTATTGTGTTCATGTTTCGGCACAAAATAACAGACATGGAACAACACAAATGGATTAAACAGGAAACGCCCCTTGTAAAGAGAGAAGATTTGATCTGATCTATGAAATGTGGAGCTGTATGAAGTACAAAACCCTGCAAATATTACATTAACTGCAAGAATATCTTAGTGGGAAAGTTAGTGCGTTTCGAAAAATGAGCTTATCGAAAGTATGTGGAACACATCTCAATCAGATGTGCCATAAAGAGTTTGTAATTGTAGATATAGATGGCGCGGAGATACTACACCAAGAGTTACTGTGCCCGCCTCAGTAGCGTAGATGGTGGCCTCAGGTTCAAGAGGTTCCGAGTTCAAATCTCGGATAGGGCGGGATTGGGATTTCATTACGGTACGTAGGCCACCATGCTGGGCCCATTGTTCCTATGCCTCCAAGTGGGGTACCCCCGGGAGAAAGGATGAGGCGAAAGAGACAGAGGGCGGTCGACCCAAGGAGCCGCGACAGTATAGAGGGCAGGGTCCCCACAGTTTACTTGGGTAGAGACCTCCCAGACTGGCCAGCACGAACCCGCTCCCCTATAGCGGGATGACAACGAGTCCAACAACCGAGCCCTAAAGGTCCCTGGCTGACGGTCCCGAAATGGTCCCAGCAGAGGAGCTGAGACCAGCAACCGACCTACCGGAGGAGGAAATAGTTTACTTCAGAGTATATCATCCTGCCATGCCCCGCCGAGACTCCCGCCGACACTTCTACCCTGAAACAGACCAGCAGATGAGAGATGATATGAAATGATAATGGAGCTGAAATAGAGGGACAGGAAATTCGGGGCATGTAATTAACCTACCCATCATTCGCCTAGCAACTCGGGAAAAAACCCGAAAAAGCTAATGGGTCAGGTAAGACAGCCACGGGAATCGAACCCGGGCCTCCCGAATGCGGGTCACAGACGAGGGCCTGACCTATCCCGTACGGTCGGATAGTGTGAGTTACCTGGATAAGGTTTTTCCGGGGTTTTCCCTTATCCTGAAAGACGAATGTCGGGTAACTCCAGGCTCCATGGACGCCGGACACATTTGAGCATCATTTCACCCATTTCATTCATCGTCCGATATGACTTAACGTTGGAGAACGTAAATTGCAAAAAAAAAAAAAAAAAAAAAAAAAAAAAGGTTACTGCTTTGGCTGTCGTGAAACGTGAACCTCAAAAGACACTTCTTCTTCTTCTTCTTCTTCTTCTTCTTCTTCTTCTTCTTCTTCTTCTTCTTCTTAAATTTCACTAGTTTTTATCACTATCGCGGTGTTAGGGGACTCTTCTTCTTCTATCCCTTATGTCTTTAGTTAAGAAACCGAAACTCTGGATCAGTTAGAGAACCCAGGATGGGTGATCAGCCCGATGCTTGGTGTGAAAGGGAGAGGAGTAGATGACACAGTGAGGGCGAAATGAATGAAAGGAAAGATGATAATGGAGCAATTGGTGGAACGATGGCGCGGGAAACCGGATATACCGGAGAAAATCTGCCCCTGAGCTATGTTGTTCACCACAAATCTCACATGCAAGCGCCTGGGATCGAACCCGGGCCACCTTACTGAGAGTCAAGGCGCTCGGCCACGGCGCAGCCTAACACCAAGAGACACCATTGTGTGTGAACATTTTATTTTTACTACCTTAGAAATATAAGTTATTTAGAATTAATATGTGTCACTCTTTTATTACTATATAAACGATAAAAAAAATCCAATTAATACTTAAACTGAAATGAATACGTACAAGTGAACCATTATAATCTTTTATGAATAGGTGATGTTGAAGAGTACTCACTTAAGTCTATGTCTCACTTTTAACATTTGTGGCATTTAGAATAACCTAAAAGCTAGATGGCTTAACAAAATTAAGATTGGAAATTAATTGTTCTTTAACACTAGCCGTGTGTAGGACACACTATGAAAGGGTAGAGCCAGACTGTCATGTCAGCACGTTGGCCATAGCCAGGATTTGAACCATTAATTTCCATTAATTGACCTAATAGTGGTCCGAACTATAAAGCCCGGGCCTTAAAGTACTTACAGCATAGTAAGTCGTCATTAAGGTAGTTGTCTCATGTGTTTATGAGAACTCCAAGTGGTTTACCGGGAGAAACACGAGTCAGTTGTACCTAATAGTGGTCCGAACTATAAAGCCCGGGCATTAAAGTACTTACAGCATAGTAAGTCGTCATTAAGGTAGTTGTCTCATGTGTTTATGAGAACTCCTAGTGGTTTACCGGGAGAAACACGAGTCAGTTGTACCTAATAGTGGTCCGAACTATAAAGCCCGGGCATTAAAGTACTTACAGCATAGTAAGTCGTCATTAAGGTAGTTGTCTCATGTGTTTATGAGAACTCAAGTGGTTTACCGGGAAAAACACGAGTCAGTTGTACCTAATAGTGGTCCGAACTATAAAGCCCGGGCATTAAAGTACTTACAGCATAGTAAGTCGTCATTAAGGTAGTTGTCTCATGTGTTTATGAGAACTCCTAGTGGTTTACCGGGAGAAACACGAGTCAGTTGTACCTAATAGTGGTCCGAACTATAAAGCCCGGGCATTAAAGTACTTACAGCATAGTAAGTCGTCATTAGGTAGTTGTCTCATGTGTTTATGAGAACTCCAAGTGGTTTACCGGGAGAAACACGAGTCAGTTGTATCTAATAGTGGTCCGAACTATAAAGCCCGGGCATTAAAGTACTTACAGCATAGTAAGTCGTCATTAAGGTAGTTGTCTCATGTGTTTATGAGAACTCCAAGTGGTTTACCGGGAGAAACACGAGTCAGTTGTACCTAATAGTGGTCCGAACTATAAAGCCCGGGCATTAAAGTACTTACAGCATAGTAAGTCGTCATTAAGGTAGTTGTCTCATGTGTTTATGAGAACTCCAAGTGGTTTACCGGAGAAACACGAGTCAGTTGTACCTAATAGTGGTCCGAACTATAAAGCCCGGGCATTAAAGTACTTCCAGCATAGTAAGTCGTCATTAAGCTAGTTGTCTCGTGTGTTTATGAGAACTCCTAGTGGTTTACCGGGAAAAACACGAGTCAGTTGTACCTAATAGTGGTCCGAACTATAAAGCCCGGGCCTTAAAGTACTTACAGCATAGTAAGGTCGTCATTAAGGTAGTTGTCTCATGTGTTTATGAGAACTCCTAGTGGTTTACCGGGAAAAACACGAGTCAGTTGTACCTAATAGTGGTCCGAACTATAAAGCCCGGGCCTTAAAGTACTTACAGCATAGTAAGTCGTCATTAAGGTAGTTGTCTCATGTGTTTATGAGAACTCCAAGTGGTTTACCGGGAAAAACACGAGTCAGTTGTACCTAATAGTGGTCCGAACTATAAAGCCCGGGCCTTAAAGTACTTACAGCATAGTAAGTCACCATTAAGGTAGTTGTCTAATGTGTTTATGAGAACTCCTAGTGGTTTACCGGGAAAAACACGAGTCAGTTGTACCTAATAGTGGTCCGAACTATAAAGCCCGGGCCTTAAAGTACTTCCAGCATAGTAAGTCGTCATTAAGGTAGTTGTCTCATGTGTTTATGAGAACTCCTAGTGGTTTACCGGGAAAAACACGAGTCAGTTGTACCTAATAGTGGTCCGAACTATAAAGCCCGGGCCTTAAAGTACTTACAGCATAGTAAGTCGTCATTAAGGTAGTTGTCTCATGTGTTTATGAGAACTCCTAGTGGTTTACGGGAGAAACACGAGTCAGTTGTACCTAATAGTGGTCCGAACTATAAAGCCCGGGCCTTAAGTACTTACAGCATAGTAAGTCGCCATTAAGGTAGTTGTCTGATGTGTTTATGAGAACTCCTAGTGGTTTACCGGAAAAACACGAGTCAGTTGTACCTAATAGTGGTCCGAACTATAAAGCCCGGGCCTTAAAGTACTTACAGCATAGTAAGTCGTCATTAAGGTAGTTGTCTCATGTGTTTATGAGAACTCCTAGTGGTGTACGGGAAAAACACGAGTCAGTTGTACCTAATAGTGGTCCGAACTATAAAGCCCGAGCCTTAAAGTCCTTACAGCATAGTAAGTCGTCATTAAGGTAGTTGTCTCGTGTGTTTATGAGAACTCCTAGTGGTTTACCGGGAGAAACACGAGTCAGTTGTACCTAATAGTGGTCCGAACTATAAAGCCCGGGCCTTAAAGTACTTACAACATAGTAAGTCGTCATTAAGGTAGTTGTCTCATGTGTTTATGAGAACTCCTAGTGGTTTAACGGGAAAAACACGAGTCAGTTGTACCTAATAGTGGTCCGTACTATAAAGCCCGGACCTTAAAGTACTTACAGCATAGTAAGTCGTCATTAAGGTAGTTGTCTCATGTGTTTATGAGAACTCCTAGTGGTTTACCGGGAGAAACACGAGTCAGTTGTACCTAATAGTGGTCCGAACTATAAAGCCCGGGCCTTAAAGTACTTACAGCATAGTAAGTCGTCATTAAGGTAGTTGTCTCATGTGTTTATGAGAACTCCTAGTGGTGTACCGGGAAAAACACGAGTCAGTTGTACCTAATAGTGGTCCGAACTATAAAGCCCGAGCCTTAAAGTACTTACAGCATAGTAAGTCGTCATTAAGGTAGTTGTCTCGTGTGTTTATAAGAACTCCTAGTGGTTTACCGGGAAAAACACGAGTCAGTTGTACCTAATAGTGGTCCGAACTATAAAGCCCAGGCCTTAAAGTACTTACAGCATAGTAAGTCGTCATTAAGGTAGTTGTCTCATGTGTTTATGAGAACTCCTAGTGGTTTACCGGGAAAAACACGAGTCAGTTGTACCTAATAGTGGTCCGAACTATAAAGGCCGGGCCTTAAAGTACTTACAGCATAGTAAGTCGTCATTAAGGTAGTTGTCTCATGTGTTTATGAGAACTCCTAGTGGTTTACCGGGAAAAACACGAGTCAGTTGTACCTAATAGTGGTCCGAACTATAAAGCCCAGGCCTTAAAGTACTTACAGCATAGTAAGTCGTCATTAAGGTAGTTGTCTCATGTGTTTATGAGAACTCCTAGTGGTGTACCGGGAAAAACACGAGTCAGTTGTACCTAATAGTGGTCCGAACTATAAAGACCGGGCCTTAAAGTACTTACAGCATAGTAAGTCGTCATTAAGGTAGTTGTCTCATGTGTTTATGAGAACTCCTAGTGGTTTACCGGGAAAAACACGAGTCAGTTGTACCTAATAGTGGTCCGAACTATAAAGCCCGAGCCTTAAAGTACTTACAGCATAGTAAGTCGCCATTAAGGTAGTTGTCTCATGTGTTTATGAGAACTCCTAGTGGTTTACCGGGAAAAACACGAATCAGTTGTTCCTAATAGTGGTCCGAACTATAAAGCCCGGGTCTTAAAGTACTTACAGCATAGTAAGTCGTCATTAAGGTAGTTGTCTCGTGTGTTTATGAGAACTCCTAGTGGTTTACCGGGAGAAACACGAGTCAGTTGTACCTAATAGTGGTCCGAACTATAAAGCCCGGGCCTTAAAGTACTTACAGCATAGTAAGTCGTCATTAAGGTAGTTGTCTCATGTGTTTATGAGAACTCCTAGTGGTTTACCGGGAGAAACACGAGTCAGTTGTACCTAATAGTGGTCCGAACTATAAAGCCCGGGCCTTAAAGTACTTACAGCATAGTAAGTCGTCATTAAGGTAGTTGTCTCATGTGTTTATGAGAACTCCTAGTGGTGTACCGGGAAAAACACGAGTCAGTTGTACCTAATAGTGGTCCGAACAATAAAGCCCGAGCCTTAAAGTACTTACAGCATAGTAAGTCGTCATTAAGGTAGTTGTCTCGTGTGTTTATGAGAACTCCTAGTGGTTTACCGGGAAAAACACGAGTCAGTTGTACCTAATAGTGGTCCGAACTATAAAGCCCAGGCCTTAAAGTACTTACAGCATAGTAAGTCGTCATTAAGGTAGTTGTCTCATGTGTTTATGAGAACTCCTAGTGGTTTACCGGGAAAAACACGAGTCAGTTGTACCTA
Source organism: Mantis religiosa (assembly GCA_030765055.1). NCBI lineage: Eukaryota > Metazoa > Arthropoda > Insecta > Mantodea > Mantidae > Mantis > Mantis religiosa. Next base: position 514,785 of record JAUKNK010000156.1, read on the forward strand.
ATAGTGGTCCGAACTATAAAGGCCGGGCCTTAAAGTACTTACAGCATAGTAAGTCGTCATTAAGGTAGTTGTCTCATGTGTTTATGAGAACTCCTAGTGGTTTACCGGGAAAAACACGAGTCAGTTGTACCTAATAGTGGTCCGAACTATAAAGCCCAGGCCTTAAAGTACTTACAGCATAGTAAGTCGTCATTAAGGTAGTTGTCTCATGTGTTTATGAGAACTCCTAGTGGTGTACCGGGAAAAACACGAGTCAGTTGTACCTAATAGTGGTCCGAACTATAAAGGCCGGGCCTTAAAATACTTACAGCATAGTAAGTCGTCATTAAGGTAGTTGTCTCATGTGTTTATGAGAACTCCTAGTGGTTTACCGGGAAAAACACGAGTCAGTTGTACCTAATAGTGGTCCGAACTATAAAGCCCGAGCCTTAAAGTACTTACAGCATAGTAAGTCGCCATTAAGGTAGTTGTCTCATGTGTTTATGAGAACTCCTAGTGGTTTACCGGGAAAAACACGAATCAGTTGTTCCTAATAGTGGTCCGAACTATAAAGCCCGGGTCTTAAAGTACTTACAGCATAGTAAGTCGTCATTAAGGTAGTTGTCTTATGTGTTTATGAGAACTCCTAGTGGTTTACCGGGAAAAACACGAGTCAGTTGTACCTAATAGTGGTCCGAACTATAAAGCCCAGGCCTTAAAGTACTTACAGCATAGTAAGTCGCCATTAAGGTAGTTGTCTCATGTGTTTATAAGAACTCGTAGTGGTTTACCGGGAAAAACACGAGTCAGTTGTACCTAATAGTGGTCCGAACTATAAAGCCCGGGTCTTAAAGTACTTACAGCATAGTAAGTCGTCATTAAGGTAGTTGTCTCATGTGTTTATAAGAACTCGTAGTGGTTTACCGGGAAAAACACGAGTCAGTTGTACCTAATAGTGGTCCGAACTATAAAGCCCGGGTCTTAAAGTACTTACAGCATAGTAAGTCGCCATTAAGGTAGTTGTCTCATGTGTTTATAAGAACTCGTAGTGGTTTACCGGGAAAAACACGAGTCAGTTGTACCTAATAGTGGTCCGAACTATAAAGCCCGGGTCTTAAAGTACTTACAGCATAGTAAGTCGCCATTAAGGTAGTTGTCTCATGTGTTTATAAGAACTCGTAGTGGTTTACCGGGAAAAACACGAGTCAGTTGTACCTAATAGTGGTCCGAACTATAAAGCCCAGGCCTTAAAGTACTTACAGCATAGTAAGTCGCCATTAAGGTAGTTGTCTCATGTGTTTATAAGAACTCCTAGTGGTTTACCGGGAAAAACACGAGTCAGTTGTACATAATAGTGGTCCGAACTATAAAGCCCGAGCCTTAAAGTACTTACAGCATAGTAAGTCGTCATTAAGGTAGTTGTCTCATGTGTTTATGAGAACTCCTAGTGGTTTACCGGGAAAACAGGAGTCAGTTGTACCTAATAGTGGTCCGAACTATAAAGCCCGGGCCTTAAAGTACTTACAGCATAGTAAGTCGTCATTAAGGTAGTTGTCTCATGTGTTTATGAGAACTCCTACTGGTTTACCGGAAAAACACGAGTCAGTTGTACCTAATAGTGGTCCGAACTATAAAGCCCGAGCATTAAAGTACTTACAGCATAGTAAGTCGTCATTAAGGTAGTTGTCTCATGTGTTTATGAGAACTCCTAGTGATTTACCGGGAAAAACACGAGTCAGTTGTACCTAATAGTGGTCCGAACTATAAAGCCCGAGCCTTAAAGTACTTACAGCATAGTAAGTCGTCATTAAGGTAGTTGTCTCATGTGTTTATGAGAACTCCTACTGGTTTACCGGAAAAACACGAGTCAGTTGTACCTAATAGTGGTCCGAACTATAAAGCCCGGGCCTTAAAGTACTTACAGCATAGTAAGTCGCCATTAAGGTAGTTGTCTCATGTGTTTATGAGAACTCCTAGTGGTTTACCGGGAAAACACGAGTCAGTTGTACCTAATAGTGGTCCGAACTATAAAGCCCGGGCCTTAAAGTACTTACAACATAGTAAGTCGTCATTAAGGTAGTTGTCTCATGTGTTTATGAGAACTCCTACTGGTTTACCGGAAAAACACGAGTCAGTTGTACCTAATAGTGGTCCGAACTATAAAGCCCGGGCCTTAAAGTACTTACAGCATAGTAAGTCGCCATTAAGGTAGTTGTCTCATGTGTTTATGAGAACTCCTAGTGGTTTACCGGGAAAAACACGAGTCAGTTGTACCTAATAGTGGTTAACTATAAAGCCCGGGCCTTAAAGTACTTACAGCATAGTAAGTCGTCATTAAGGTAGTTGTCTCATGTGTTTATGAGAACTCCTAGTGGTGTACCGGGAAAAACACGAGTCAGTTGTACCTAATAGTGGTCCGAACTATAAAGCCCGAGCCTTAAAGTACTTACAGCATAGTAAGTCGCCATTAAGGTAGTTGTCTCATGTGTTTATGAGAACTCCTAGTGGTTTACCGGGAAAAACACGAGTCAGTTGTACCTAATAGTGGTCCGAACTATAAAGCCCAGGCCTTAAAGTACTTACAGCATAGTAAGTCGTCATTAAGGTAGTTGTCTCATGTGTTTAAGAGAACTCCTAGTGGTGTACCGGGAAAAACACGAGTCAGTTGTACCTAATAGTGGTCCGAACTATAAAGGCCGGGCCTTAAAGTACTTACAGCATAGTAAGTCGTCATTAAGGTAGTTGTCTCATGTGTTTATGAGAACTCCTAGTGGTTTACCGGGAAAAACACGAGTCAGTTGTACCTAATAGTGGTCCGAACTATAAAGCCCGAGCCTTAAAGTACTTACAGCATAGTAAGTCGCCATTAAGGTAGTTGTCTCATGTGTTTATGAGAACTCCTAGTGGTTTACCGGGAAAAACACGAATCAGTTGTTCCTAATAGTGGTCCGAACTATAAAGCCCGGGTCTTAAAGTACTTACAGCATAGTAAGTCGTCATTAAGGTAGTTGTCTTATGTGTTTATGAGAACTCCTAGTGGTTTACCGGGAAAAACACGAGTCAGTTGTACCTAATAGTGGTCCGAACTATAAAGCCCAGGCCTTAAAGTACTTACAGCATAGTAAGTCGCCATTAAGGTAGTTGTCTTATGTGTTTATGAGAACTCCTAGTGGTTTACCGGGAAAAACACGAGTCAGTTGTACCTAATAGTGGTCCGAACTATAAAGCCCAGGCCTTAAAGTACTTACAGCATAGTAAGTCGCCATTAAGGTAGTTGTCTCATGTGTTTATAAGAACTCGTAGTGGTTTACCGGGAAAAACACGAGTCAGTTGTACCTAATAGTGGTCCGAACTATAAAGCCCGGGTCTTAAAGTACTTACAGCATAGTAAGTCGTCATTAAGGTAGTTGTCTCATGTGTTTATAAGAACTCGTAGTGGTTTACCGGGAAAAACACGAGTCAGTTGTACCTAATAGTGGTCCGAACTATAAAGCCCGGGTCTTAAAGTACTTACAGCATAGTAAGTCGCCATTAAGGTAGTTGTCTCATGTGTTTATAAGAACTCGTAGTGGTTTACCGGGAAAAACACGAGTCAGTTGTACCTAATAGTGGTCCGAACTATAAAGCCCGGGTCTTAAAGTACTTACAGCATAGTAAGTCGCCATTAAGGTAGTTGTCTCATGTGTTTATAAGAACTCGTAGTGGTTTACCGGGAAAAACACGAGTCAGTTGTACCTAATAGTGGTCCGAACTATAAAGCCCAGGCCTTAAAGTACTTACAGCATAGTAAGTCGCCATTAAGGTAGTTGTCTCATGTGTTTATAAGAACTCCTAGTGGTTTACCGGGAAAAACACGAGTCAGTTGTACCTAATAGTGGTCCGAACTATAAAGCCCGAGCCTTAAAGTACTTACAGCATAGTAAGTCGTCATTAAGGTAGTTGTCTCATGTGTTTATGAGAACTCCTAGTGGTTTACCGGGAAAACAGGAGTCAGTTGTACCTAATAGTGGTCCGAACTATAAAGCCCGGGCCTTAAAGTACTTACAGCATAGTAAGTCGTCATTAAGGTAGTTGTCTCATGTGTTTATGAGAACTCCTACTGGTTTACCGGAAAAACACGAGTCAGTTGTACCTAATAGTGGTCCGAACTATAAAGCCCGAGCATTAAAGTACTTACAGCATAGTAAGTCGTCATTAAGGTAGTTGTCTCATGTGTTTATGAGAACTCCTAGTGATTTACCGGGAAAAACACGAGTCAGTTGTACCTAATAGTGGCCCGAACTATAAAGCCCGAGCCTTAAAGTACTTACAGCATAGTAAGTCGTCATTAAGGTAGTTGTCTCATGTGTTTATGAGAACTCCTACTGGTTTACCGGAAAAACACGAGTCAGTTGTACCTAATAGTGGTCCGAACTATAAAGCCCGGGCCTTAAAGTACTTACAGCATAGTAAGTCGCCATTAAGGTAGTTGTCTCATGTGTTTATGAGAACTCCTAGTGGTTTACCGGGAAAACACGAGTCAGTTGTACCTAATAGTGGTCCGAACTATAAAGCCCGGGCCTTAAAGTACTTACAACATAGTAAGTCGTCATTAAGGTAGTTGTCTCATGTGTTTATGAGAACTCCTACTGGTTTACCGGAAAAACACGAGTCAGTTGTACCTAATAGTGGTCCGAACTATAAAGCCCGGGCCTTAAAGTACTTACAGCATAGTAAGTCGCCATTAAGGTAGTTGTCTGATGTGTTTATGAGAACTCCTAGTGGTTTACCGGGAAAAACACGAGTCAGTTGTACCTAATAGTGGTTAACTATAAAGGCCGGGCCTTAAAGTACTTACAGCATAGTAAGTCGTCATTAAGGTAGTTGTCTCATGTGTTTATGAGAACTCCTAGTGGTGTACCGGGAAAAACACGAGTCAGTTGTACCTAATAGTGGTCCGAACTATAAAGCCCGAGCCTTAAAGTACTTACAGCATAGTAAGTCGCCATTAATGTAGTTGTCTCATGTGTTTATGAGAACTCCTAGTGGTTTACCGGGAAAAACACGAGTCAGTTGTACCTAATAGTGGTCCGAACTATAAAGCCCAGGCCTTAAAGTACTTACAGCATAGTAAGTCGTCATTAAGGTAGTTGTCTCATGTGTTTATGAGAACTCCTAGTGGTGTACCGGGAAAAACACGAGTCAGTTGTACCTAATAGTGGTCCGAACTATAAAGGCCGGGCCTTAAAGTACTTACAGCATAGTAAGTCGTCATTAAGGTAGTTGTCTCATGTGTTTATGAGAACTCCTAGTGGTTTACCGGGAAAAACACGAGTCAGTTGTACCTAATAGTGGTCCGAACTATAAAGCCCGAGCCTTAAAGTACTTACAGCATAGTAAGTCGCCATTAAGGTAGTTGTCTCATGTGTTTATGAGAACTCCTAGTGGTTTACCGGGAAAAACACGAATCAGTTGTTCCTAATAGTGGTCCGAACTATAAAGCCCGGGTCTTAAAGTACTTACAGCATAGTAAGTCGTCATTAAGGTAGTTGTCTTATGTGTTTATGAGAACTCCTAGTGGTTTACCGGGAAAAACACGAGTCAGTTGTACCTAATAGTGGTCCGAACTATAAAGCCCAGGCCTTAAAGTACTTACAGCATAGTAAGTCGCCATTAAGGTAGTTGTCTCATGTGTTTATAAGAACTCGTAGTGGTTTACCGGGAAAAACACGAGTCAGTTGTACCTAATAGTGGTCCGAACTATAAAGCCCGGGTCTTAAAGTACTTACAGCATAGTAAGTCGTCATTAAGTTAGTTGTCTCATGTGTTTATAAGAACTCGTAGTGGTTTACCGGGAAAAACACGAGTCAGTTGTACCTAATAGTGGTCCGAACTATAAAGCCCGGGTCTTAAAGTACTTACAGCATAGTAAGTCGCCATTAAGGTAGTTGTCTCATGTGTTTATAAGAACTCGTAGTGGTTTACCGGGAAAAACACGAGTCAGTTGTACCTAATAGTGGTCCGAACTATAAAGCCCGGGTCTTAAAGTACTTACAGCATAGTAAGTCGCCATTAAGGTAGTTGTCTCATGTGTTTATAAGAACTCGTAGTGGTTTACCGGGAAAAACACGAGTCAGTTGTACCTAATAGTGGTCCGAACTATAAAGCCCAGGCCTTAAAGTACTTACAGCATAGTAAGTCGCCATTAAGGTAGTTGTCTCATGTGTTTATAAGAACTCCTAGTGGTTTACCGGGAAAAACACGAGTCAGTTGTACCTAATAGTGGTCCGAACTATAAAGCCCGGGCATTAAAGTACTTCCAGCATAGTAAGTCGTCATTAAGCTAGTTGTCTCGTGTGTTTATGAGAACTCCTAGTGGTTTACCGGGAAAAACACGAGTCAGTTGTACCTAATAGTGGTCCGAACTATAAAGCCCGGGCCTTAAAGTACTTACAGCATAGTAAGTCGTCATTAAGGTAGTTGTCTCATGTGTTTATGAGAACTCCTAGTGGTTTACCGGGAAAAACACGAGTCAGTTGTACCTAATAGTGGTCCGAACTATAAAGCCCGGGCCTTAAAGTACTTACAGCATAGTAAGTCGTCATTAAGGTAGTTGTCTCATGTGTTTATGAGAACTCCAAGTGGTTTACCGGGAAAAACACGAGTCAGTTGTACCTAATAGTGGTCCGAACTATAAAGCCCGGGCCTTAAAGTACTTACAGCATAGTAAGTCACCATTAAGGTAGTTGTCTCATGTGTTTATGAGAACTCCTAGTGGTTTACCGGGAAAAACACGAGTCAGTTGTACCTAATAGTGGTCCGAACTATAAAGCCCGGGCCTTAAAGTACTTCCAGCATAGTAAGTCGTCATTAAGGTAGTTGTCTCATGTGTTTATGAGAACTCCTAGTGGTTTACCGGGAAAAACACGAGTCAGTTGTACCTAATAGTGGTCCGAACTATAAAGCCCGGGCCTTAAAGTACTTACAGCATAGTAAGTCGTCATTAAGGTAGTTGTCTCATGTGTTTATGAGAACTCCTAGTGGTTTACCGGGAGAAACACGAGTCAGTTGTACCTAATAGTGGTCCGAACTATAAAGCCCGGGCCTTAAAGTACTTACAGCATAGTAAGTCGCCATTAAGGTAGTTGTCTGATGTGTTTATGAGAACTCCTAGTGGTTTACCGGGAAAAACACGAGTCAGTTGTACCTAATAGTGGTCCGAACTATAAAGCCCGGGCCTTAAAGTACTTACAGCATAGTAAGTCGTCATTAAGGTAGTTGTCTCATGTGTTTATGAGAACTCCTAGTGGTTTACCGGGAAAAACACGAGTCAGTTGTACCTAATAGTGGTCCGAACTATAAAGCCCGAGCCTTAAAGTCCTTACAGCATAGTAAGTCGTCATTAAGGTAGTTGTCTCGTGTGTTTATGAGAACTCCTAGTGGTTTACCGGGAGAAACACGAGTCAGTTGTACCTAATAGTGGTCCGAACTATAAAGCCCGGGCCTTAAAGTACTTACAACATAGTAAGTCGTCATTAAGGTAGTTGTCTCATGTGTTTATGAGAACTCCTAGTGGTTTAACGGGAAAAACACGAGTCAGTTGTACCTAATAGTGGTCCGTACTATAAAGCCCGGACCTTAAAGTACTTACAGCATAGTAAGTCGTCATTAAGGTAGTTGTCTCATGTGTTTATGAGAACTCCTAGTGGTTTACCGGGAGAAACACGAGTCAGTTGTACCTAATAGTGGTCCGAACTATAAAGCCCGGGCCTTAAAGTACTAACAGCATAGTAAGTCGTCATTAAGGTAGTTGTCTCATGTGTTTATGAGAACTCCTAGTGGTGTACCGGGAAAAACACGAGTCAGTTGTACCTAATAGTGGTCCGAACTATAAAGCCCGAGCCTTAAAGTACTTACAGCATAGTAAGTCGTCATTAAGGTAGTTGTCTCGTGTGTTTATAAGAACTCCTAGTGGTTTACCGGGAAAAACACGAGTCAGTTGTACCTAATAGTGGTCCGAACTATAAAGCCCAGGCCTTAAAGTACTTACAGCATAGTAAGTCGTCATTAAGGTAGTTGTCTCATGTGTTTATGAGAACTCCTAGTGGTTTACCGGGAAAAACACGAGTCAGTTGTACCTAATAGTGGTCCGAACTATAAAGGCCGGGCCTTAAAGTACTTACAGCATAGTAAGTCGTCATTAAGGTAGTTGTCTCATGTGTTTATGAGAACTCCTAGTGGTTTACCGGGAAAAACACGAGTCAGTTGTACCTAATAGTGGTCCGAACTATAAAGCCCAGGCCTTAAAGTACTTACAGCATAGTAAGTCGTCATTAAGGTAGTTGTCTCATGTGTTTATGAGAACTCCTAGTGGTGTACCGGGAAAAACACGAGTCAGTTGTACCTAATAGTGGTCCGAACTATAAAGACCGGGCCTTAAAGTACTTACAGCATAGTAAGTCGTCATTAAGGTAGTTGTCTCATGTGTTTATGAGAACTCCTAGTGGTTTACCGGGAAAAACACGAGTCAGTTGTACCTAATAGTGGTCCGAACTATAAAGCCCGAGCCTTAAAGTACTTACAGCATAGTAAGTCGCCATTAAGGTAGTTGTCTCATGTGTTTATGAGAACTCCTAGTGGTTTACCGGGAAAAACACGAATCAGTTGTTCCTAATAGTGGTCCGAACTATAAAGCCCGGGTCTTAAAGTACTTACAGCATAGTAAGTCGTCATTAAGGTAGTTGTCTCGTGTGTTTATGAGAACTCCTAGTGGTTTACCGGGAGAAACACGAGTCAGTTGTACCTAATAGTGGTCCGAACTATAAAGCCCGGGCCTTAAAGTACTTACAGCATAGTAAGTCGTCATTAAGGTAGTTGTCTCATGTGTTTATGAGAACTCCTAGTGGTTTACCGGGAGAAACACGAGTCAGTTGTACCTAATAGTGGTCCGAACTATAAAGCCCGGGCCTTAAAGTACTTACAGCATAGTAAGTCGTCATTAAGGTAGTTGTCTCATGTGTTTATGAGAACTCCTAGTGGTGTACCGGGAAAAACACGAGTCAGTTGTACCTAATAGTGGTCCGAACAATAAAGCCCGAGCCTTAAAGTACTTACAGCATAGTAAGTCGTCATTAAGGTAGTTGTCTCGTGTGTTTATGAGAACTCCTAGTGGTTTACCGGGAAAAACACGAGTCAGTTGTACCTAATAGTGGTCCGAACTATAAAGCCCAGGCCTTAAAGTACTTACAGCATAGTAAGTCGTCATTAAGGTAGTTGTCTCATGTGTTTATGAGAACTCCTAGTGGTTTACCGGGAAAAACACGAGTCAGTTGTACCTAATAGTGGTCCGAACTATAAAGGCCGGGCCTTAAAGTACTTACAGCATAGTAAGTCGTCATTAAGGTAGTTGTCTCATGTGTTTATGAGAACTCCTAGTGGTTTACCGGGAAAAACACGAGTCAGTTGTACCTAATAGTGGTCCGAACTATAAAGCCCAGGCCTTAAAGTACTTACAGCATAGTAAGTCGTCATTAAGGTAGTTGTCTCATGTGTTTATGAGAACTCCTAGTGGTGTACCGGGAAAAACACGAGTCAGTTGTACCTAATAGTGGTCCGAACTATAAAGGCCGGGCCTTAAAATACTTACAGCATAGTAAGTCGTCATTAAGGTAGTTGTCTCATGTGTTTATGAGAACTCCTAGTGGTTTACCGGGAAAAACACGAGTCAGTTGTACCTAATAGTGGTCCGAACTATAAAGCCCGGGTCTTAAAGTACTTACAGCATAGTAAGTCGCCATTAAGGTAGTTGTCTCATGTGTTTATAAGAACTCGTAGTGGTTTACCGGGAAAAACACGAGTCAGTTGTACCTAATAGTGGTCCGAACTATAAAGCCCAGGCCTTAAAGTACTTACAGCATAGTAAGTCGCCATTAAGGTAGTTGTCTCATGTGTTTATAAGAACTCCTAGTGGTTTACCGGGAAAAACACGAGTCAGTTGTACCTAATAGTGGTCCGAACTATAAAGCCCGAGCCTTAAAGTACTTACAGCATAGTAAGTCGTCATTAAGGTAGTTGTCTCATGTGTTTATGAGAACTCCTAGTGGTTTACCGGGAAAACAGGAGTCAGTTGTACCTAATAGTGGTCCGAACTATAAAGCCCGGGCCTTAAAGTACTTACAGCATAGTAAGTCGTCATTAAGGTAGTTGTCTCATGTGTTTATGAGAACTCCTACTGGTTTACCGGAAAAACACGAGTCAGTTGTACCTAATAGTGGTCCGAACGATAAAGCCCGGGCCTTAAAGTACTTACAGCATAGTAAGTCGTCATTAAGGTAGTTGTCTCATGTGTTTATGAGAACTCCTAGTGGTTTACCGGGAGAAACACGAGTCAGTTGTACCTAATAGTGGTCCGAACTATAAAGCCCGGGCCTTAAAGTACTTACAGCATAGTAAGTCGTCATTAAGGTAGTTGTCTCATGTGTTTATGAGAACTCCTAGTGGTGTACCGGGAAAAACACGAGTCAGTTGTACCTAATAGTGGTCCGAACAATAAAGCCCGAGCCTTAAAGTAGTTACAGCATAGTAAGTCGTCATTAAGGTAGTTGTCTCGTGTGTTTATGAGAACTCCTAGTGGTTTACCGGGAAAAACACGAGTCAGTTGTACCTAATAGTGGTCCGAACTATAAAGCCCAGGCCTTAAAGTACTTACAGCATAGTAAGTCGTCATTAAGGTAGTTGTCTCATGTGTTTATGAGAACTCCTAGTGGTTTACCGGGAAAAACACGAGTCAGTTGTACCTAATAGTGGTCCGAACTATAAAGGCCGGGCCTTAAAGTACTTACAGCATAGTAAGTCGTCATTAAGGTAGTTGTCTCATGTGTTTATGAGAACTCCTAGTGGTTTACCGGGAAAAACACGAGTCAGTTGTACCTAATAGTGGTCCGAACTATAAAGCCCAGGCCTTAAAGTACTTACAGCATAGTAAGTCGTCATTAAGGTAGTTGTCTCATGTGTTTATGAGAACTCCTAGTGGTGTACCGGGAAAAACACGAGTCAGTTGTACCTAATAGTGGTCCGAACTATAAAGGCCGGGCCTTAAAATACTTACAGCATAGTAAGTCGTCATTAAGGTAGTTGTCTCATGTGTTTATGAGAACTCCTAGTGGTTTACCGGGAAAAACACGAGTCAGTTGTACCTAATAGTGGTCCGAACTATAAAGCCCGAGCCTTAAAGTACTTACAGCATAGTAAGTCGCCATTAAGGTAGTTGTCTCATGTGTTTATGAGAACTCCTAGTGGTTTACCGGGAAAAACACGAATCAGTTGTTCCTAATAGTGGTCCGAACTATAAAGCCCGGGTCTTAAAGTACTTACAGCATAGTAAGTCGTCATTAAGGTAGTTGTCTTATGTGTTTATGAGAACTCCTAGTGGTTTACCGGGAAAAACACGAGTCAGTTGTACCTAATAGTGGTCCGAACTATAAAGCCCAGGCCTTAAAGTACTTACAGCATAGTAAGTCGCCATTAAGGTAGTTGTCTCATGTGTTTATAAGAACTCGTAGTGGTTTACCGGGAAAAACACGAGTCAGTTGTACCTAATAGTGGTCCGAACTATAAAGCCCGGGTCTTAAAGTACTTACAGCATAGTAAGTCGTCATTAAGGTAGTTGTCTCATGTGTTTATAAGAACTCGTAGTGGTTTACCGGGAAAAACACGAGTCAGTTGTACCTAATAGTGGTCCGAACTATAAAGCCCGGGTCTTAAAGTACTTACAGCATAGTAAGTCGCCATTAAGGTAGTTGTCTCATGTGTTTATAAGAACTCGTAGTGGTTTACCGGGAAAAACACGAGTCAGTTGTACCTAATAGTGGTCCGAACTATAAAGCCCGGGTCTTAAAGTACTTACAGCATAGTAAGTCGCCATTAAGGTAGTTGTCTCATGTGTTTATAAGAACTCGTAGTGGTTTACCGGGAAAAACACGAGTCAGTTGTACCTAATAGTGGTCCGAACTATAAAGCCCAGGCCTTAAAGTACTTACAGCATAGTAAGTCGCCATTAAGGTAGTTGTCTCATGTGTTTATAAGAACTCCTAGTGGTTTACCGGGAAAAACACGAGTCAGTTGTACCTAATAGTGGTCCGAACTATAAAGCCCGAGCCTTAAAGTACTTACAGCATAGTAAGTCGTCATTAAGGTAGTTGTCTCATGTGTTTATGAGAACTCCTAGTGGTTTACCGGGAAAACAGGAGTCAGTTGTACCTAATAGTGGTCCGAACTATAAAGCCCGGGCCTTAAAGTACTTACAGCATAGTAAGTCGTCATTAAGGTAGTTGTCTCATGTGTTTATGAGAACTCCTAGTGGTTTACCGGGAAAAACACGAGTCAGTTGTACCTAATAGTGGTCCGAACTATAAAGGCCGGGCCTTAAAGTACTTACAGCATAGTAAGTCGTCATTAAGGTAGTTGTCTCATGTGTTTATGAGAACTCCTAGTGGTTTAAGGGAAAAACACGAGTCAGTTGTACCTAATAGTGGTCCGAACTATAAAGCCCAGGCCTTAAAGTACTTACAGCATAGTAAGTCGTCATTAAGGTAGTTGTCTCATGTGTTTATGAGAACTCCTAGTGGTGTACCGGGAAAAACACGAGTCAGTTGTACCTAATAGTGGTCCGAACTATAAAGACCGGGCCTTAAAGTACTTACAGCATAGTAAGTCGTCATTAAGGTAGTTGTCTCATGTGTTTATGAGAACTCCTAGTGGTTTACCGGGAAAAACACGAGTCAGTTGTACCTAATAGTGGTCCGAACTATAAAGCCCGAGCCTTAAAGTACTTACAGCATAGTAAGTCGCCATTAAGGTAGTTGTCTCATGTGTTTATGAGAACTCCTAGTGGTTTACCGGGAAAAACACGAATCAGTTGTTCCTAATAGTGGTCCGAACTATAAAGCCCGGGTCTTAAAGTACTTACAGCATAGTAAGTCGTCATTAAGGTAGTTGTCTCGTGTGTTTATGAGAACTCCTAGTGGTTTACCGGGAGAAACACGAGTCAGTTGTACCTAATAGTGGTCCGAACTATAAAGCCCGGGCCTTAAAGTACTTACAGCATAGTAAGTCGTCATTAAGGTAGTTGTCTCATGTGTTTATGAGAACTCCTAGTGGTTTACCGGGAGAAACACGAGTCAGTTGTACCTAATAGTGGTCCGAACTATAAAGCCCGGGCCTTAAAGTACTTACAGCATAGTAAGTCGTCATTAAGGTAGTTGTCTCATGTGTTTATGAGAACTCCTAGTGGTGTACCGGGAAAAACACGAGTCAGTTGTACCTAATAGTGGTCCGAACAATAAAGCCCGAGCCTTAAAGTACTTACAGCATAGTAAGTCGTCATTAAGGTAGTTGTCTCGTGTGTTTATGAGAACTCCTAGTGGTTTACCGGGAAAAACACGAGTCAGTTGTACCTAATAGTGGTCCGAACTATAAAGCCCAGGCCTTAAAGTACTTACAGCATAGTAAGTCGTCATTAAGGTAGTTGTCTCATGTGTTTATGAGAACTCCTAGTGGTTTACCGGGAAAAACACGAGTCAGTTGTACCTAATAGTGGTCCGAACTATAAAGGCCGGGCCTTAAAGTACTTACAGCATAGTAAGTCGTCATTAAGGTAGTTGTCTCATGTGTTTATGAGAACTCCTAGTGGTTTACCGGGAAAAACACGAGTCAGTTGTACCTAATAGTGGTCCGAACTATAAAGCCCAGGCCTTAAAGTACTTACAGCATAGTAAGTCGTCATTAAGGTAGTTGTCTCATGTGTTTATGAGAACTCCTAGTGGTGTACCGGGAAAAACACGAGTCAGTTGTACCTAATAGTGGTCCGAACTATAAAGGCCGGGCCTTAAAATACTTACAGCATAGTAAGTCGTCATTAAGGTAGTTGTCTCATGTGTTTATGAGAACTCCTAGTGGTTTACCGGGAAAAACACGAGTCAGTTGTACCTAATAGTGGTCCGAACTATAAAGCCCGGGTCTTAAAGTACTTACAGCATAGTAAGTCGCCATTAAGGTAGTTGTCTCATGTGTTTATAAGAACTCGTAGTGGTTTACCGGGAAAAACACGAGTCAGTTGTACCTAATAGTGGTCCGAACTATAAAGCCCAGGCCTTAAAGTACTTACAGCATAGTAAGTCGCCATTAAGGTAGTTGTCTCATGTGTTTATAAGAACTCCTAGTGGTTTACCGGGAAAAACACGAGTCAGTTGTACCTAATAGTGGTCCGAACTATAAAGCCCGAGCCTTAAAGTACTTACAGCATAGTAAGTCGTCATTAAGGTAGTTGTCTCATGTGTTTATGAGAACTCCTAGTGGTTTACCGGGAAAACAGGAGTCAGTTGTACCTAATAGTGGTCCGAACTATAAAGCCCGGGCCTTAAAGTACTTACAGCATAGTAAGTCGTCATTAAGGTAGTTGTCTCATGTGTTTATGAGAACTCCTACTGGTTTACCGGAAAAACACGAGTCAGTTGTACCTAATAGTGGTCCGAACGATAAAGCCCGGGCCTTAAAGTACTTACAGCATAGTAAGTCGTCATTAAGGTAGTTGTCTCATGTGTTTATGAGAACTCCTAGTGGTTTACCGGGAGAAACACGAGTCAGTTGTACCTAATAGTGGTCCGAACTATAAAGCCCGGGCCTTAAAGTACTTACAGCATAGTAAGTCGTCATTAAGGTAGTTGTCTCATGTGTTTATGAGAACTCCTAGTGGTGTACCGGGAAAAACACGAGTCAGTTGTACCTAATAGTGGTCCGAACAATAAAGCCCGAGCCTTAAAGTAGTTACAGCATAGTAAGTCGTCATTAAGGTAGTTGTCTCGTGTGTTTATGAGAACTCCTAGTGGTTTACCGGGAAAAACACGAGTCAGTTGTACCTAATAGTGGTCCGAACTATAAAGCCCAGGCCTTAAAGTACTTACAGCATAGTAAGTCGTCATTAAGGTAGTTGTCTCATGTGTTTATGAGAACTCCTAGTGGTTTACCGGGAAAAACACGAGTCAGTTGTACCTAATAGTGGTCCGAACTATAAAGGCCGGGCCTTAAAGTACTTACAGCATAGTAAGTCGTCATTAAGGTAGTTGTCTCATGTGTTTATGAGAACTCCTAGTGGTTTACCGGGAAAAACACGAGTCAGTTGTACCTAATAGTGGTCCGAACTATAAAGCCCAGGCCTTAAAGTACTTACAGCATAGTAAGTCGTCATTAAGGTAGTTGTCTCATGTGTTTATGAGAACTCCTAGTGGTGTACCGGGAAAAACACGAGTCAGTTGTACCTAATAGTGGTCCGAACTATAAAGGCCGGGCCTTAAAATACTTACAGCATAGTAAGTCGTCATTAAGGTAGTTGTCTCATGTGTTTATGAGAACTCCTAGTGGTTTACCGGGAAAAACACGAGTCAGTTGTACCTAATAGTGGTCCGAACTATAAAGCCCGAGCCTTAAAGTACTTACAGCATAGTAAGTCGCCATTAAGGTAGTTGTCTCATGTGTTTATGAGAACTCCTAGTGGTTTACCGGGAAAAACACGAATCAGTTGTTCCTAATAGTGGTCCGAACTATAAAGCCCGGGTCTTAAAGTACTTACAGCATAGTAAGTCGTCATTAAGGTAGTTGTCTTATGTGTTTATGAGAACTCCTAGTGGTTTACCGGGAAAAACACGAGTCAGTTGTACCTAATAGTGGTCCGAACTATAAAGCCCAGGCCTTAAAGTACTTACAGCATAGTAAGTCGCCATTAAGGTAGTTGTCTCATGTGTTTATAAGAACTCGTAGTGGTTTACCGGGAAAAACACGAGTCAGTTGTACCTAATAGTGGTCCGAACTATAAAGCCCGGGTCTTAAGGTACTTACAGCATAGTAAGTCGTCATTAAGGTAGTTGTCTCATGTGTTTATAAGAACTCGTAGTGGTTTACCGGGAAAAACACGAGTCAGTTGTACCTAATAGTGGTCCGAACTATAAAGCCCGGGTCTTAAAGTACTTACAGCATAGTAAGTCGCCATTAAGGTAGTTGTCTCATGTGTTTATAAGAACTCGTAGTGGTTTACCGGGAAAAACACGAGTCAGTTGTACCTAATAGTGGTCCGAACTATAAAGCCCGGGTCTTAAAGTACTTACAGCATAGTAAGTCGCCATTAAGGTAGTTGTCTCATGTGTTTATAAGAACTCGTAGTGGTTTACCGGGAAAAACACGAGTCAGTTGTACCTAATAGTGGTCCGAACTATAAAGCCCAGGCCTTAAAGTACTTACAGCATAGTAAGTCGCCATTAAGGTAGTTGTCTCATGTGTTTATAAGAACTCCTAGTGGTTTACCGGGAAAAACACGAGTCAGTTGTACCTAATAGTGGTCCGAACTATAAAGCCCGAGCCTTAAAGTACTTACAGCATAGTAAGTCGTCATTAAGGTAGTTGTCTCATGTGTTTATGAGAACTCCTAGTGGTTTACCGGGAAAACAGGAGTCAGTTGTACCTAATAGTGGTCCGAACTATAAAGCCCGGGCCTTAAAGTACTTACAGCATAGTAAGTCGTCATTAAGGTAGTTGTCTCATGTGTTTATGAGAACTCCTACTGGTTTACCGGAAAAACACGAGTCAGTTGTACCTAATAGTGGTCCGAACTATAAAGCCCGAGCATTAAAGTACTTACAGCATAGTAAGTCGTCATTAAGGTAGTTGTCTCATGTGTTTATGAGAACTCCTAGTGATTTACCGGGAAAAACACGAGTCAGTTGTACCTAATAGTGGTCCGAACTATAAAGCCCGAGCCTTAAAGTACTTACAGCATAGTAAGTCGTCATTAAGGTAGTTGTCTCATGTGTTTATGAGAACTCCTACTGGTTTACCGGAAAAACACGAGTCAGTTGTACCTAATAGTGGTCCGAACTATAAAGCCCGGGCCTTAAAGTACTTACAGCATAGTAAGTCGCCATTAAGGTAGTTGTCTCATGTGTTTATGAGAACTCCTAGTGGTTTACCGGGAAAACACGAGTCAGTTGTACCTAATAGTGGTCCGAACTATAAAGCCCGGGCCTTAAAGTACTTACAACATAGTAAGTCGTCATTAAGGTAGTTGTCTCATGTGTTTATGAGAACTCCTACTGGTTTACCGGAAAAACACGAGTCAGTTGTACCTAATAGTGGTCCGAACTATAAAGCCCGGGCCTTAAAGTACTTACAGCATAGTAAGTCGCCATTAAGGTAGTTGTCTCATGTGTTTATGAGAACTCCTAGTGGTTTACCGGGAAAAACACGAGTCAGTTGTACCTAATAGTGGTTAACTATAAAGCCCGGGCCTTAAAGTACTTACAGCATAGTAAGTCGTCATTAAGGTAGTTGTCTCATGTGTTTATGAGAACTCCTAGTGGTGTACCGGGAAAAACACGAGTCAGTTGTACCTAATAGTGGTCCGAACTATAAAGCCCGAGCCTTAAAGTACTTACAGCATAGTAAGTCGCCATTAAGGTAGTTGTCTCATGTGTTTATGAGAACTCCTAGTGGTTTACCGGGAAAAACACGAGTCAGTTGTACCTAATAGTGGTCCGAACTATAAAGCCCAGGCCTTAAAGTACTTACAGCATAGTAAGTCGTCATTAAGGTAGTTGTCTCATGTGTTTAAGAGAACTCCTAGTGGTGTACCGGGAAAAACACGAGTCAGTTGTACCTAATAGTGGTCCGAACTATAAAGGCCGGGCCTTAAAGTACTTACAGCATAGTAAGTCGTCATTAAGGTAGTTGTCTCATGTGTTTATGAGAACTCCTAGTGGTTTACCGGGAAAAACACGAGTCAGTTGTACCTAATAGTGGTCCGAACTATAAAGCCCGAGCCTTAAAGTACTTACAGCATAGTAAGTCGCCATTAAGGTAGTTGTCTCATGTGTTTATGAGAACTCCTAGTGGTTTACCGGGAAAAACACGAATCAGTTGTTCCTAATAGTGGTCCGAACTATAAAGCCCGGGTCTTAAAGTACTTACAGCATAGTAAGTCGTCATTAAGGTAGTTGTCTTATGTGTTTATGAGAACTCCTAGTGGTTTACCGGGAAAAACACGAGTCAGTTGTACCTAATAGTGGTCCGAACTATAAAGCCCAGGCCTTAAAGTACTTACAGCATAGTAAGTCGCCATTAAGGTAGTTGTCTTATGTGTTTATGAGAACTCCTAGTGGTTTACCGGGAAAAACACGAGTCAGTTGTACCTAATAGTGGTCCGAACTATAAAGCCCAGGCCTTAAAGTACTTACAGCATAGTAAGTCGCCATTAAGGTAGTTGTCTCATGTGTTTATAAGAACTCGTAGTGGTTTACCGGGAAAAACACGAGTCAGTTGTACCTAATAGTGGTCCGAACTATAAAGCCCGGGTCTTAAAGTACTTACAGCATAGTAAGTCGTCATTAAGGTAGTTGTCTCATGTGTTTATAAGAACTCGTAGTGGTTTACCGGGAAAAACACGAGTCAGTTGTACCTAATAGTGGTCCGAACTATAAAGCCCGGGTCTTAAAGTACTTACAGCATAGTAAGTCGCCATTAAGGTAGTTGTCTCATGTGTTTATAAGAACTCGTAGTGGTTTACCGGGAAAAACACGAGTCAGTTGTACCTAATAGTGGTCCGAACTATAAAGCCCGGGTCTTAAAGTACTTACAGCATAGTAAGTCGCCATTAAGGTAGTTGTCTCATGTGTTTATAAGAACTCGTAGTGGTTTACCGGGAAAAACACGAGTCAGTTGTACCTAATAGTGGTCCGAACTATAAAGCCCAGGCCTTAAAGTACTTACAGCATAGTAAGTCGCCATTAAGGTAGTTGTCTCATGTGTTTATAAGAACTCCTAGTGGTTTACCGGGAAAAACACGAGTCAGTTGTACCTAATAGTGGTCCGAACTATAAAGCCCGAGCCTTAAAGTACTTACAGCATAGTAAGTCGTCATTAAGGTAGTTGTCTCATGTGTTTATGAGAACTCCTAGTGGTTTACCGGGAAAACAGGAGTCAGTTGTACCTAATAGTGGTCCGAACTATAAAGCCCGGGCCTTAAAGTACTTACAGCATAGTAAGTCGTCATTAAGGTAGTTGTCTCATGTGTTTATGAGAACTCCTACTGGTTTACCGGAAAAACACGAGTCAGTTGTACCTAATAGTGGTCCGAACTATAAAGCCCGAGCATTAAAGTACTTACAGCATAGTAAGTCGTCATTAAGGTAGTTGTCTCATGTGTTTATGAGAACTCCTAGTGATTTACCGGGAAAAACACGAGTCAGTTGTACCTAATAGTGGTCCGAACTATAAAGCCCGAGCCTTAAAGTACTTACAGCATAGTAAGTCGTCATTAAGGTAGTTGTCTCATGTGTTTATGAGAACTCCTACTGGTTTACCGGAAAAACACGAGTCAGTTGTACCTAATAGTGGTCCGAACTATAAAGCCCGGGCCTTAAAGTACTTACAGCATAGTAAGTCGCCATTAAGGTAGTTGTCTCATGTGTTTATGAGAACTCCTAGTGGTTTACCGGGAAAACACGAGTCAGTTGTACCTAATAGTGGTCCGAACTATAAAGCCCGGGCCTTAAAGTACTTACAACATAGTAAGTCGTCATTAAGGTAGTTGTCTCATGTGTTTATGAGAACTCCTACTGGTTTACCGGAAAAACACGAGTCAGTTGTACCTAATAGTGGTCCGAACTATAAAGCCCGGGCCTTAAAGTACTTACAGCATAGTAAGTCGCCATTAAGGTAGTTGTCTCATGTGTTTATGAGAACTCCTAGTGGTTTACCGGGAAAAACACGAGTCAGTTGTACCTAATAGTGGTTAACTATAAAGGCCGGGCCTTAAAGTACTTACAGCATAGTAAGTCGTCATTAAGGTAGTTGTCTCATGTGTTTATGAGAACTCCTAGTGGTGTACCGGGAAAAACACGAGTCAGTTGTACCTAATAGTGGTCCGAACTATAAAGCCCGAGCCTTAAAGTACTTACAGCATAGTAAGTCGCCATTAATGTAGTTGTCTCATGTGTTTATGAGAACTCCTAGTGGTTTACCGGGAAAAACACGAGTCAGTTGTACCTAATAGTGGTCCGAACTATAAAGCCCAGGCCTTAAAGTACTTACAGCATAGTAAGTCGTCATTAAGGTAGTTGTCTCATGTGTTTATGAGAACTCCTAGTGGTGTACCGGGAAAAACACGAGTCAGTTGTACCTAATAGTGGTCCGAACTATAAAGGCCGGGCCTTAAAGTACTTACAGCATAGTAAGTCGTCATTAAGGTAGTTGTCTCATGTGTTTATGAGAACTCCTAGTGGTTTACCGGGAAAAACACGAGTCAGTTGTACCTAATAGTGGTCCGAACTATAAAGCCCGAGCCTTAAAGTACTTACAGCATAGTAAGTCGCCATTAAGGTAGTTGTCTCATGTGTTTATGAGAACTCCTAGTGGTTTACCGGGAAAAACACGAATCAGTTGTTCCTAATAGTGGTCCGAACTATAAAGCCCGGGTCTTAAAGTACTTACAGCATAGTAAGTCGTCATTAAGGTAGTTGTCTTATGTGTTTATGAGAACTCCTAGTGGTTTACCGGGAAAAACACGAGTCAGTTGTACCTAATAGTGGTCCGAACTATAAAGCCCAGGCCTTAAAGTACTTACAGCATAGTAAGTCGCCATTAAGGTAGTTGTCTCATGTGTTTATAAGAACTCGTAGTGGTTTACCGGGAAAAACACGAGTCAGTTGTACCTAATAGTGGTCCGAACTATAAAGCCCGGGTCTTAAAGTACTTACAGCATAGTAAGTCGTCATTAAGTTAGTTGTCTCATGTGTTTATAAGAACTCGTAGTGGTTTACCGGGAAAAACACGAGTCAGTTGTACCTAATAGTGGTCCGAACTATAAAGCCCGGGTCTTAAAGTACTTACAGCATAGTAAGTCGCCATTAAGGTAGTTGTCTCATGTGTTTATAAGAACTCGTAGTGGTTTACCGGGAAAAACACGAGTCAGTTGTACCTAATAGTGGTCCGAACTATAAAGCCCGGGTCTTAAAGTACTTACAGCATAGTAAGTCGCCATTAAGGTAGTTGTCTCATGTGTTTATAAGAACTCGTAGTGGTTTACCGGGAAAAACACGAGTCAGTTGTACCTAATAGTGGTCCGAACTATAAAGCCCAGGCCTTAAAGTACTTACAGCATAGTAAGTCGCCATTAAGGTAGTTGTCTCATGTGTTTATAAGAACTCCTAGTGGTTTACCGGGAAAAACACGAGTCAGTTGTACCTAATAGTGGTCCGAACTATAAAGCCCGGGCATTAAAGTACTTCCAGCATAGTAAGTCGTCATTAAGCTAGTTGTCTCGTGTGTTTATGAGAACTCCTAGTGGTTTACCGGGAAAAACACGAGTCAGTTGTACCTAATAGTGGTCCGAACTATAAAGCCCGGGCCTTAAAGTACTTACAGCATAGTAAGTCGTCATTAAGGTAGTTGTCTCATGTGTTTATGAGAACTCCTAGTGGTTTACCGGGAAAAACACGAGTCAGTTGTACCTAATAGTGGTCCGAACTATAAAGCCCGGGCCTTAAAGTACTTACAGCATAGTAAGTCGTCATTAAGGTAGTTGTCTCATGTGTTTATGAGAACTCCAAGTGGTTTACCGGGAAAAACACGAGTCAGTTGTACCTAATAGTGGTCCGAACTATAAAGCCCGGGCCTTAAAGTACTTACAGCATAGTAAGTCACCATTAAGGTAGTTGTCTCATGTGTTTATGAGAACTCCTAGTGGTTTACCGGGAAAAACACGAGTCAGTTGTACCTAATAGTGGTCCGAACTATAAAGCCCGGGCCTTAAAGTACTTCCAGCATAGTAAGTCGTCATTAAGGTAGTTGTCTCATGTGTTTATGAGAACTCCTAGTGGTTTACCGGGAAAAACACGAGTCAGTTGTACCTAATAGTGGTCCGAACTATAAAGCCCGGGCCTTAAAGTACTTACAGCATAGTAAGTCGTCATTAAGGTAGTTGTCTCATGTGTTTATGAGAACTCCTAGTGGTTTACCGGGAGAAACACGAGTCAGTTGTACCTAATAGTGGTCCGAACTATAAAGCCCGGGCCTTAAAGTACTTACAGCATAGTAAGTCGCCATTAAGGTAGTTGTCTGATGTGTTTATGAGAACTCCTAGTGGTTTACCGGGAAAAACACGAGTCAGTTGTACCTAATAGTGGTCCGAACTATAAAGCCCGGGCCTTAAAGTACTTACAGCATAGTAAGTCGTCATTAAGGTAGTTGTCTCATGTGTTTATGAGAACTCCTAGTGGTTTACCGGGAAAAACACGAGTCAGTTGTACCTAATAGTGGTCCGAACTATAAAGCCCGAGCCTTAAAGTCCTTACAGCATAGTAAGTCGTCATTAAGGTAGTTGTCTCGTGTGTTTATGAGAACTCCTAGTGGTTTACCGGGAGAAACACGAGTCAGTTGTACCTAATAGTGGTCCGAACTATAAAGCCCGGGCCTTAAAGTACTTACAACATAGTAAGTCGTCATTAAGGTAGTTGTCTCATGTGTTTATGAGAACTCCTAGTGGTTTAACGGGAAAAACACGAGTCAGTTGTACCTAATAGTGGTCCGTACTATAAAGCCCGGACCTTAAAGTACTTACAGCATAGTAAGTCGTCATTAAGGTAGTTGTCTCATGTGTTTATGAGAACTCCTAGTGGTTTACCGGGAGAAACACGAGTCAGTTGTACCTAATAGTGGTCCGAACTATAAAGCCCGGGCCTTAAAGTACTAACAGCATAGTAAGTCGTCATTAAGGTAGTTGTCTCATGTGTTTATGAGAACTCCTAGTGGTGTACCGGGAAAAACACGAGTCAGTTGTACCTAATAGTGGTCCGAACTATAAAGCCCGAGCCTTAAAGTACTTACAGCATAGTAAGTCGTCATTAAGGTAGTTGTCTCGTGTGTTTATAAGAACTCCTAGTGGTTTACCGGGAAAAACACGAGTCAGTTGTACCTAATAGTGGTCCGAACTATAAAGCCCAGGCCTTAAAGTACTTACAGCATAGTAAGTCGTCATTAAGGTAGTTGTCTCATGTGTTTATGAGAACTCCTAGTGGTTTACCGGGAAAAACACGAGTCAGTTGTACCTAATAGTGGTCCGAACTATAAAGGCCGGGCCTTAAAGTACTTACAGCATAGTAAGTCGTCATTAAGGTAGTTGTCTCATGTGTTTATGAGAACTCCTAGTGGTTTACCGGGAAAAACACGAGTCAGTTGTACCTAATAGTGGTCCGAACTATAAAGCCCAGGCCTTAAAGTACTTACAGCATAGTAAGTCGTCATTAAGGTAGTTGTCTCATGTGTTTATGAGAACTCCTAGTGGTGTACCGGGAAAAACACGAGTCAGTTGTACCTAATAGTGGTCCAAACTATAAAGACCGGGCCTTAAAGTACTTACAGCATAGTAAGTCGTCATTAAGGTAGTTGTCTCATGTGTTTATGAGAACTCCTAGTGGTTTACCGGGAAAAACACGAGTCAGTTGTACCTAATAGTGGTCCGAACTATAAAGCCCGAGCCTTAAAGTACTTACAGCATAGTAAGTCGCCATTAAGGTAGTTGTCTCATGTGTTTATGAGAACTCCTAGTGGTTTACCGGGAAAAACACGAATCAGTTGTTCCTAATAGTGGTCCGAACTATAAAGCCCGGGTCTTAAAGTACTTACAGCATAGTAAGTCGTCATTAAGGTAGTTGTCTCGTGTGTTTATGAGAACTCCTAGTGGTTTACCGGGAGAAACACGAGTCAGTTGTACCTAATAGTGGTCCGAACTATAAAGCCCGGGCCTTAAAGTACTTACAGCATAGTAAGTCGTCATTAAGGTAGTTGTCTCATGTGTTTATGAGAACTCCTAGTGGTTTACCGGGAGAAACACGAGTCAGTTGTACCTAATAGTGGTCCGAACTATAAAGCCCGGGCCTTAAAGTACTTACAGCATAGTAAGTCGTCATTAAGGTAGTTGTCTCATGTGTTTATGAGAACTCCTAGTGGTGTACCGGGAAAAACACGAGTCAGTTGTACCTAATAGTGGTCCGAACAATAAAGCCCGAGCCTTAAAGTACTTACAGCATAGTAAGTCGTCATTAAGGTAGTTGTCTCGTGTGTTTATGAGAACTCCTAGTGGTTTACCGGGAAAAACACGAGTCAGTTGTACCTAATAGTGGTCCGAACTATAAAGCCCAGGCCTTAAAGTACTTACAGCATAGTAAGTCGTCATTAAGGTAGTTGTCTCATGTGTTTATGAGAACTCCTAGTGGTTTACCGGGAAAAACACGAGTCAGTTGTACCTAATAGTGGTCCGAACTATAAAGGCCGGGCCTTAAAGTACTTACAGCATAGTAAGTCGTCATTAAGGTAGTTGTCTCATGTGTTTATGAGAACTCCTAGTGGTTTACCGGGAAAAACACGAGTCAGTTGTACCTAATAGTGGTCCGAACTATAAAGCCCAGGCCTTAAAGTACTTACAGCATAGTAAGTCGTCATTAAGGTAGTTGTCTCATGTGTTTATGAGAACTCCTAGTGGTGTACCGGGAAAAACACGAGTCAGTTGTACCTAATAGTGGTCCGAACTATAAAGGCCGGGCCTTAAAATACTTACAGCATAGTAAGTCGTCATTAAGGTAGTTGTCTCATGTGTTTATGAGAACTCCTAGTGGTTTACCGGGAAAAACACGAGTCAGTTGTACCTAATAGTGGTCCGAACTATAAAGCCCGGGTCTTAAAGTACTTACAGCATAGTAAGTCGCCATTAAGGTAGTTGTCTCATGTGTTTATAAGAACTCGTAGTGGTTTACCGGGAAAAACACGAGTCAGTTGTACCTAATAGTGGTCCGAACTATAAAGCCCAGGCCTTAAAGTACTTACAGCATAGTAAGTCGCCATTAAGGTAGTTGTCTCATGTGTTTATAAGAACTCCTAGTGGTTTACCGGGAAAAACACGAGTCAGTTGTACCTAATAGTGGTCCGAACTATAAAGCCCGAGCCTTAAAGTACTTACAGCATAGTAAGTCGTCATTAAGGTAGTTGTCTCATGTGTTTATGAGAACTCCTAGTGGTTTACCGGGAAAACAGGAGTCAGTTGTACCTAATAGTGGTCCGAACTATAAAGCCCGGGCCTTAAAGTACTTACAGCATAGTAAGTCGTCATTAAGGTAGTTGTCTCATGTGTTTATGAGAACTCCTACTGGTTTACCGGAAAAACACGAGTCAGTTGTACCTAATAGTGGTCCGAACTATAAAGCCCGAGCATTAAAGTACTTACAGCATAGTAAGTCGTCATTAAGGTAGTTGTCTCATGTGTTTATGAGAACTCCTAGTGATTTACCGGGAAAAACACGAGTCAGTTGTACCTAATAGTGGTCCGAACTATAAAGCCCGAGCCTTAAAGTACTTACAGCATAGTAAGTCGTCATTAAGGTAGTTGTCTCATGTGTTTATGAGAACTCCTACTGGTTTACCGGAAAAACACGAGTCAGTTGTACCTAATAGTGGTCCGAACTATAAAGCCCGGGCCTTAAAGTACTTACAGCATAGTAAGTCGCCATTAAGGTAGTTGTCTCATGTGTTTATGAGAACTCCTAGTGGTTTACCGGGAAAACACGAGTCAGTTGTACCTAATAGTGGTCCGAACTATAAAGCCCGGGCCTTAAAGTACTTACAACATAGTAAGTCGTCATTAAGGTAGTTGTCTCATGTGTTTATGAGAACTCCTACTGGTTTACCGGAAAAACACGAGTCAGTTGTACCTAATAGTGGTCCGAACTATAAAGCCCGGGCCTTAAAGTACTTACAGCATAGTAAGTCGCCATTAAGGTAGTTGTCTCATGTGTTTATGAGAACTCCTAGTGGTTTACCGGGAAAAACACGAGTCAGTTGTACCTAATAGTGGTTAACTATAAAGCCCGAACCTTAAAGTACTTACAGCATAGTAAGTCGTCATTAAGGTAGTTGTCTCATGTGTTTATGAGAACTCCTAGTGGTGTACCGGGAAAAACACGAGTCAGTTGTACCTAATAGTGGTCCGAACTATAAAGCCCGAGCCTTAAAGTACTTACAGCATAGTAAGTCGCCATTAAGGTAGTTGTCTCATGTGTTTATGAGAACTCCTAGTGGTTTACCGGGAAAAACACGAGTCAGTTGTACCTAATAGTGGTCCGAACTATAAAGCCCAGGCCTTAAAGTACTTACAGCATAGTAAGTCGTCATTAAGGTAGTTGTCTCATGTGTTTAAGAGAACTCCTAGTGGTGTACCGGGAAAAACACGAGTCAGTTGTACCTAACAGTGGTCCGAACTATAAAGGCCGGGCCTTAAAGTACTTACAGCATAGTAAGTCGTCATTAAGGTAGTTGTCTCATGTGTTTATGAGAACTCCTAGTGGTTTACCGGGAAAAACACGCGTCAGTTGTACCTAATAGTGGTCCGAACTATAAAGCCCGAGCCTTAAAGTACTTACAGCATAGTAAGTCGCCATTAAGGTAGTTGTCTCATGTGTTTATGAGAACTCCTAGTGGTTTACCGGGAAAAACACGAATCAGTTGTTCCTAATAGTGGTCCGAACTATAAAGCCCGGGTCTTAAAGTACTTACAGCATAGTAAGTCGTCATTAAGGTAGTTGTCTTATGTGTTTATGAGAACTCCTAGTGGTTTACCGGGAAAAACACGAGTCAGTTGTACCTAATAGTGGTCCGAACTATAAAGCCCAGGCCTTAAAGTACTTACAGCATAGTAAGTCGCCATTAAGGTAGTTGTCTTATGTGTTTATGAGAACTCCTAGTGGTTTACCGGGAAAAACACGAGTCAGTTGTACCTAATAGTGGTCCGAACTATAAAGCCCAGGCCTTAAAGTACTTACAGCATAGTAAGTCGCCATTAAGGTAGTTGTCTCATGTGTTTATAAGAACTCGTAGTGGTTTACCGGGAAAAACACGAGTCAGTTGTACCTAATAGTGGTCCGAACTATAAAGCCCGGGTCTTAAAGTACTTACAGCATAGTAAGTCGTCATTAAGGTAGTTGTCTCATGTGTTTATAAGAACTCGTAGTGGTTTACCGGGAAAAACACGAGTCAGTTGTACCTAATAGTGGTCCGAACTATAAAGCCCGGGTCTTAAAGTACTTACAGCATAGTAAGTCGCCATTAAGGTAGTTGTCTCATGTGTTTATAAGAACTCGTAGTGGTTTACCGGGAAAAACACGAGTCAGTTGTACCTAATAGTGGTCCGAACTATAAAGCCCGGGTCTTAAAGTACTTACAGCATAGTAAGTCGCCATTAAGGTAGTTGTCTCATGTGTTTATAAGAACTCGTAGTGGTTTACCGGGAAAAACACGAGTCAGTTGTACCTAATAGTGGTCCGAACTATAAAGCCCAGGCCTTAAAGTACTTACAGCATAGTAAGTCGCCATTAAGGTAGTTGTCTCATGTGTTTATAAGAACTCCTAGTGGTTTACCGGGAAAAACACGAGTCAGTTGTACCTAATAGTGGTCCGAACTATAAAGCCCGAGCTTTAAAGTACTTACAGCATAGTAAGTCGTCATTAAGGTAGTTGCCTCATGTGTTTATGAGAACTCCTAGTGGTTTACCGGGAAAACAGGAGTCAGTTGTACCTAATAGTGGTCCGAACTATAAAGCCCGGGCCTTAAAGTACTTACAGCATAGTAAGTCGTCATTAAGGTAGTTGTCTCATGTGTTTATGAGAACTCCTACTGGTTTACCGGAAAAACACGAGTCAGTTGTACCTAATAGTGGTCCGAACTATAAAGCCCGAGCATTAAAGTACTTACAGCATAGTAAGTCGTCATTAAGGTAGTTGTCTCATGTGTTTATGAGAACTCCTAGTGATTTACCGGGAAAAACACGAGTCAGTTGTACCTAATAGTGGTCCGAACTATAAAGCCCGAGCCTTAAAGTACTTACAGCATAGTAAGTCGTCATTAAGGTAGTTGTCTCATGTGTTTATGAGAACTCCTACTGGTTTACCGGAAAAACACGAGTCAGTTGTACCTAATAGTGGTCCGAACTATAAAGCCCGGGCCTTAAAGTACTTACAGCATAGTAAGTCGCCATTAAGGTAGTTGTCTCATGTGTTTATGAGAACTCCTAGTGGTTTACCGGGAAAACACGAGTCAGTTGTACCTAATAGTGGTCCGAACTATAAAGCCCGGGCCTTAAAGTACTTACAACATAGTAAGTCGTCATTAAGGTAGTTGTCTCATGTGTTTATGAGAACTCCTACTGGTTTACCGGAAAAACACGAGTCAGTTGTACCTAATAGTGGTCCGAACTATAAAGCCCGGGCCTTAAAGTACTTACAGCATAGTAAGTCGCCATTAAGGTAGTTGTCTCATGTGTTTATGAGAACTCCTAGTGGTTTACCGGGAAAAACACGAGTCAGTTGTACCTAATAGTGGTTAACTATAAAGGCCGGGCCTTAAAGTACTTACAGCATAGTAAGTCGTCATTAAGGTAGTTGTCTCATGTGTTTATGAGAACTCCTAGTGGTGTACCGGGAAAAACACGAGTCAGTTGTACCTAATAGTGGTCCGAACTATAAAGCCCGAGCCTTAAAGTACTTACAGCATAGTAAGTCGCCATTAAGGTAGTTGTCTCATGTGTTTATGAGAACTCCTAGTGGTTTACCGGGAAAAACAGGAGTCAGTTGTACCTAATAGTGGTCCGAACTATAAAGCCCAGGCCTTAAAGTACTTACAGCATAGTAAGTCGTCATTAAGGTAGTTGTCTCATGTGTTTAGGAGAACTCCTAGTGGTGTACCGGGAAAAACACGAGTCAGTTGTACCTAATAGTGGTCCGAACTATAAAGGCCGGGCCTTAAAGTACTTACAGCATAGTAAGTCGTCATTAAGGTAGTTGTCTCATGTGTTTATGAGAACTCCTAGTGGTTTACCGGGAAAAACACGAGTCAGTTGTACCTAATAGTGGTCCGAACTATAAAGCCCGAGCCTTAAAGTACTTACAGCATAGTAAGTCGCCATTAAGGTAGTTGTCTCATGTGTTTATGAGAACTCCTAGTGGTTTACCGGGAAAAACACGAATCAGTTGTTCCTAATAGTGGTCCGAACTATAAAGCCCGGGTCTTAAAGTACTTACAGCATAGTAAGTCGTCATTAAGGTAGTTGTCTTATGTGTTTATGAGAACTCCTAGTGGTTTACCGGGAAAAACACGAGTCAGTTGTACCTAATAGTGGTCCGAACTATAAAGCCCAGGCCTTAAAGTACTTACAGCATAGTAAGTCGCCATTAAGGTAGTTGTCTCATGTGTTTATAAGAACTCGTAGTGGTTTACCGGGAAAAACACGAGTCAGTTGTACCTAATAGTGGTCCGAACTATAAAGCCCGGGTCTTAAAGTACTTACAGCATAGTAAGTCGTCATTAAGTTAGTTGTCTCATGTGTTTATAAGAACTCGTAGTGGTTTACCGGGAAAAACACGAGTCAGTTGTACCTAATAGTGGTCCGAACTATAAAGCCCGGGTCTTAAAGTACTTACAGCATAGTAAGTCGCCATTAAGGTAGTTGTCTCATGTGTTTATGAGAACTCCTACTGGTTTACCGGGAAAAACACGAGTCAGTTGTACCTAATAGTGGTCCGAACTATAAAGCCCGGGTCTTGAAGTACTTACAGCATAGTAAGTCGCCATTAAGGTAGTTGTCTCATGTGTTTATAAGAACTCGTAGTGGTTTACCGGGAAAAACACGAGTCAGTTGTACCTAATAGTGGTCCGAACTATAAAGCCCAGGCCTTAAAGTACTTACAGCATAGTAAGTCGCCATTAAAGTAGTTGTCTCATGTGTTTATAAGAACTCCTAGTGGTTTACCGGGAAAAACACGAGTCATTTGTACCTAATAGTGGTCCGAACTATAAAGCCCGAGCCTTAAAGTACTTACAGCATAGTAAGTCGTCATTAAGGTAGTTGTCTCATGTGTTTATGAGAACTCCTAGTGGTTTACCGGGAAAACAGGAGTCAGTTGTACCTAATAGTGGTCCGAACTATAAAGCCCGGGCCTTAAAGTACTTACAGCATAGTAAGTCGTCATTAAGGTAGTTGTCTCATGTGTTTATGAGAACTCCTACTGGTTTACCGGAAAAACACGAGTCAGTTGTACCTAATAGTGGTCCGAACTATAAAGCCCGGGCCTTAAAGTACTTACAGCATAGTAAGTCGCCATTAAGGTAGTTGTCTCATGTGTTTATGAGAACTCCTAGTGGTTTACCGGGAAAACACGAGTCAGTTGTACCTAATAGTGGTCCGAACTATAAAGCCCGGGCCTTAAAGTACTTACAACATAGTAAGTCGTCATTAAGGTAGTTGTCTCATGTGTTTATGAGAACTCCTACTGGTTTACCGGAAAAACACGAGTCAGTTGTACCTAATAGTGGTCCGAACTATAAAGCCCGGGCCTTAAAGTACTTACAGCATAGTAAGTCGCCATTAAGGTAGTTGTCTCATGTGTTTATGAGAACTCCTAGTGGTTTACCGGGAAAAACACGAGTCAGTTGTACCTAATAGTGGTTAACTATAAAGGCCGGGCCTTAAAGTACTTACAGCATAGTAAGTCGTCATTAAGGTAGTTGTCTCATGTGTTTATGAGAACTCCTAGTGGTGTACCGGGAAAAACACGAGTCAGTTGTACCTAATAGTGGTCCGAACTATAAAGCCCGAGCCTTAAAGTACTTACAGCATAGTAAGTCGCCATTAAGGTAGTTGTCTCATGTGTTTATGAGAACTCCTAGTGGTTTACCGGGAAAAACACGAGTCAGTTGTACCTAATAGTGGTCCGAACTATAAAGCCCAGGCCTTAAAGTACTTACAGCATAGTAAGTCGTCATTAAGGTAGTTGTCTCATGTGTTTATGAGAACTCCTAGTGGTGTACCGGGAAAAACACGAGTCAGTTGTACCTAATAGTGGTCCGAACTATAAAGGCCGGGCCTTAAAGTACTTACAGCATAGTAAGTCGTCATTAAGGTAGTTGTCTCATGTGTTTATGAGAACTCCTAGTGGTTTACCGGGAAAAACACGAGTCAGTTGTACCTAATAGTGGTCCGAACTATAAAGCCCGAGCCTTAAAGTACTTACAGCATAGTAAGTCGCCATTAAGGTAGTTGTCTCATGTGTTTATGAGAACTCCTAGTGGTTTACCGGGAAAAACACGAATCAGTTGTTCCTAATAGTGGTCCGAACTATAAAGCCCGGGTCTTAAAGTACTTACAGCATAGTAAGTCGTCATTAAGGTAGTTGTCTTATGTGTTTATGAGAACTCCTAGTGGTTTACCGGGAAAAACACGAGTCAGTTGTACCTAATAGTGGTCCGAACTATAAAGCCCAGGCCTTAAAGTACTTACAGCATAGTAAGTCGCCATTAAGGTAGTTGTCTCATGTGTTTATAAGAACTCGTAGTGGTTTACCGGGAAAAACACGAGTCAGTTGTACCTAATAGTGGTCCGAACTATAAAGCCCGGGTCTTAAAGTACTTACAGCATAGTAAGTCGTCATTAAGTTAGTTGTCTCATGTGTTTATAAGAACTCGTAGTGGTTTACCGGGAAAAACACGAGTCAGTTGTACCTAATAGTGGTCCGAACTATAAAGCCCGGGTCTTAAAGTACTTACAGCATAGTAAGTCGCCATTAAGGTAGTTGTCTCATGTGTTTATAAGAACTCGTAGTGGTTTACCGGGAAAAACACGAGTCAGTTGTACCTAATAGTGGTCCGAACTATAAAGCCCGGGTCTTAAAGTACTTACAGCATAGTAAGTCGCCATTAAGGTAGTTGTCTCATGTGTTTATAAGAACTCGTAGTGGTTTACCGGGAAAAACACGAGTCAGTTGTACCTAATAGTGGTCCGAACTATAAAGCCCAGGCCTTAAAGTACTTACAGCATAGTAAGTCGCCATTAAGGTAGTTGTCTCATGTGTTTATAAGAACTCCTAGTGGTTTACCGGGAAAAACACGAGTCAGTTGTACCTAATAGTGGTCCGAACTATAAAGCCCGAGCCTTAAAGTACTTACAGCATAGTAAGTCGTCATTAAGGTAGTTGTCTCATGTGTTTATGAGAACTCCTAGTGGTTTACAGGGAAAACAGGAGTCAGTTGTACCTAATAGTGGTCCGAACTATAAAGCCCGGGCCTTAAAGTACTTACAGCATAGTAAGTCGTCATTAAGGTAGTTGTCTCATGTGTTTATGAGAACTCCTACTGGTTTACCGGAAAAACACGAGTCAGTTGTACCTAATAGTGGTCCGAACTATAAAGCCCGAGCATTAAAGTACTTACAGCATAGTAAGTCGTCATTAAGGTAGTTGTCTCATGTGTTTATGAGAACTCCTAGTGATTTACCGGGAAAAACACGAGTCAGTTGTACCTAATAGTGGTCCGAACTATAAAGCCCGAGCCTTAAAGTACTTACAGCATAGTAAGTCGTCATTAAGGTAGTTGTCTCATGTGTTTATGAGAACTCCTACTGGTTTACCGGAAAAACACGAGTCAGTTGTACCTAATAGTGGTCCGAACTATAAAGCCCGGGCCTTAAAGTACTTACAGCATAGTAAGTCGCCATTAAGGTAGTTGTCTCATGTGTTTATGAGAACTCCTAGTGGTTTACCGGGAAAACACGAGTCAGTTGTACCTAATAGTGGTCCGAACTATAAAGCCCGGGCCTTAAAGTACTTACAACATAGTAAGTCGTCATTAAGGTAGTTGTCTCATGTGTTTATGAGAACTCCTACTGGTTTACCGGAAAAACACGAGTCAGTTGTACCTAATAGTGGTCCGAACTATAAAGCCCGGGCCTTAAAGTACTTACAGCATAGTAAGTCGCCATTAAGGTAGTTGTCTCATGTGTTTATGAGAACTCCTAGTGGTTTACCGGGAAAAACACGAGTCAGTTGTACCTAATAGTGGTTAACTATAAAGCCCGGGCCTTAAAGTACTTACAGCATAGTAAGTCGCCATTAAGGTAGTTGTCTCGTGTGTTTATGAGAACTCCTAGTGGTGTACCGGGAAAAACACGAGTCAGTTGTACCTAATAGTGGTCCGAACTATAAAGCCCGAGCCTTAAAGTACTTACAGCATAGTAAGTCGCCATTAAGGTAGTTGTCTCATGTGTTTATGAGAACTCCTAGTGGTTTACCGGGAAAAACACGAGTCAGTTGTACCTAATAGTGGTCCGAACTATAAAGCCCGAGCCTTAAAGTACTTACAGCATAGTAAGTCGCCATTAAGGTAGTTGTCTCATGTGTTTATGAGAACTCCTAGTGGTTTACCGGGAAAAACACGAGTCAGTTGTACCTAATAGTGGTCCGAACTATAAAGCCCGAGCCTTAAAGTACTTACAGCATAGTAAGTCGCCATTAAGGTAGTTGTCTCATGTGTTTATGAGAACTCCTAGTGGTTTACCGGGAAAAACACGAGTCAGTTGTACCTAATAGTGGTTAACTATAAAGCCCGAGCCTTAAAGTACTTACAGCATAGTAAGTCGCCATTAAGGTAGTTGTCTCATGTGTTTATGAGAACTCCTAGTGGTTTACCGGGAAAAACACGAATCAGTTGTTCCTAATAGTGGTCCGAACTATAAAGCCCGGGTCTTAAAGTACTTACAGCATAGTAAGTCGTCATTAAGGTAGTTGTCTTATGTGTTTATGAGAACTCCTAGTGGTTTACCGGGAAAAACACGAGTCAGTTGTACCTAATAGTGGTCCGAACTATAAAGCCCAGGCCTTAAAGTACTTACAGCATAGTAAGTCGCCATTAAGGTAGTTGTCTCATGTGTTTATAAGAACTCGTAGTGGTTTACCGGGAAAAACACGAGTCAGTTGTACCTAATAGTGGTCCGAACTATAAAGCCCGGGTCTTAAAGTACTTACAGCATAGTAAGTCGTCATTAAGTTAGTTGTCTCATGTGTTTATAAGAACTCGTAGTGGTTTACCGGGAAAAACACGAGTCAGTTGTACCTAATAGTGGTCCGAACTATAAAGCCCGGGTCTTAAAGTACTTACAGCATAGTAAGTCGCCATTAAGGTAGTTGTCTCATGTGTTTATAAGAACTCGTAGTGGTTTACCGGGAAAAACACGAGTCAGTTGTACCTAATAGTGGTCCGAACTATAAAGCCCGGGTCTTAAAGTACTTACAGCATAGTAAGTCGCCATTAAGGTAGTTGTCTCATGTGTTTATAAGAACTCGTAGTGGTTTACCGGGAAAAACACGAGTCAGTTGTACCTAATAGTGGTCCGAACTATAAAGCCCAGGCCTTAAAGTACTTACAGCATAGTAAGTCGCCATTAAGGTAGTTGTCTCATGTGTTTATAAGAACTCCTAGTGGTTTACCGGGAAAAACACGAGTCAGTTGTACCTAATAGTGGTCCGAACTATAAAGCCCGAGCCTTAAAGTACTTACAGCATAGTAAGTCGTCATTAAGGTAGTTGTCTCATGTGTTTATGAGAACTCCTAGTGGTTTACCGGGAAAACAGGAGTCAGTTGTACCTAATAGTGGTCCGAACTATAAAGCCCGGGCCTTAAAGTACTTACAGCATAGTAAGTCGTCATTAAGGTAGTTGTCTCATGTGTTTATGAGAACTCCTACTGGTTTACCGGAAAAACACGAGTCAGTTGTACCTAATAGTGGTCCGAACTATAAAGCCCGAGCATTAAAGTACTTACAGCATAGTAAGTCGTCATTAAGGTAGTTGTCTCATGTGTTTATGAGAACTCCTAGTGATTTACCGGGAAAAACACGAGTCAGTTGTACCTAATAGTGGTCCGAACTATAAAGCCCGAGCCTTAAAGTACTTACAGCATAGTAAGTCGTCATTAAGGTAGTTGTCTCATGTGTTTATGAGAACTCCTACTGGTTTACCGGAAAAACACGAGTCAGTTGTACCTAATAGTGGTCCGAACTATAAAGCCCGGGCCTTAAAGTACTTACAGCATAGTAAGTCGCCATTAAGGTAGTTGTCTCATGTGTTTATGAGAACTCCTAGTGGTTTACCGGGAAAACACGAGTCAGTTGTACCTAATAGTGGTCCGAACTATAAAGCCCGGGCCTTAAAGTACTTACAACATAGTAAGTCGTCATTAAGGTAGTTGTCTCATGTGTTTATGAGAACTCCTACTGGTTTACCGGAAAAACACGAGTCAGTTGTACCTAATAGTGGTCCGAACTATAAAGCCCGGGCCTTAAAGTACTTACAGCATAGTAAGTCGCCATTAAGGTAGTTGTCTCATGTGTTTATGAGAACTCCTAGTGGTTTACCGGGAAAAACACGAGTCAGTTGTACCTAATAGTGGTTAACTATAAAGCCCGGGCCTTAAAGTACTTACAGCATAGTAAGTCGCCATTAAGGTAGTTGTCTCGTGTGTTTATGAGAACTCCTAGTGGTGTACCGGGAAAAACACGAGTCAGTTGTACCTAATAGTGGTCCGAACTATAAAGCCCGAGCCTTAAAGTACTTACAGCATAGTAAGTCGCCATTAAGGTAGTTGTCTCATGTGTTTATGAGAACTCCTAGTGGTTTACCGGGAAAAACACGAGTCAGTTGTACCTAATAGTGGTCCGAACTATAAAGCCCGAGCCTTAAAGTACTTACAGCATAGTAAGTCGCCATTAAGGTAGTTGTCTCATGTGTTTATGAGAACTCCTAGTGGTTTACCGGGAAAAACACGAGTCAGTTGTACCTAATAGTGGTCCGAACTATAAAGCCCGAGCCTTAAAGTACTTACAGCATAGTAAGTCGCCATTAAGGTAGTTGTCTCATGTGTTTATGAGAACTCGTAGTGGTTTACCGGGAAAAACACGAGTCAGTTGTACCTAATAGTGGTTAACTATAAAGCCCGGGCCTTAAAGTACTTACAGCATAGTAAGTCACCATTAAGGTAGTTGTCTCGTGTGTTTATGAGAACTCCTAGTGGTTTACCGGGAAAAACACGAGTCAGTTGTACCTAATAGTGGTTAACTATAAAGCCCGGGCTTAAAGTACTTACAGCATAGTAAGTCGCCATTAAGGTAGTTGTCTCGTGTGTTTATGAGAACTCCTAGTGGTTTACCGGAAAAACACGAGTCAGTTGTACCTAATAGTGGTCCGAACTATAAAGCCCGGGTCTTAAAGTACTTACAGCATCGTAAGTCGCCATTAAGGTAGTTGTCTCATGTGTTTATAAGAACTCCTAGTGGTTTACCGGGAAAAATACGTGTCAGTTAGAGAATTTAATGTCATTTCGGCACGTTGGCCATAGTAGCTCAAATGGTTAGAGCGGCTGGACGGAAATCAGAAGATCCATGGTTCAAATCCCGGCTATGGCATTGAATTTTTCAGTCTGGCTCTACCCTTTCAAAATTAAGATTGCTGCATAAATCATACAACTTAAGAACACATGGAACATGGAGTGTAGAAATTTTATTTCTGGACCTTTATACCACAAAAGAAATCTGCAACTTTATCAAAAATTACAAATTAAAAAGGGACGTATTTTAGCTGATATTCATTTTCTTAACCAATGTCTAGGCGGCCCGGGTTCGATCCCAAGCGACTGCAAAGTGGGATTTGTGGCGGACAACATGGCGCTGGGGTAGGTTTCCTCCGGGCCCTCCGGTTTCCCCCACCATCATTCCACAAATTGCTCCATCATTCATTAATCTCAGACGTTGGGCCGACCCCTCAATTCTATTTCATCTCAGGTCAGATGCTTCGGCTCCCTCGCTCTGAGGGAACCCAAATGCCTCCTAACGTCAGCATTGACGAGAAAGGGAGAGAAAAAAAGACTATACACACAAATAAAGGTTTTAGGATATTAAGGTAGAACATTAAATTAATAAACCAACAAATAAATTGGTTGCTAAGCTCTTCTGCTGGAAGGAAGAGAAGGTATGCATTAATAGTCGGCAGTGATACCAACCAAGTCATTGTGCAACTAGATCGCTACTAGTATGACAGTTCTGGTAATTTTGTATAACTGCTTAGACATTTCTACCCACTCTGAATTCTCACTACCTCATTTTATGAAAACCACATTATATCAAAAGGAAGATGATTGCGTAATCTCTCAAAGATTGTATCTGACTAGAATTTTGATACTGCATACTGCAGCGTAGAAGTCGAACGGGTTTTCAGCCAAAGTCAGGAACAGGTTGAAACCAAATATCCCTTCTGGTGTTCATATGAGACATCAGTGTAAATACTCTCTGTGTATCAGATCCCTAAGAAATTCTGAAGCTTGTTGAAATACACACGCGAGAGCTGAAGGAAAATGCAAGGACTTCCATTAGAGAGCCTTCTCAAGCAATTGTGTCTATATGTACAACGTAGCCCATGTAACTAACTAATTTAGCATGTACTAACAGTTAATAGTCTGTAAAATGAGTCCATATGTAAAATAAGGCGAATGAAGCCCACGTTGCTTCAAAATGGTAGGACAAAGTCTAGGACACAGGGACGTAAGTGGAAGTAGAATGAATGTGAGTAGTGGGTAGCAGTAGTAATAGTAGCAGTAGTAGTAATTATGAGGATGAGTAAAGGTACGTTGTCAAAAAAATTGTGATCATTCATTATTGAACAGTCCTCGTACACTTTTATTCGAAATTGTCCATCTAGTTCAAGTAAATCGTGATCTAAATTGAATACATTCTCTTAGATATTGCAAAGGCTAGGTTAGAAGGAGTTGATGTTTATGCAGGATTGATCGCAATACGTGCTCTACAGTGTTTTAATGTTCAAGCATGTAGGGTTATTATAATAGCTATCCAGTATTAGAACAGAATGTTTTCGCAATTTATTTGACCAGCAACGTTAGGACTGTCTCTTTCGTAGGTGTGGAGGTGTCTGGATGTTCATATTTAAAGAAGTTCTATGTCTCTAAGGTCTTTCAATTATTTTAATAAGCTCATCGCTCAGTAATTGCTCGAATATCTCGCCGATACCCATATGTATACCTGGGACCACCATTTTCCAGTAAACTTCAACTGAAGTTCCGTTGAAGGTTAACGTTTAGGATACTAAGTAAATATTTAAACGTAACCAAACTCCCTTTAACTGGCTAATGGTAATGTGTTCAGCTTCCCCTCTGGGGGTTATAATGATACACTTAGGTACCCTGCTCTCCGCCCACAGGCGTGTCGAGGAGAAGGGGGACAGGATGGGCCCTTAGAGTGAGGAAGAAGGTGAAAGTAATGATGGAGCAGTTGATGGAATGAATGGAGACATCACAATTCCCCTTTTTATGAAAGGTGAGCGGTCTAACCATGCAGCCACTGCGCCGCAGGTACAATGGTGTACGAAGTCAAAAACCAAGTCGCTCACGTTATTGAACTTTTCTTTTGTTCCTATCTCTAAACATAATTATTTCTGTCTACTTATATTCAAAGTCAATTATGACATACAGTAAGGAAAAAAAATATATAGTCTGAAATTCTAAATTATTTTCTCAGTAACATCATATCGTATAAACAGAGTCAACATGAAAAATTCAATGCGATGGCCGGGACTTGACCCATGAATCTCCTGGTTTTCGTCCAGTCACTCTAACCGATTGAGCTACCATGGCCAACTTGCCATCATGACATTGAATTCTCCATTTGACTCGTATATTTCCCCGGTAAAACACTAGGGGCTCTCGTATTCGAGGTGAATATTTATAGGAATCAGTATTAACCTTTTGAGGAAGAATTACGTGCAACATTTGGAACTTAGAAACTTTTTTTTTTTTTTTTTTAGTCCTCCAACATTGTCATATCGGATAGTGAATGAAATGGTTGAAATGATGCTCAAATATGTCCGGGATCAATGGAGCTTAGAGTTACCCGAAATGCGTCTTTCAGCATAAGAGAAACCCCGAAAAAACCTTACCTAGGTAACTCGACCTGACTGAGATTCGAACTCGGGAGCTCTTGAACGTGAGGCAGATACGCTACCATCTACGGTACGGAGGCGGGATTAATTGTCTTATATGAAGTAATTTGTACAGGAAAAGCAATAACTGACAATCTCTCCTATGTGATAGACTTCTAAAGTCGAATAAACCTAAAATGAACTATATGATATGAACTTCGGAAAATAAAAGTTTTGAAAAACACATATCTTTGAAATGTGTATTGACTAATTTCGATAAGTTTAATAAATTTGGTGATATAGGGACTCCATATTAGTGAAGGATATTCGAGTCCGGATCTTACAAATGAATTATATAATGTAACAAAAAGTCTAATATCCTTGCAGTTGGCTGAGTTACGAGTAATAAATCCCAGATTTCTATATGCTACACTGTTTACTGTGTTAATGTGTTTAGATCCTTATTAAAAATAACTCCTAAATCAGTTTTTGTTTCTAAAATTGCTAAATTAACTCTATATATTTTATAGTCAAAAACAATAGGGCAAGGGAATCATATTTCGGATAGGTGCCTAATTTCGGATGGTAGATTTTCTGCTCCGTAAGCAGGGAGTCCCTCGGAAATCATATGAACCAGTAGGAGGAAGTAAAAGGTGGACACAGTGAACCTCTAGCCATTATGCAATTAGTTGTGGTGAAGTAGCACTCGTGTTTTGCTCACGGTCAGAGTGTTAGAGGACCACTTTTTAGAGCGATTTCTTGAGCTTAAGGTAAGATTCTAAATCACGTAATTACTGCATGTAATATGTTAGTATATGATAGTTTTCTATAAACATTAACATTTGAAATTACTTATATTTTGTTTAATCCAAGCTCTTATTTATCCAATATGGCGGAATTCTTAATTTCGGATACCACAGGGCATCGTAATTTCGGATATACGAATTTAGCAATGAACAATATTTTACCACTAAAAGGCTTTTTGTTCATCAGATGGCATCAGGGCGCAGAAGGAAATAGTCAGAAGAAGCAATGAGAAAAGCAAAGGGAAAAGAAAATGGTATTTTTAAAAGCTTCCAAATGGTATGGCGTACCTCGCTCTACACTAGAGAATTATATAAACGGAAATTAATTGTTCTTTCACACTGGCCGTGTGTAGGCTAAAGTATGGAAAGATAGAGTCAGACTGAAAAATTCAATGCCATAGCCGG
Source organism: Mantis religiosa (assembly GCA_030765055.1). Taxonomy (NCBI): domain Eukaryota; kingdom Metazoa; phylum Arthropoda; class Insecta; order Mantodea; family Mantidae; genus Mantis; species Mantis religiosa. The sequence goes on from JAUKNK010000156.1 coordinate 554,846, forward strand.
GAATATGAACCACGGATCTTCTGGTTGCCGTCCAGCCGCTCTATTCCTTGAGCTACTATGGCCAACGTGCCGACATGACATTAAATTCTCCAACTGACTCGTTTTGTTGTTGTTGTTTTTTCGGTAAACCACTTAGGAGTTCTCATAAGCACATGAGACAACTACCTTAATGGCGACTTACAACATGTAAGTACTTTAATGACCGGGCTTTATAGTTAACCACTGTTAGGTCAATTAACAGAAATTAATTGAAAAAAACGAGTCACTTGGACAATTTAATGTCATAACTGCACGTTGGCCATAGTAGCTCAAGGGTTAGAGCGGCTGGACGGCAACCAGAAGATCCGTGGTTCAAATCCCGGCCATGGCATTGAATTTTTCAGTCTGACTCTATCTTTCCATACTAGCCTACACACGGCTAGTGTGAGAGAACAGTTAATTTCCATTAATTGTACCTAATAGTGGTCCGAACTATAAAGCCCGGGCCTTAAAGTACTTACAGCATAGTAAGTCGTCATTAAGGTAGTTGTCTCATGTGTTTATGAGAACTGCTAGTGGTTTACAGGGAAAAACACGAGTCAGTTGTACCTAATAGTGGTCCGAACTATAAAGCCCGGGTCTTAAAGTACTTACAGCATAGTAAGTCGTCATTAAGGTAGTTGTCTCATGTGTTTATGAGAACTCCTAGTGGTTTACCGGGAAAACACGAGTCAGTTGTACCTAATAGTGGTCCGAACTATAAAGCCCGGGACTTAAAGTACTTACAGCATAGTAAGTCGTCATTAAGGTAGTTGTCTCATGTGTTTATGAGAACTCCTAGTGGTTTACCGGGAAAAACACGAGTCAGTTGTACCTAATAGTGGTTCGAACTATAAAGCCTGGGCCTTAAAGTACTTACAGCAAAGTCGTCATTAAGGTAGTTGTCTCATGTGTTTATGAGAACTCCTAGTGGTTTACCGAAAAAGAAAACAAGTCAGTTGGAGAATTTAATGTCATGTCGGCACGTTGGCCATAGTAGCTCAAGGGTTAGAGCGGCTGGTAGGCAACCAGAAGATCCGCGGTTCAAATCCCGGCTTTGGCATTGAATTTTTCAGTCTGACTCTATCTTTCCATAATTTAGCATACACACGGCCAGTGTGAGAGAACAATTAATTTCCATTAATTGTACCTAATAGTGGTTAACTATAAACCCGGGCCTTAAAGTACTTACAGCATAGTAAGTCGCCATTAAGGTAGTTGTCTCATGTGTTTATGAGAACTCCTAGTGGTTTACCGGGAAAAACACTTAAAGTACTAAAGTACGTACAGCATAGAAAGTCGCCATTAAGGTAGTTGTCTCCTGTGTTTATGAGAACTCCTAGTGGTTTACCGGAAAAAAAAAACAAGTCAGTTGGAGAATTTAATGTCATGTCGGCACGTTGGCCATAGTAGCTCAAGGGTTAGAGCGGCTGGACGGCAACCAGAAGATCCGTGGTTCAAATCCCGGCTTCGGCATTGAATTTTTCAGTCTGACTCTATCTTTCCATTCAATTATGTAAACCACAAACAGAAAGATGTTGACAGTTTGTTGACTACAAAAATCGGAAAAGAGTGGGCGCTTGGTGAGAAGCTGGAAACCGAACTGGCTGCATAATGTGCGGTTATGGCTGATCGCTATTTTGGAGTTAGAAAGAAAGACATTAGTCAAATGACATTCCAGCTATCTTTGATCATCAATGTGAAACATCCATTTGATTCGAGTAGCGGTATGGCTGCGAAAAAATGTCTCAGGGATTTTATGAAAAGACACTCTCAACTGGCTTATCGCACAGTTTTTGTAACCTAATCCAAACACAATTTAATGGTTTTCATTATGTCTTATGTGAACTTACTTTATAAGACCTTTTTAACTACTGTAAGTTAATATGAATAAAGAAAGTTGTCACAGAATTTCGTGTCTATTGATGTACTATAACATGTAGAATACCCAAAAATATGAATGGTATCCGAAATATGGCGCCCTTACCCTATTCTTTTTAAGCATAAAGAAGACCATAGCTTGACATTTTTGGTCCATTTATTTAATGCATTCAGGTAATGATAAACATGTTGTTTAAACATAAAATAAACATACTGTTGAAACGTCCCCCAGTTGAGTCATTTAAGAGGTTCAGCTTCTTTAATTTTAGGAAGTGCTTATTTTCACAGTGGTCATGTTTTAGTCAATTATGACGACACTGGCCAGCTAACGAGGTATAATGGTGTGAAATGCAGCTGCAAGCAGTATCAACAGCTTCCTTTGGAGAGGCATTAGACATTCTCGACTCTCTTGCAACAAAATTGAGCGATTAAAGTGTACAGCCCAGTTCTGGGCGTTATCACTGGAACAGTGAAGTCATATAGAGCTTGGAACTTGTAAGCATGACTTCATTTTCCTTTTTATTGACGTTGTTTTCAGCATGCATGCTAGAAACCTGCTCCATAATTTATTTTATATTTGCTTTCAAAGCCCGTTGTCCTTGAAGGGAAGTTGATAACAGACCATCATTTCACAGAGCAGTTGTTTTCTAGGTGTCGTCTGGACCCGCCCACCTCACCTTTGGATTATGTTCACTCGCCACGACTTCCTCAACAATATCTTTACCATTTAGAGTCACTGCATTAAGCCTTATTTTTATGCCTCTTATCTGTGAATCTAAAGTTTATAAAATGTAAGTATTTAGCTTCTCACTTAAGTGCATACATCTGTAGAACCTCACAGAAAAGTCAATGCATTTCCTTTTCCTATTTAGATCTACAACATCCCATTCCCGAGCTGTACCTTAAAGCTACTGTCAAAATAATGAAGTAATTCGAGGGATATAAAAATACATTTTAGACAGTGACTTACTGCAAAACACTACGAGTCGTATTTATAGTTATCACCTTGGTCTGGATTATCTTCCGACTAACTTGGTCCGGACCAAAGGCGGTCTAACCTTTTGGTATTCATAGACGATAAAAAGCCTCGGACCAAGTAAAGCCGTGGACGAGCACGGAGCATGCGCGAGTCCCATAGAGTGCTAAACAAACCACAGTGTACCTACAAGTTTATAAATCTCTGTGGTAGTTTCACAGCTGTTTCTTAATACTGCTGCTGTTTGAGGTTCGGTAACAAAGTTTGGTGTGCTGTGAATATGGATAGTATGAAGAAGCGTGGTATCAACTGGTCAGAGCAAGACCAATGTTTTCTCGGGTCCAAAAAACAATGAACATTATAGAAAATAAATCCCTGTCGACGAATATAAATATGAGAAAGGAGGAGGCATGGAGGGAAATTTATAACGAGTTTGCTGATAATGCGATTTACTGATGCAGGTCAGCAGTGTTGTCTTGATATCCTCCCCTTGCATAATACCGAAGTGATGTTAGGATTTGAGTGTCAGGCCTCGGTTATCGTCTCTGACGTAGGTACAGGTTAGGACGAATCATTTCTATCAGGTTTCTGGCGTTCGCTTTACTAAACCTGTATCTGCTTTTGAAGTTTAGGTCGTCGTTCTTCGCAATCATTTCTATTCTTGGTAGAGAAGTTTTCCTCCGTCGTTTTATTTCACAAATTCTACGCACCACAGCTACAGTCATCACTTCATTGTCGTCCATATCGCAAAGATAGTCCTCCCTTAATCTATCCCTCGGAGGCGGACCAAGATTTGAGCTCGACGAACGTGTTTGATCCCCGTACTATCGCTAATCCCGGTTTATGAATAAGAAAATCGATGGTCCACCGTTAGTCCACCGAAAATAGTAAGTTGGTCGGGACCAAATCTGACTTTGAATTCGGCCCTACGAGTTTACGTGAGTCAATTCTTTCTCACTCACTCAGTCACATTATTCACACTTCCGAAACCTTGTACACCTTCATGACCTCGTCAAATAAAAATTACTAATTACGTCATATGAATGAATGGATGAATTTATTAAGCGCTAAAATATTACACTATTAAACTGTTCACCGGTAACTGACCTAGGTCATTATTTGGTGAAGTCTATTATTATTGACTATAAGCAAGTTACGAATGTGCTACCACTGTCATTAACAGTACTACTTCTTACATAACCATTATTGCTCTTACTTTGTGAACCAGTGACAGAGATGGCAGCACTGTACTAGTAACAGAGACAAGAGTTAGGACTGTTTTTGATACTTAAAATGGCGACGTTTTCATTGCAAGAACCGAGTGGGATGGCTGAGGCGGTTTCGTCTGTGGGCCACATTCGGGAGGCCGGGTTCGATTCCCGTGGCCGACCTACCAGACCCATGGGTTCTTCGGGGTTTTCCCGGGTCGCCAGGCGAATGCTGGGTAGGTTAATTACATCCCCCGAACTTCCTGTCCCTCCATTTCATCTCCATTATAATTTCACACCATGTCTCACCTGGTGGTCTCTTTCAGTGTAGGAGAGTCGGAGGGTGTCTCGGCGGTGCATGGCAGGATGATATGCTCCGAGGTCAACTACTTCCTCCTCCGGTACGTCGGTTGCCGGTCTTCGCTCCTCTGCTGGGACCATTTCGGGATCGCCAGCCAGGGACCCTTGGTGCTCGGCTGCTGGGCTCTTTGCCGTCCCGCAGTAGGGGGGGGGGCGTGTTCGTTGCCCTGGCCTGTCGGGGGAAGTCTATATCCAAGTAAACTGTAGTGACCCTGCTCTCTGTACTGTGGCGGCTCCTTAGGTCGGTCGCCCTCTGTCTCCTCTCGCCTCATTCTTCCTCCCGAGGGTGCCCCCCACTCGGGGGCATATCAACAATGGGCACAGCATGGTGGCCTCCGTAATGAAATCCCAATCCCATTGCAAGAACAGCATGTAATCATTCGTTTTCACCGTTTAGGTGATGTGACACCTATTGAAATTCATCACCAATTGAGTGAGGCATGTGGTGATGGTACCGTGGATGTGTCTCATGTGCGTTCCTGGGTGGGACAGTTCAATGAAAGCAGAACATCGTGTGACAACAAACCAAGACATTTGCAGACATCGCCTCCAAAATTGGTATTTCCGTGGGATCTGTACACATAATCCTGCATGAAGATCTAAAAATGCTCAATCGGCGATCCTCCAAAACAACGTACTGCGCTCGCTGGATCATCTCGTCAGACCGGCTGGTGCGAGGCTATGACTGTCTTGGTTTGTTGTCGCACGATGTTCTGCCTTCATTGAACTATCGCACCCAGGAACACACATTAGACACATCTACGGTACCATCACCACATGCCTCACTCAACTGGCGATGAATTTCAATAGGTGTCACATCACGAAAATAGAGAAAATGAATGATTACACGCTGTTCTTGCAATGAAAACATCAGCATCAGCCCTAACTCTCGTCGCTGCCACTAGAGTTCTATGCACTGTAGAGTGCTGCCATCTCCGTCATACATTCACAAAGAGATCATGTGTATTTAAAAAAAAACCTAAGTTCCAATCTGGTCCCAGTCCTGAAATAAAAAATAGGCGTTCAGCACCTCGTATTAACCAGTAATAACCTACGGCGCGACAGTCCATAAAGGGCCTGCCAAACCCACTACCGGCCTCAAGCCCACATACGCAAAATAGAGGTGGGCGATCATCCAACTGATACGGAGAGGAGATGTGGTCAGCATCTTGCCCCCCCCCCCCCGCCGGAAAGCTGGCTTTCTTGACCAGGGCCACTTACCTGGAGAGCTCCTTAATTTCCTCATGATATTGAGTGGGCATCGGTCCTATACCCGGGACATAAAACCCGCAACCCCAGGGGTGGGACAGAAACCGGGCCGCATTCCGTGGCAGGGAACCAAAGCATGCTGCCTTAGCCCACTACGCCACGGCGTATGCACACAATATAGCTCGTTTCCTCTTTATTTTACAGTCCATTTCCATTTATTCTGTACTTTTTCTAAAAACTGCCCTACATTCTTGCAATTTGTATCTATAATTTTACATATATCAGTTCCCCTCTTAATGTTTGTTCAAATGTATTCTTTCCGCCAAATCTCAGTCTCCTTGCATTCCCAGTCTATATGTTTCATATCTTTCCTTTCCCCACATAATGGGCACTCACCTCGTACGGACCCAGCCCTTTCATCCTCCACACTCCTGCTCTCAGACATGCTATCCTCTTCCTTTTTTCATTACCAGTATTATCTGTATACCCCTCTCTTTGTCGACCATTTTTATTGCAACATAAAATACAAGTGACCTTTTCTCTCTCACAACTTTTCTCTCTCTATATCTTCGAATGTTTCTCAAACACATTTCCAGAAACCTTTATCATTTCTTTCTCTATTTTTCCAGACATCGCCAAAGTCATTACGAGATTTTTCAGATACTGCTTAAGTTAACAGTTCCTTTCAAAGGTTAGTTCACTTAAGAAAATTAAAGTCATATATGCACAATATTCTTAAGACACAGAATTTACAAATACTCAAATATGCACTTAAATGCAACATTTACAAAAACTTGGATGATTAAAAATTTATATAATAGTCCATAAATTGTATGCATGTACATATGGCAGCTACGGCCACATGATGTTCGGATCCATTTCTCAGGTGGAGGCACTCAGAGGGCGGAGTCCATTACCTCCAACAATAGCGAAGATAACGGTGAGGCGAGAGAACCTACAGTTTATACCGTAGACTCTAAACCACGTTGGGCATAGGGGACACCTCACATGAGCTAGACAGATTTGAAGGCCCAGATGGCCGACTTAAAATCGCCACCCCAGAGCCGGGAATCGAAACCGAACCCTCAGTACGAGAGTCGCGAACGAAACCACTGCGTTACCCTAGCGTCCCTATACCGGAGGAGGAAGTGTTTACCAGAAGTATATCATCCTGCCATGCACCGCCGAGACTCCCGCCGACACTTCTATCCTGAAATAGACCACCAGAAGAAAGATGATGTGAAATGATAATGGAGGGCCAGGAAATTCGGAGGATGTAATTAACCTACCCAGCCTTCGCCTAGCGATCCGGGAAAACCCCCGAAAAAACACATGTGTTAGGAAGTCGGGCACGGAAATAGAACCCGGACCTCACGAATGCGGGCCACGCCTGAGCCTTCCCGCTGACGAACCCCTATGCTACCCATCGTCACAGAACTTACAGTGGAATGGGTTATTATTTTGTGTTTCTGTTGGTGACCTGGTGTTCCTGGAAAGAGGGATAGTTATAAACTGACCTGAGCCAATACGTATAACATTAACCAATAGTTTTCCAAATCGACGGTTTACATGGAAGCCATCTTTAACAAACCTGCCTTTCCAAACGTACGCAAAATGCAGTTTCTCATACGAGGGTAGTCTAAAAAGTTTCCGACCTCAACATGAAGATGGCAGCACTCGAAAATAAAAGCTAGTGTATTTCGTAAATTAATCTGATGACAGCTACTCACCAAAGTTTCAGCCATTTTGGACGCTCAGTTGTTATCTAGTCGTTTGAGTGAGTTGATGTGAGTGTTTTTATGAAAATGGACAAAATCGAGTATCGAGCTGTCATTAAATATCTGTTTTTGAAAGGCAATACGCCTACGCAAATCAAAGATGACTTGGACTCTGTGTATGGGGACTCTGTACCATCATTTACCACAGTGAAATTTTGTGCAGCTGAATTTAAACGTGGCCGTAAGAACCTGGGAGACGATGTATGTTCGGGACGTCCAAAAAATGCAACTACCGACGAAAACATCGCCAAATTTCACCAAATGGTGCTAGACGACCATCGAATTAAAGTCAGAGAGATAGCAGAGGCTATGAACATGTCAAAAGAACGTGTTTGAGACATATTAAATCAACATTTAGACATGAGAAAGCTGTCCGCACGTTGGGTGTCGCGATTGCTCACCTTAGACCAAGAAAGTGTTCGAAGGAACGTTTCCAACGCTCTATTGGCGCAGTTTAGGCGCAATAAATCCGAGTTTTGGCGCCGATTAATTACTGTAGATGAAACTTGGATACGCCATCATACACCCGAAACATACAGTCCAAACAGTGGACTGAAAAGGGGCAACCGGCTCCAAAAAGAGCAAAAACTGTTTTTTTTTCGGCTGGGAAAATGATGGCGACTATTTGTGGGATAGTCATGGAGTTATTTTAATAGATTGTCTTCAAAAAGGAAAAACCATTACATGAGCATACTACACATCATTATTTGACAAGCTGAAGACAGAACTTGCGAAAAAACGGCCACATTTGCAGAAAAAAGAATCCTGTTTCGCCAAGACAACGCACGGTCTCACACCTCAGCGGTTGCAATGGCGAAAATCCACGAATTACGGTTTGAATTTCTTGACTCACCAGATCTAGCCTCAAGCGACTTCTTTTTGTTCCCTCGTGTGAAAATTGTGCTCGTAGGACAGAGATTTTCGTCAAATGAAGAGGCAATTACCATCGTGAGCAATTATTTTGCAGAGAAAAACACCGAGTACTATTTGGATGGGTTACCGAGATGGGAGCATTGTTGGGAGAAGTGTGTAGGGTTACAAGGACACCATGTTGAAAAAAAAAACATAAAAATTTCTGAAAAAAAAAATCTTGTATCTTTATTAGGTCGGAAACTTTTTCAGACCACCCTGGTATTTCCAATTGAGTTCTGGATTGATTACGTTGTGGTTTTTGTTGGGATATCTGTCCTTCGAGGTCCACACTCACTAACATTGTGTACAGCATATCAAACAGTACTTATGACATCTATTCTTTCCCCCATGATGTCTTCGGACGCTTCTCTTGCTGTCATCACTCCCCACGTGCAGCAAGATGACTTCTATGTCGTGCCCAACCAAATCTAGTGCTTCCATTTCGTGTTGGAGTTAGCCAATTATTATTGTTAGGAAGCAGTTAACTTATGCCCTTGCTGCCTACTGAGTTTCCTCTTTTCTCGATTTACATTCACATCACTTCAGTCGCGGCCAGTTCCTTCATCCTCACAATTTCTATTAATCTTTTTAAAATCACCAGAAGCTTCACATTTTGTATCCAATTCCTCGCATCCAATACCTCCATTTCATTTCCACTCTCATTTCACATCATCTGTCATGTGGTGGTCTCTTTCAGGGTAGAAGTGTCGGTGGGTGTCTCGACGGTGCATGGGAGGGTGATATGCTCCAAGTAAACTAATTCTTCCTCCGGTAGGATGGTTGCCGGTCTTCGAACCCAGGTCTTGTGGTGGGACAGTTTCCGAAAAACAATAACTTGGGATATCCGTTTTCCTGGCCTGTCTGCGGAAGTTTCCGTCTATGTGAAATGTAGGGATACTACCCTCTGTAGTGCCATAGCTCCTTGGGACGGCCGCCCTCTGTCTCCTCTCGCCTCATCCTACCTCCCCGGTAATGCCCCTCTTGGAGGCACAGGACTAAGTTTGGACCTCCGTTCCAAGGTTCGGTTCCTCTATCCGTGTAATACCATCACTGTTGTCTCCGTTCAGCTTTTAACTGAAATATATTCCACCTATTTTTTAATTCAACCTCATTTTGGTCTACTATGTAGTTCCTATGTAGTTTTGAGTTTGCACTACTTAATCTCATATCCTTCCTGTATTATTTAGTCTAGGGTAGTTCCTGTATTATTAATCTAGAGTGCTTCCTGTATTATTTATTCTAGGGTACTTCCTGTATTATTTAGTCTAGGGTACTTCCTGTACTATTAATTCTAGGGTACTTCCTGTATTATTTAGTCTAGGGTAGTTCCTGTACTATTAATTCTAGGGTACTTCCTGTACTATTTAGTCTAGGGTAGTTCCTGTACTATTAATTCTAGGGTACTTCCTGTACTATTAATTCTAGGGTACTTCCTGTATTATTTATTCTAGGGTACTTCCTGTACTATTGATTCTAGGGTACTTCAAGTATTATTTATTCTAGGGTACTTCCTGTATTATTTATTCTAGGGTACTTCCTGTACTATTAATTCTAGGGTACTTCCTGTATTATTTAGTCTAGGGTACTTCCTGTACTATTAATTCTAGGGTACTTCAAGTATTATTTATTCTAGGGTACTTCCAGTATTATTTAGTCTGCGCACCTTCCTGTATTATTTAGTCTGCGCACATTCCTTTATTATTTAGTCTAGGGTACTTCCTGTATTATTTATTCTAGGGTACTTCCTGTACTATTAATTCTAGGGTACTTCCTGTATTATTTAGTCTAGGGTAGTTCCTGTACTATTAATTCTAGGGTACTTCCTGTACTATTAATTCTAGGGTACTTCCTGTATTATTTATTCTAGGGTACTTCCTGTACTATTGATTCTAGGGTCCTTCAAGTATTATTTATTCTAGGGTACTTCCTGTATTATTTATTCTAGGGTACTTCCTGTACTATTAATTCTAGGGTACTTCCTGTATTATTTATTCTAGGGTACTTCCTGTATTATTTATTCTAGGGTACTTCCTGTAATATTTATTCTAGGGTACTTCCTGTACTATTAATTCTAGGGTTCTTCCTGTATTATTTAGTCTAGGGTAGTTCCTGTACTATTAATTCTCGGGTACTTCCTGTATTATTTATTCTAGGTTACTTCCTGTATTATTTATTCTAGGGTACTTCCTGTATTATTTATTCTAGGGTACCTCCTGTACTATTAATTCTAGGGTACTTCATGTATTATTTAGTCTAGGGTAGTTCCTGTATCATTTAGTCTAGGGTACTTCCTGTATTATTTATTCTAGGGTACTTCCTGTATTATATAGTCTAGGGTACTTCCTGTATTATTTAGTCTAGGGTACTTCCTGTATTATTTAGTCTAGGGTACTTCCTGTATTATTTAGTCTAGGGTAGTCCCTGTATTATTTAGTCTAGGGTGCTTCCTGTATTATTTAGTCTAGGGTACCTCCTGTACTATTTAGTCTAGGGTGCTTCCTGTATTATTTATTCTAGGGTACTTCCTGTATAATTTAGTCTAGGGTACTTCCTGTATTATTTAGTCTAGGGTACTTCCTGTATTATTTAGTCAAGGGTACTTCCTGTATTATTTAGTCTAGGGTAGTTCCTGTACTATTAATTCTAGGGTACTTGCTGTATTATTTATTCTAGGGTACTTCCTGTATTATTTATTCTAGGGTACTTCCTGTACTATTAATTCTAGGGTACTTCCTGTATTATTTAGTCTAGGGTAGTTCCTGTACTATTAATTCTAGGGTACTTCCTGTATTATTTATTCTAGGTTACTTCCTGTATTATTTATTCTAGGGTACTTCCTGTATTATTTATTCTAGGGTACCTCCTGTACTATTAATTCTAGGGTACTTCCTGTATTATTTAGTCTAGGGTAGTTCCTGTATCATTTAGTCTAGGGTACTTCCTGTATTATTTATTCTAGGGTACTTCCTGTATTATATAGTCTAGGGTACTTCCTGTATTATTTAGTCTAGGGTACTTCCTGTATTATTTAGTCTAGGGTAGTCCCTGTATTATTTAGTCTAGGGTGCTTCCTGTATTATTTAGTCTAGGGTACCTCCTGTACTATTTAGTCTAGGGTGCTTCCTGTATTATTTATTCTAGGGTACTTCCTGTATTATTTAGTCTAGGGTACTTCCTGTATTATTTAGTCTAGGGTACCTTTTATACTAGTTTGTCTCATGTCCTTCCTGTATTATATAGCCTGTGGATTTTCCGACTATTTAGTCCGGGGTTCTTCCTATCCTATTTAGTGTTGGGTTCTCTTTATTTGATGTTTCTTCTCTTCTGTTTAGTTTGGACTCCTTCCTATACAATTTATTCTGGGGTTCTTCCTGTACCATTTAGACTGAGGTGCTATTTAATTTGGAATCTATTCTGTCCTGTTTACTCTGGATAGATCTTTTGTGGTTTAGTTTATGAAAGTTCCCGCGTTCCTTTACTTGGATGTTTACTTTGTTAACTCTGCTGAGGTCCTAGTTCTGTTTACCCTGGGGTCCTTCGTGTATTGTTTAACTTGGGCACTTCCGTACTCGTGTTGTTTATTTTGCGGCATCACACTCCATTTAGTTCCGGGTGTTATTCCTCCCGTTTATTTGTGGTTAACTCTCGCGACTAACTTCCGCTGTAATTCCTGCACTATTTGCATTCTTGTACAACCCGCGTTGTTTGCTTTGCTTCACTTATCGTGGTATATGCTGTCTGCTAGTTTCTTTGTTCTTTCTTTGTGATAGTAATTTCACATTTTATTGAATTCCGATAATCTGAATCTCTACCTCATTTTAACTAGTATAATTAAATGAAATTTATAAAATGTCATCGAAACAGATTCCTATCTTAAACTGAACAAACTATACCACTGAAAGCAGCCACGTTTTACCTATAACCTGTGTGTTTGTAAGAGACACTATACATTAAGTACTTTATCACTGTATTTTCAGTCAATGACAGGTATGCCATCTGTGGATTGTGCTTGAAATTTTAAGCTCTTTGATAGATATTGTAACCTTTTGGGTTCGTAGAATTAAAAGCTTTGCTTGAAGAAATTTAAAATGCTCTTTATTTCAGTAGAAAGACGCTTTGTACACCCCTTACAGTCTCTAAAATGACGTGTCGTACAAACAGTAGTCTCTCGTTGCTTCACCACACGTAAACAAACGAAATAATACACTTGCGGTATACTTCAACGGTCCACTACACAGCTGCACATACACAATTAACAATTCTGAAATCGCAACTGACACTGCTTTTATATCCCACTCACTGTTTCCAGAAATTAGTGGAACTGTCGGCAACAATCGAGACGGCGTAAGAAAGACGAGACTTCCAGACATCTGTCTGTCTCTTTCTCTCTTTCGGCAAGTGTTTAGTTCCGCCCCGCATTATCGGTCTCTTTCGCACGCGCCGGCCGCGGCCTGCCGCAAAACAATGCCTTGCGACTATGTATAATCTGAGAAGACATTTTTCTCTTTCATTTTTAACCGCCTGCTTTGTCTTTCATATATTCTACTTATTTACTTATTATTTTCGAGAACTTGAAGGCAACAGCATGGAATAATTCTTATCATTCCTTCATTTGTTGCATGCCGGCAACACAGATTGCTTGTCTCTTTTCCACTCCGCTCTTTGGATAAATGATGCAACACGTTGAAAGGTGCTTTATATTAAAACAGTTTCGATCCCAGCCGAGGTATTTAAACATGTTTATATACGAAATGTCACATTAAAATCCGTGTGTGTAGTGTTTAACGCCTGCTTTTACTGCTTGCGACACCGTAGAGGTGACACTGATAACACTGGGCAACAACAAAAAAAAAAAAAAAAAAATTTTGAATGTTTCGAGAGCTTCATAAGGCAATTCCTACTAACTTTGGGTTCAAATAAACAAATATGACAATGAAAAAATGTTTATAAGCTCTCGTTTCTATGATATACACAAGGTGGAAGTATTACATATTAACGGATTGAGAGAAATGGATACATTTTAATTACATACATGCTAACAACAATGAAACTGCATTTGATATTTTTAAACTGGTAATTACATGCTAAGAGTTCTAAATTGCTGGAAAAATACTTCGCAGATAGTCGTGTCTGAAGAGAATCATGTGGTGGCCTATTGACTTCGTCGTCTTTTAGCTTGTCTCTTGTGATGGAGTTCCGCAAAGACCAACAGTAATCTGCAAGCATTACTTCATTCCAACGGCCCTGATATCTTTGTTCCATAACAGAAATAACCTGATAGAATCTCTCCCCATGTTCATCACTAACAGCTCCACAACTAGGAGGTAAAAGTCTATGTGGGACTGGAGAAAATGGATCTTAAGGGTCATGTTGCATCCAAAGTTACGGTATTTTTGCAGGAGCACTGTCACCAAATGCTTGTAGTTGTCATCTCTTTTGTTGCCCAAATATCCATGAACAACATCCTTGAAGGCCTCCCAAGCTTCCTTTTCTTTTCCCTCCAAAATTTGGTCAAATGCAGGATCCTTTACAAGTTCTGTTATTTGTGGTCCGACAAAAACGCCTCCCTTAACTTTTGCATCACTTAATTTCCAAAATTTTTCTTTGATTGTGCTTTGTTATTTGACAGGTGTGCCAACTCCCCAAAAAATTCTCCCAAATTTAAAATCTTCAATCTAAAAAATGAAATGCCAGTTTCTCTTCAAAACAAGAGCTAACCTGTCATTTTTATGGTGATATTTGAATTCAGCAGATGCAAATACATGTAAATTGACTATTTTTAAACCCGAAACATTTTCAAAGTTGCCAAGTGTAATCAGTCATCGGATCGCATATACCTTAGCAATCAATGTACGCACACAAGGCCAAGCAAGACATCAACAAACGTCCGTGTCAAGTATACCGAAGCGCTGTGTGGGTACACTCCGGTACAGATACAAAGTGTAACCTACGTTACAATATACCATCCTCCTCTTTGCTTTCGATGCGTGAAATACAGTGAACAACCGTGTACATTTGTAAATTGTCGAATGTGAATTTTCTGCGCCTCTCATTGAAACAATATAAAAATATTGGGAGAAAGTTCCTTCAATGTCACATGACGTTAATGGTGCATATGAGTAGTACAAATCATTTTCATGTGATTGTCCGAGCACTGAAAATCCAGTATTTTTGTGTAGATTCCTGGATAATTTATGTTTTGCTCGTTTGGTACGTGGTGCATTCTCTATATTGTTAATTTTTGCAGACACCTCCTCGACTGCCTTTACACAGCTCGAAATTACATTCTTCAAATTGTTTAATGGCCGTTGATAACACCCAAAACATTTTATTTATAAAATACTGGGGAAAACACGAGTCAGTTAGAGAATTTAATGACATCTTGGCACGTTGGCCATAGTAGCTCAATGGTTAGAGCGGCTGGACGGAGACCAGGAGATCCGTGGTTCAAATCCCGGCAGTGTCATTGAATTTTTCATGTCGACTCTATCAAGCCAAAATCTTAGCCTATATACGCTAGTATGAAGAAATGATTAATTTCCTCCAATTAACTTAAATAATAAGAGTTAAATGATGAAGCCTGGGACTCAAGTACTTACGATAGTAAGTCGCCACAACGGTGTATCTGATTCAAGAGCACCTAGTGGGAAATATGAATCCATTGGAGAATTTAATGTCATGATGGCACGTTGGCCATGGTAGCTCAATGAGTAAGAACGACTGGACGGAAACCAGTAGATCCTTGGTTCAAATCCCGGCCGTGACATTGAATTTTTCATGTCAACTCTAGCAGTCCAATACTTATGTAGATTTAATAAAGATTAATAGATATATATTATAGATGTTTGCACATTATCAAATCCATTTACCATGGATTTATCTTTGGTAATAGATACCTCTCAGATAACGCAGTGATTACTCCACGTGGAGTGAACATTTAGCTGTCATTTGTGATTCCTGCGAATTCTATTGGCTGAAGTGATGCGTTCAGTGGTACTTAGCACAGGGGCGGGCAGCGCGGCAGTTCTCCTCTCAGTCTTACAAGAAAATCAGTGCCTTATCTGAAAGCTTTCTGTTAACAAAGATAAATCCATGGTAACGGTTTGAGCAGCACGACAATACCGGGGAAAATATATATATATATATATATGTAATTTACGTCCTCCAACGTTAAGTCATATCAGACGATGAATGGAATGGGTGAAATGATGCTCAAGTGAGCCCGGTGTCCATAGAGCTTAGAGTTACCTTACATTCGTCTTTCAGGATAAGGGAAAACTCCGGAAAAAACCTTATCCAGGTAACTCACCCTGACAGAGATTCGAACCTCTTGAACGTGAGGCAGACATGCTACCACCATGCTACCGAGGCGGGCGGGAAATATGAGTCAATTGGAGAATTTAATGTCATGACGGCAAATTGGCCATGGTAGCTCAAGAGCGACTGGTAGATCCGTGGTTCAAATCCCGGCCGTCAATACCTCAGCCTGTGTACGGCTAGTGTGATGAAATGATTAATTTCCATCAATCTACTTAAGTATTTGGCTCAAGTTTGCCAATATTTGCTATTAATTTTTGTTGACGTATTTACATTAGTTTTTTCAGTACGCCTGTTAATTTGTTTACATAATACTAGATACTGACTTACTTTGTACCTAATGGGATCTCGTTTTTGTTATAAATTGTATATTATTGCATATTAAAATCAATGACATTTCTATCATTCTGGATTACGGGTTTTTAAATTAAAAATCGCTAAACTGTTGTATAAAAAATAACATTAAAAATACCAAACCACAGCCTGTTGTATTTCATATTTTATTGAGAACGAATAAAAGTTAGTAAATGTTAGAGAATTAAAAAAATAATATCAATATTTTACTACATGAGTAAGGCAAACTGAAAGAAATGCGTGTCTGCCTCACGTTCAAGAGGTCCCCAGTTCGAATCTCGGTCAGGGTGAGTTACCTGGATAAGGTTTTTCCGGGGTTTTCCCTTATCCTGAAAGACGAACGTCACGTAACTCTAAGCTCTATGGACACCGGCTCATTTGAGCATGATATCATCCGTTTCATTCATCGTCGGATATGTCTTGACGTTGGAGGACGTAAAATACCCAACAACAAAAAAGGAATGCATCTTTTCAATGAAGTCGCCCGTGAATTTAATGGTTTTATCTTCAGTTTAAGAAGACATTAAGACGCCGGTGACCTTATTGAAAGTTTACAGTCCTTTCAGAGGGGCTAACTGGATAATACTGCTACCTGAAACGTGAGGAAAACTCGCCCTATGTGACACTAACTCCACCAAGCGCAGAACTCGATAACTGTTGCGACACTGAATGCAACAGCAGAAGTCATACAACTGTGCAACGACACACCCTGTTGCCAACTCTGCCGACTTGTTGCTAGATGTGGTTTTCTTTTGATGACGTTTAGCGACAGAATTTCAAAGATATTCCTAATGATTTAGAGACAATTCTAGATGATTCAAACTTTTGGCTTGACCACAGGGCAATGGAGTTCTGGATACAAGAAGATTGCCACAAAACCGTTTAAAGAACTGGTACATTTTGTAATCGCAGTCACCTCCTTTCCGCATTCCAACGCGTTTTAGTCAATAAAGTATTGTCAAAGCTAAAATATTAATTTAGTTTAGTTTAGTTTCAATCATACAATATACACAGTTGGTGTTATTGAAGATCACGTCACAAGCAATTATAATGGATAAGATACAAATAATTACAATGATACAGTTAGAGGTATTAGACACATCAATATTAATAAATGGTAATTAATAATAATAACAAGAATAAGAATTTCAAATGATGCACACAAAACCAGGTGTAAGTTATACAGAACATATGATTGAATACAAATAATTGTTGCGCATCATTGATAACAAAACAACCAGTTAACAAAGAAGAAAACTACATAACCAGGATATTGTGGCGAATCCCTTTTTCACGACATAAAGAGCTTACAGAAGCAGTTATAGATAGTGCGAGATAAAGGACTTGCCGGCACGGATAAAGTTTCCCGTATAGAAAATTCTAGTGATATCTTGATTGACAGAGAACAGTCGATTTCTTGTTTGTTCCAGAAATCTCTCGAATTTATCAATGAGGTATTTAAGGGAGCGACAGTCGAGTAGTAAACAGCTGTTGTTGTGATCATCGACCTTGGTAGATTGTGTATGTGATGTAATACTGCTACTGTGAGTGGATTTCTACGCAAATAAACAAATTCTACGAACCCACAAAGTCACAATACTTCTAAATTTATGGAAGTTATAACCATTTCAGAACAAAAATGACACTTTAAATGTGTAGCATAACTACATCTTTGTTAATGTCTTTAAGACTAATTAGTACTGTTGTTTAAAAATTCCTGTGAATTTTAAAGCAGTGTGTTAGTAGATATTTCTTGAGTCCTTTGTTAAATAGTTTTATATCACATAATCGCTTTAGATCTGTTGGTAGTACATTAACATATTTAGAACCTGCATTAATTATATTTTTATTACCAAAGGTACTCCTAAATGAACTCAGAAAAAAGTCATTTTGTCTGCGAGTAAAATAAGTATGTACATCTTTGTTTAGTTGAGGGGATTCACTTGATGATCACTTTTACTGGTCCAATAATTGCGACAGATTGGACATACTGTATTACTGAAATTATGTTAAGGTTTTCTTCATATTAAGGTGCTGAATTTTACTTTTAAATTATTTAATATTACATCTATACATGTAATTAATTATACACAGAATATACGGTGATTTGGCGAAATTCTACTGACCGCCCGCCTCGGTAGCGTGGTGGTAGGGTGGCGGTCAGGGTGAGTTACCTGGATACGGTTTTTCCTGGGTTTTCCTTTATCCTGCAAGACGAATACCGGGTAACTATAAGATCTATGGACCCTGGGCTCATTTGAGCATAATTTCACCCATTCCATTCATCGTCCGATGTGACTTAACGTTGGAGGACATAAATTATAAAAAAAAAAAAAAAAAAATCTAGTGACCTTTAATTATAAGATTTAGCGAATTTTGACTTAGACTAGCTGGCAGTACTGAACTGAGTGACTTAGCAGTTCAAGGAGGCATTCGTAAGTTAACGTTAACTGGCATTATGGGATTGTCGACTTGCAGAATATTCAAATATACATATTGTTCTCAACAACGCATGATATAAGCACCGCCGGTGTTCCGAAATATCATCCATCGGGAATTCTTTTACATGTTATTGTTGTTCTTGTTATTATATATATAAAATGCAGAAGCACGGCTTCATGAGGCTTCATTTATGCTTTTTGTTGGCTATGTTAAAGCTTTCGTTTCTGTTTTAAGCGATAAACTTTGGATAGCGATGGAAAATTGTGGAATACCATCACATTTAATAGGGACTGTACAAGGTATGTATAAAAACACTACAATAACAATAATAAAGAATGGAAGGAAAACAGAAGCATTGGACATAAATAAAGGAGTACGACAAGGATGCCATCTATCGCCTATACTCTTTAATATCTATATTGATAATATGGTACAAGAATGGCAGCAAAGTATAAAACAAAATGTACTGAATGGAAACATAATTTTAAATACAGTATTATTTGCTGATGATCAAGTGATAATATCCCACTCAGAAGATGACGTGCAAAGAGCAGTATATAGTTTAAACAACATAGCGGAAACATAAAACCTTTCAATCTCAGAACACAAAACTAAAGTAATGGCTTTTAGAGGAAAGCACAAAATAAGAGCAAAAATAGTTATTAACAATAAAATAATAGAATAGGTTAATAGTTTTAACTATCTAGGCTACACAGTAGCAAATAACAACAAGGATATGGAGGTGAAATTAAGCAGATTCAATCAAATGTGTGGGACAATAATAAGAACGCTAAACAGGAAAACAAGAAAGGAAACACAGATGAAATTTTATAAGATAATGTCAGTCCCAACGTTAACATACGGTTCCGAAATATGGACACTGGCAAAGAACCAACGCAAACAGCTAGAATCGGCAGAGATGAGATTTTTGAGAAGAGTGGCAGGTTATAAACGAATAGACCACGTAAGAAACGAAATATTAAGAGAAGAGCTTGGGATTTTTAATTTAAACAGTAAAATAATAAAGAACAAAAATGAATGGAAAAATCATATATTAAGAATGGACGTGGAACGACTTCCAAGAAGAGTTTTAGATTATATCCCGAAAGGAAAGAGAGATGTGGGACGGCCAGCTCTTGCTGGAAGGATCAGGAGGCTCTTGAAGAGAACGGAACGGGTCACAGCGCCACACATGCCATGTGGAAAAGCAAACTATTTGTGTGTTTTAGATTGCGGGATTAGACTGGATAAGCCTTTTCCCGTTACAAAAATTCACAGATGTGCTACGAATATGTGTGCAGACGGAACGTCGTTAGTGTACTTATACTATAGTAGAGAGCCTTTAAGAACAACTCAGAGGAATATATTTATTGATATCTTACAAAGTTGATTAATATTTTATTTTCCCAAGGTCGATACAGTTTTGGAAATCAAAAATATAATCAAATATGTGTCACACTATTCAAACTGTTCTTTCCATACTGTATTCCTACCGTTTTAAAATTATAAACATAACTAAACTCTGGTGCTGCCATCTGTTGTTCGTATACGTAGTTACTAGTGCAGAGCTCTGCACGAGATACACACGACCACAGATTAATACAATGATCTTTTGTAGTGAAATTCAAAAGAATATTGGAAACAACTTGGACAAAGAAGAGAAACGAAAGGCAACTTCATAATAAGCAGAGAATATGAAAAAGAGTAAGACTAAGCGTAATGGATATTATGTAAACGAGGACGTCACTCAAAGTCATTAAAGTACTTTAATACTCCAGTAATACATGTTAGAAAATCTAGTGCGGGGAGTTAATGTGAGAACACATACTCCCCAATTCCAAAAATTAAGCTGTATAGGTCTGTTCTTAGTGCAATGAACAGACCCACAGCAATACTCTTACTCTGGTATACTGAGAATGCCGAGAGAACTGCTGCACCGCACTTAATAACCCTTCTTGGAGACTTCTGTTTGCCGTAAGAAATAATTATACCTTCATAAATTGTAAATACCGCATTATAAAGCGTATTGCTATGTTCATTACTTGTACATTATAAAATGTTTACTAATACGCTTCTATTTCGTGACAGCTACAAGATACATCTACAAAAACGAAAGAGTTTTGTTAGCCAAAGTAATGTTTCGCGTTCTGCCATCTCTGTGCTTTTTATCAAAATTCAGGAGAAAACTGCCCTCTCTGTTCTTCCTCTCAAACTTTAGGAGAAAACTCTGCTCTCTGTTGTTAGCGTGTTAAACCTCAACACCAATATCCGGGAATTCAAACCGTGGCCCTTGATACATTTGCATACGGCCCGCAGTGATATTTCTAAGTTACAATATAATATTATGTATGAACTGAGTAATTCTGTAAAGCTTTTACATGGATTTTCAATTTGTATACACATAAAATTAAATAAAATTCATTGATCATAAAACTGTTGGAAACATTTTGAGCAAACACCAGCAATTTGCTATGTCTAATTTGTGACACCAATGTGGATGGAGTAAGTTACCAGTCCACGGATTTGCAAGGCAATTAAGGTTATGGCAAAACATGACAGAAAAGCAAGTTCTAGGCAGATTGCTTCTAAGACTCAGATGGATCTAGGTTTATCAGTATCACACCAGACAGTTTTAAGACGCGTTAAACACATGCATGAAGAAGCCACATCTCACAACGATACATATCAGTAACAGAAAACTTTACGTAGCAATGCATGAGAATTGAGCTGCCCAGGATTGGAAAAGGGTTATTTTCTCAGATGAAAAGAAGTTCAATTTGTATGGTAAGGATAGCAGACTGAAACTGTGGATGGAATAGAAGAGGAATTAAACAAAGATCATGTAATTGAAACAAAGAACTTCAGTGAAGGCGTTATGTTGTGCATATCAATGTTTTCTACATACCTACATGTATTCTAAAGTTGTGGGAAGAGTTAAAGTTTGCATAGGCTCTATGACTGGTTTAAGTTACTGTAAAATTATTAGAAATAAGGTGATCAATACTACCAGAGATCATTTTAGTGGTTCTAATCATGAAACATTCGTTTACCAAGATGATAATGTAACCTGTCATCGAGCCAGGGCTGTCAAACGATATTTTTCAAAGAATTTTCTGTCACATTTCTCAAGTGTTAACTTATGGAACATTTGATATTTGCTACATCGAGAAAATCTCACTTTCGGTAATCTAGGGTATCATGCACCATTTTTATCAGCAGATGTTTTAAGTACACGTACAAAAATCTACTGGTGATTGTCATGCACATGCCTCTACTTCATTCAGTAAATGAATGCAACTATAATTATGTGGCAAAAGGATGTGGCATTTATTCAGTAGAAGGCAAATTAAATTTTTAGGTATGTAAAACACACCTTACCAACTGTGTAACAACAGCACACCATCCAAAATTAGTTGAAATGATATAATGTTAGCATTGTTGAAAAACACTTTATTCCATTACATTTTAGGAATTGTAGTGAAACAAACCATATTGAACTATTATCTGCAATAAATTATATTATGTAAATGTAGAATTGTATTCTAGTTTTTACTCTAAAAGTAATTTTTATTTACTTTTTCATACAATATTGACATTTGACAATATATATAATACAAGAAATATTACTTGGTACATTTAGCAGTGGGCATGTATTGGTGATGCTGTTATGTTTGCATACATATCGAGTACACTGGCTAAGCAGAGCATGTGTAGTAGCTTCAATGGCTGCAAATAATTTTGTTCATTTCACAGCATTGTTAATTGTATCATTTTAAATTATAATAAAGCATGACTAAATAAGTCTTTTAATATGAAATTTACATTCAGTAACAAATATTATAAAAAAACAAAAGGTCTAGCCATGGGTAATTCACTTTCAGATTCCTTAGCAGATCTGTATATCAGCAATTTAGAGATACACATTACTAAATCCTTTTCACATATGTTTAAATTCTGGACCAGATAGGTTGATATTTTTACTGTAGTCCCTCAAAAGTTTTTAATTGACTTTAAAACTGCTGAATACACAAGATCATTACATTAAAGTTCACAACTGAATTATAGGAAGACAATCAATTGCCTTTCTTAGGTTTAATGATTATATGACAAAATGTTAATATAAAATTGGAATCTACAGAAAACCAACTCACATGGATAATTACGAGGACTGTTCAATAAATAATGATCACAATTTTTTTTGATAACATACCTTTACTCATCCTCATAATTTTGGTGGTCCTTCTCAAAATAGTCTGCCCTGAATGCGATGCACTTGTCCCACCGTTTCTGCCAGTCTTCAAAGACATGTTGGAAACCATTTTTGGAGAGATCCTTCAAAATCGCCCCTGCAGCCTTCATCACTGCCTCTGATGATGGATAATGCCTCCCATGAAGGCATTTCTTCAAGTTAGGGAATAGAAAAAAGTTACATGGGGCTTAATCCGGAATATAGGGTGGGTGAGGGATGCACTTCACGTTGATTTTTACAAGATATTCAGCAACAACATTGGCAATAGGCGGCCGCATATTATCGTGGTGCAGCATCCAGCCTGCTTCACGTAAATGTGGTCTTTTGCGCCTGACATGGACTTGCAATGTTTTCAGGACATCCTGTAGTATTGTCCAGCTACTGATGTGTGTGCAGGTACAACATGCTGATAAACCATTCCTTGAATATCAAAGAATGAGATGACCATAACTTTCCCAGCAGAAGCAACCACTTTTGGTTTTTGGGGTTGGTGATGAAGCAGATTTCCACACTGAGCCTTTCTGTTTGCTCTCAGGATCAAAATGATGTAGCCAAGTTTCGTCAGCAGTGATTACGTTTGAAAGAAACTCCGGATCTTCCTCTAACATCAACTTTAACTGGATGTTACCTCCATTGCAGCCGTAGGGGATACTGAAAAACTCAGAACTTGCCTGGTTCTCACAAGCGGGAACCGGGATTACCAACAATGAAACTACTACGGCGTGTTTGTTTCACATTAAGCTAACAGAATATTGAATTTTAGTGCACAAAATTATGACGGTAAAAAAATTATGCTCATTCTTTATTGAACAGCCCTCGTACATGAGACCGAATAGTTTCGGTCCTCTTTCACATAAACTAGCAACTCTTAGAAGCTTGATTCACAGACTGAACAGCATACCTCTAGATCCAAAACAATATAATGAGGAATTTACATATATATATTAAAAACAGCAAAGAAAAATGGCTTCAATATAAATTCAACCAAAAAATAATAAATTGGAACTATATATATCCAGTGATGCATTTGTGGTTATAACATTTAATAAATATCCTGATGATGGAAGAGATGCACACTCCCAAAACGTCGATTTCTAATCGTCTTTTCATTTGACTTGCTTCCCGAGAAGAATTTGAGCATATTCATCGTCAGGAAAGCTTCAGGTCTTAAAATAAAACAGATCACTACTCCTCA
Organism: Mantis religiosa; assembly: GCA_030765055.1. Classification (NCBI taxonomy): domain Eukaryota; kingdom Metazoa; phylum Arthropoda; class Insecta; order Mantodea; family Mantidae; genus Mantis; species Mantis religiosa. Next base: position 578,745 of record JAUKNK010000156.1, read on the forward strand.
AAAGATGGATAAAAACTGGAAATATAAAACATTTATGTTCCATGCTTGGGCATTTCTTAAGTTTGAATGAATATTTAAAGATTATGACATCAAACTAGCACCACATAACAAATATTCACTCAAGAAGTTGTTAAATATTCCTTTAAAAAACACAATAGCATCAGAACAAAAATCAGGCATATATAGGATAGATTGTGAGGATTGTGACAAATTTTATATTGGTTTGACAAAGAGAAATTTAAGAACTAGATTAACAGAACACCAAAGGAGAATAAAATGTAAACAAACAGAAAAATTGTCAGTTGCTTTTCATTTCTGGAATGATAACCATCACATTGGAGAGGAAATTAATTTTTTGTTTTGTTTTGTAATTTATGTCCTCCAGTGTTTAGTCATATTGGACCATGAGTGGAATGGGTGAAATGATGCTCAAATGAGCCCAGGGTCCAAACTCGGGACCTCTTGAATGTGAGACAGACTTACTAACATCCATGCTACCGAGGTGGGCAATTAAATTATTGAAAACATTAACAACAAAAGTTGATTGAGTCAACATGAAAAATTCAATGCCATGGCCGGGATTTGAACCACGGATCTCCTGGTTTCCGTCCAGTTACTCTAACCCAGGGAGCTACCAAGGTCAATGTGCCTTTGTGACATTAAATTCTCCATTTGACTCATATATTTCCCCGGTATACCACTAGGGGCTCTCACATCTGAGATAAACCGTTTGTGGCAACTTATTATCGTAAGTACTTGAGTCCAGGCTTCATCATTTAACTTTTATTATTTTAGTTAATTGATGGAAATTGATAATTTCTTCATACTAGCCGTATATAGGCTAATGTTTTTTATGGATGCGAGAGCCTCTAGTGGCCTTACCGGGAAAATATATAAGTCGAATGGAGAATTTAATGTCAGGACGGCATGTTGACCATGGTAGCTCAATGGGTTACAGCGACTGGACGGAAACCAGGAGATCCATGGTTCAAATCCCGGCCATGGCATTGAATTTTTCATATTGACTCTATCAAAAACTTTAGCCTATATACTGCTAGTGGAAGCATGGGACTCAAGTACTTGCGCTAGTAAGTTGCCACAAATGGTGCATCTCGAATTCGAGAGCCCCTTGTGTTCTTACCGGGAAAATATGCGAGACGAATGGAGAATCTAATGTCAGGACAGCACTTTGGCCATGGTAACTCAATGGGTTAGAGCAACTGGACGGAAAGCAGGAGATCCGTGATTCAAATCTCAGCCATGGCATTGAATTTTTCATGATGACTGTATCAAACACCTTAGCCTATATACAGCTAGTATGAAGAAATGATTAATTTCGATCAATTAACTAAAACAAAAGTTGAACTTACAAAATGGGAGAAAATGTTTATTGTAAAAAAAACATTTAACATATTTTTAATTTTGATGTGCTGTCTGTGAGTGTACTAATGAACTTATGTAGCAAAATTTTGGAGAGAGGGAGCCAGTTACAGGAGATTCACATGACAACCAATTTTGAAGATAGTTGTCAGTCACCAGTCAGCTGAGAATGGGACTGGAGCGGTCCCAAAACTCTCCCATTTTTAATAACGATGTGAGTGAAGTTTTGAGTTGTAATAAGTATGAGTCAATAAGTCTTCTAATATATGAATCATTGTTTGTTTATAGTTGGTCTGGGAGGTTCAATGGGTTAGGTACGGGGCCTACTGATCTCAAAATTGTGGGTTCAAACCTGATTCAGATTGAAATTTGGAGGTATGCATAAAAGTGTGAGCAGAGGAATATATTTATTGATATCTTAAAAAATTGATTAATAGTTTACTTTCCCAAGATCGCCACAATTTTGGAAATCAAAAATATAATCAAACATGTGTCACACTATTCAAACTGTTCTTTCCATACTGTATTTCTAACGTTTTAAAATTATAAACATAACTAAACTCTGGTGCTGCCATCTGTTGCTCGTATACGTAGTTACTAGTGCAGAGCTCTTCGGTCTCAAGCCAGATCAGGGCTAGGCCCTCTACTAGCAGTGGAGTGTTTTGTAAGGAAGGATAACATGCGACAGAAGATGAGATTGGAGTTATATATAAGCCATCTGATGTATTATTTTATGTGCCTAGAAGCAGCCTTGGGCGTTTGTGGCGCTCTCCAGGATCGATATCGTACTCACTTGTATAAATCTTTCGTCATCTGCACGAGATAGCAGACTATTCACATACGTTTACAGAAGCCGCCGTTGCAGCTCCACCGTAGCCACACTGTAGTTCTCGTGAAGAGCTCAGCACTACGCGACTCATCGATGGTTTTGTTAACTGGGACATCTTTCGCACACACCTGGATGCTGCACTCCACACATCTTATCAACTGGGTACTGCGGATGCCATAGACACTGCCGTTCACCATTTTACCTCTGCGCTCTCTTCCAGTGTACGATCCTCTACTATCCGCAGTCCTCAACCTCGCCATTTTCCCTCCTTGCCTATCCATATTACTCAACTCATCCAAGAGAAACATCGCATCCGTCGATTGTGGCAACGTCAGCGTCTACCCTGGCTGCGCCAAAAATTAAATAGTCTCATTCGACAAGTACGGACCGCACTAGAGCAACACCGATTTCAGGAGTACCAGCGACAATTAGCCACTATCCGTCCCGGAGATCATACCTTATGGAACATCACTAAGAGGATTCTCCGAGAGCCGACAGTGATTCCACCTCTTCAGGTTGATGGGACCCTTTTGAGTGACTCTGCTGCCAAGTGTGACGCTCTAGCTACTCACTACGAGCGTACATTCACGCCTAACACCTGTCTTGACTCTAATATTCCCTCTTCCGTGGACAGGGAACTCCTTGAGTACCAACTTCGTCCTACAGCGCACAACAGAATTTCGTTCACTACTCCACGTGAATTGTCCCGCTTTATCCATCGTCTTCCCGTTAAAAAGTCTCCCGGTCATGACCTTATCCCTAACGTTCTGCTGAAGAATTTGACAAACAAAGCCCTAGCTTATTTATCATCAATCTTCAATGCTGCTCTGCGCATTGGTCATTTTCCATCTACATGGAAACATGCGGAAATTATAGTCTTCCACAAACCCAACAAGCCAAAAAATCTTCCCTCAAGTTACAGACCAATCAGCTTATTACCTACACTTTCTAAGCTTTTTGAAAAGATTATTCATCAACGTATTTCTCATTTTTTGATCCATAATCAGATAATTCCGTCTTTTCAGTTTGGCTTTCGCCCGAAGCATGCTACCACTCACCAATTGCTCAGAATCACGCAGTCTATTATTCAAGGTTTCGAAAACAGGCAATACACCGTAGCAGCATTCCTAGATATCGCCCAGGCATTCGACAAGGTGTGGCACAGTGGACTACTACTTAAAACATATCGCATTGGTCTCCCTTATTATCTGATACAAATCATAGCAAGTTTTCTCACCAATAGAACCTTTGTGGTGCGCATTGCTGGTTTCACATCCACCCGACGGCCTATTTTAGCAGGTGTACCTCAAGGTTCAGTACTTGCACCACTCCTCTTTAATATATTCACTTATGATCTTCCTGATATAGCTCCAGTTTGTACGGCGTTATACGCAGATGATACTGCTCTCTATTATTCTCACGCCAATATTCTTCATGCCATTCAGAAACTGCAAATTGCCCTAGATCAATTAGCTCATTGGTTCTCTCACTGGCGCATTTCCCTCAATACTAACAAGACAGAGGTTAAGATCTTCTCTTTACGACCTTATAGGGATCCTCCATCACTACGGCTGCTGGGGGAACCGCTCTCATGGTTACCAAGCAATGTGCCAGTGAAATACCTTGGGGTGTTACTGGACACTCGACTTACTTGGAACGCCCACATCTGTCGGTCTGTTACGCTTGCATTTGCCCGGATATCAAAACTGTACCCTCTACTCAACAGGCGCACTTCACTTGGTTATGAATCCTCCCTGCTTCTTTACACATCTCTAGTCCGTCCCATTTTTACCTATGCAGCTCCAGTCTGGGGTGGCACCAGTAAGACTAATCTCCGCCGACTGCAGGTACTACAAAACAGGGTGCTTCGTACAGTTACAAACGCTCCATGGTTCATCCGAAACCAGCAGCTTCATCATGAGTTTGGTCTTCTACCCGTTCACCAATATATCCGACGCCTGGCACGTCCATTCTTTTACCATCTCCAGGAGGTCCCTGGAGCTGTTACCTACCGTCTCGGCTGTCGCACTCGCCAGCCAACTCGCCTGAAGCGCAGACTGCCCCAAGATCTCCTATGTGACGTCTCCAGCACAGACGACTCAGACACGTGATTACTACCATCAGACTTTAAGTTCTCAATTTGTGTTACAGTTATCCTCCACATTTAGTTAGAGGAGTCGTTCATGGCTACCTCCATTGTTATGTGTCCTGTTCCTATGTATCTTATAACAAACATCTGTAAAGCATAATTGCTGATCGATGGATAAAATAACATAAAAAAAAGCTCAGCACTAGTACCAACGTACATCAACAACAGATGGCAGGACCAGTTGTGTTATTTACTTAATAAATGCAGAAATACAGTATGGGAAGAACAATTTGAATACTGTGACACATATTTAATTATATTTTTTATTTCCACAACCGTGGTGATTTTGTGAAAGTAAAATCTTAATCAATTTTCTAAGATATAAATAAATATATTCCTCTATGTTGTTCTCTAGGCTCTGTACTATAATCTAATTCAATTCAATTCAAATTTATTCATCCTTTAAAATCAAATCTGTACATAGTACCTTGATATAGGGTACGTCAGTAAATTTACACTTAATATTACAAAGTTGAACATCAGATATACCTAACCTACATTCAATTATAATATACCACAAATTGGATGAGAGAAATGAACACGCTAAGTAAATTCATGTCTTATGATTATCTGGATTTGTTAAATTGCAGATATTCCTTTACTGTGTAAAAGCAGTGCTCCTGCAAGAAAGCCCTTGTTCTAGTTTTAAACAGGTTGTAGTTATCTATGCTTTAGGAAGGGAATTATAAACTATTGTACAGGAATGCAGTACTCCATTCTTAAACATTGTAGTTCTGATTGAGGTTACGTCTTATTATGCCTCGTGTAATGCATATGAACACTTCCGTTGTTTTGAAAGTTAAATCTATTTCTTTTTACAAATAAAGCTGTCTCCAGTATATAAACACATGCCAAAGGGAGTATGCAAAGCTTTTTGAACAGTGGCTTACATGAACATAGCATTCTTTCGTTGACTATAATTTGAATGGCTTGTTTTTGTTTAATAAATATATCTTTGGCTTCTGGTGAATTTCCCCAAAATATTATTCCATATTTAATTATAGAATGTATATATGCATAATGGGACATTAAACGTACACGAAGGCTGACATTTTGACTTAATATTCCTAGAGCATATATATTCCTGCTTAGCCCGCCTCGGTAGCGTGGTGGTAGCGAGTTTGCCTCACGTTAAAGAGGTCCCGTTTTCGAATCTCGGTCAGGGTGAGTTACCTGGATAAGGTTTTTTCCGAGGATTTCCGTTATCCTGAAAGACGAATGTCGGGTAACTCTAAGCTCTATGGACCCTGGACTCATTTGAGCATCATTTCATCCATTCACCCATTCCATTCATCGCCCAATATGACTTAACGTTGGAGGACGTAAAATTACACAAAAAAAAAAAATATATATATATATATATATATATATATATATATATATTCCTGCTTAATTTGGTTAGTAGACGGTTTGTATGAGTTTTCCATTTTAAGTTATCCTGTATCCACAAGCCTAAATAGTTTGTTTCACTTTTGTATGCAATTAATTTATTATTTAATTTTACTTCAGGAATACTTTCATGGTTTCCTCTGTCATTAATACTAATAAAAAATACTGGCCATCTAATCCAGCATTCTAAAACTATGCACACAAAAAATAGTTGGCTTTTCCACGTGGCATGTGTGAAGACATTATTATTATTATTATTATTATTATTATTATTATTATTATTATTATTATTATTATTATTATTATTATTATTATTATTATTATTATTATTATTATTATTATTATTATTATTATTATTATTATTATTATTATTATTATTATTATTATTATTATTATTATTATTATTATTATTATTATTATTATTATTATTATTATTATTATTATTATTATTATTATTATTATTATTATTATTATTATTATTATTATTATTATTATTATTATTATTATTATTATTATTATTATTATTATTATTATTATTATTATTATTATTATTATTATTATTATTATTATTATTATTATTATTATTATTACTATTATTATTTAAAATACAATAGATATCACATGTCTAACGAATGAATACAGTTGATATGGGAGTTAGCATGGCTCGGTTTAGAGAGGTCAGCGCAGTGAAATGAATGTGTAGTGTTTAATGCTCGCTTTTACTACATACGGCACCGCTCCATGAGATGAAGATGGAGCACCGGTGGAATGAGATGGCGAGAGAAACCGGAGATCCCGGAGAAAACCCATCCCAGCGCCGTATTGTTCACCAAAAATCTTACTTTGCTGTTGCCTGGGAATGAACCTGGACCGATTTGTAAATCGCAGTGATAAGGCGGCAATCTATATCTTGGCGTTGCAATAAATGTGCCATATACTGTTACATTTTTTGAAACTAAATCCCATTTCCTTTAATATTCGCCAGAATGTTTTCTGTCCGCCACCGAAATTAATTTTCTCGTGTAGTGCTTAGAAAGTCATAGAACTTCTTCAATGAGAAGTACTTCTTCACTGTTGGAATTTCTTTAAACCTTTATAATAGCCTACGAACGTTCTGCGAACGAGGCACTTATCGAAATCATCCATTTGAACCCCCCCCCCCCCCACACCCGATTATGTTGTTTTCCTGGAGTAGTAACTCGTATACCTGAGACACTAGCTTTTTAAAACAATTTAAGATTCTTTTCATTGTGGCTCTACTTTTTCCTACTGCCGTAGCCGTTCTAGGCACTTCCCTTTACAAAGGAAGCACTAGGTCGTGCCGAACTGGAAAACATTCTCCTCCGAGGTGACTTTTCTTGAAGTTTCCATGTTTGATAATTCTTATTAGAGACACCCACTTTGTGATACCACGCTACATTGTACTGCAGTACTCATGTGTCACACCACAGTTAGTTTATTTCCTATTTCTTATTACAATATCTAGCAAACACAACTTCATATATCTAACATAATTAGTATGCAATAAATACAAGATCCTCCATTCTCACGCCAGGAGCATTTTAAAACTTGGGATCAAGATTTTTGATACCCTTTATACCTTATACTATTTTTCCTAGTTGTTCTCATTAGTCCAAAGCCATGTTTGTCTGACCTTGCCAATAAATGGTCCCAGTTTTATTAAGTTTTCCTCTGATCTTAGATTCAAGATTCTTTTGCCTCTTATTTCATTTGGTATGTTTCCCCTCTTACGCAAAAGAAATTCGTCTCTCCACCATTTCGTTTTTTGACAGTAAAAAGTATAATGCCAAGTGCTATCTTCTTGTTCACACATTGGACATTTTCCCTTAATTTATCAATTCCTTATACCTTTTAAGTGTATTACTCCTGTTCTAGACCATGCAAACCCTTCTCTTCCTACTTTATCATAGATGTCAATATATTTGTCTCTGCCCCAATTATTTTTCAATGTTTTATATAATTTCAGAGCTAAGTTTAACCCGTAATTCTTGTTTTTCAATATCTTCAATTCTTGTTTATACTTCTTTCCAAGAATCCTTTTTCTATTCTTCCACAATCTAACGTAATGAACCCATACCTACTTCTTGTAGAACCTTTTGAATGTTATACTCTCCTCAGTAGACACAATACGCAACCTATAGCCAGCCATCACAACACGTTACTTCCTACTACCACCATACAACAAAGCTCTCCAGGCCCTGAGACGCAGGGGGATTGGAGAACGTTCCCACACCCCATGTCGGTAAAGTTACAGACCATTCAAAAACATTCTGACGGCTTCTACTTTTGTGAATGAATCTTATTTTATTTTATTTAACAATTACTAAAGGACACTGCTATTATATAATATTTTTGTATTCCTATGCCAGGCAGCTCTCTCGCAACGAGGTCTGTATCGAGTTGTATGCTGATTAAGATGTTATTGTTTATAGTGTGGAATGGTTTCTGATATTTAACATTGTATTTGCTGTACATCTCGCGTACCTTACAAGCCCAAGAACTCATATATCCGCAATTTAAAATCATTAAGCCTTTCATCATGGAGCAGGCCGATGCTTCAGTGAAAACTCGATTAAACACAATCGAGGCAAACCTTTAAAAAGTGGCAAGAGGAGAATGATCGCGCATTGTTTTGCGGTGTTTAAAGAAAGAAATCCGGAATCATCTATGAAAAACATTGAGAAAGAAACCGATGATCTACTTGGTGTTTTCGCAAGTGGTGTGGCTACATGACAAAGCGAGAAGGCGTATCGGAAAAAATTCGCAACACAGAGACCTTTACCTGAGCTTATTGTACATGCACGGCGGGTCCAGTGTATGTATACTCTGTTCAGATGTATTCATGTTTTCCGGACAGCAACGTGTCATACATTAGCAGGTGCGAGAAAATATATCGTATAGAAACACGCAGCTTCCAATCGCTCTATTTGTGTTTCGTAACTTACTGTACGTCAACTTACTAATATTTCACATTCTAATAGACCAGATAAGACATGATAAAGAACAATCGCAGCGCTGGTCAATACGCTTCAACACTCTGTCGAGTAATACATAGTGTTAGAATGGAACAGCAAGGATCCGGGACTCTAAGAACAACGGGAAAACCGCGTGATTGCAAACAGCGCGTGGAGAAATACGACGATTTTACGAAAAGTGCTATATGCAGTAAAGTTCATGATTATTTTTTCAGAAATGAACCAACTCGTAGATTTAATAAGTTAATGTGTAACCCAACTCTATTTATTTATTGTCTAGAAGTTAGCGCTGCAAGGGTTGCAAAACTTATGTGCGTGCATGTACCGTCTAGCACGTGGCGAGTTGAGTCAACTCCGCCTTGTTGTTTACAGCAGGATTAAACTAGCGTGAGATAGAGTATACTAGATTAGTTGTGGCATCTGGCGAAATTTGCACATGCCTGGGGTATTCCACCGAATGCGCTAAAGCTTTATTCGACGGCGCAATACCCCTATTCAATGTGATAGTAGTGTTTGGACATTACACTGAACCCTGTGCATGCGGCTTAACAGGATATCATTGGTACGACTCGAGATGTGTTTGGGAGCATGGGTTCCTAGTCGAAAGTTACTCTATTCTGTCTACTCTTTCTGTTCCTTAAGTTTTTCAGTAACCTTTTGAAGCATCCTGTGTATTTGACCTTGTTCACAATATCCATTCTGGGACCTTATAGATATTTAAAACAGCAATATTAAATACGACAAATTACTTCATCTAGGTTTGCCATTGCAGTTAATAATCTTTGAAACATACTAATCCCAAGTCTATTGAAAAAATAATGTTCTCCAAAGAATGTGATAAGGCCAAAATATAGACTGAAGTATTCGTGTTAGACATCGGTCATAAACCTGAGATTATTCTCAAAAAACACTTGCAAACGCCACAAAGAAGATGTAGCCAAACAAGACATCAGAAAATGCAAATTAATGACCGGTCGTTGCCCACAGGGACTTTAACAAGGATATGGCATAGGGCCAAAGAAACAAAACTGCAACCAGCACGATTAGTCAATGACTCGTTTACAGTCAGCAAACTTGAAGTTAACGGTAAGTAAGACTACCTGAGGCCCGAGTAAGAGATACCGTGCTGGAAACCAAATACCAGCAATGTCTTATAAGTAAATTATTGTTCCGGTCGAACTGAACCGAAGTCTAGCAAGAGTAGATAAGATAAGAGAGCGTGAGTGCACTACCATATTGCTGATACAGCAGTGATAAGGAAGTGTCAGGGCGAGCACAGGGTCAAATGTGCAACATGGCCACCATCCGTAATCTAGCACAACTAGAAAATATTAGGGGCTTCAGCAACCACCATCAGAGGGCGTTGGACTGGACCGGACTATGCTAGGGAGGAGATTCGACACGGAGGACCAAACGTGGTTATCGTACCTATCCCCAGGGAGGAAGAATGAGGCAAGAGACTTAGCGGCCGTCTCAAGGAGCCACAACAGTTGAGACGCCAGGGTCCCTAACTTTACGAGTTGAAAACTCTCCGGCAGGACAGAACAATCGGCATCCCACCCTACTTCTCGTAGGGGAGGGGATCTGTCCCCTTCAGCTGCCGTGGTGCGGGCGCCACGGACCCCTAGTACCTCTGACGTTACCAGAGGAACCTCGGGCCGAACATTCCAGCCCCTCCCTGAATGAGAGTTGTTCGGATTGGTTTCGCCTCAAAGGGGACAGTGGTTCCCGATACCCGGGAGATTGGGTGCCTCCGGCCAGGCCTCGGCCGCCCGGAGGGGGCAGAGGGTTGCCTAAAAAGTCCCGGGCACGGGCACTGCACAGCTAGTAGAAGGTGTGCTAGATCACCAGGTGGCCCTACCGAGGTTATTCGGTACTCTTCCCTGCGGGGTTGACGCGGGTAACTGGCGTTTTCACTTCCACCCTGTGGAAACACAGGGTGGGCATAACCGAGATGTATTGTCCTTTAAATAAACAGTCTGTGGAAGACTAATAAGAGGAAAATACAATGTGGTATTAATTGTAAGGAACCAGGTTATAGAGCATGAAGGCAGGACGGCTGTTATTAATCCCACCCTACTACCCATAGGGGAGGGGATCCGTCCCCTTCAGCTACCGTGGTGCGGGCGTTGCGGACCCCTAACACTCGTGGTACCTCTGACGTTACTAGAGGTACCTCGGGCCGAACATTCGAGCCCTTCCCGAATGGGACATGTAAATACAGAGTCTCTACTCCCATTAGTCCGTAGCCTGGCCGGAAGTACCCATTTACCCGTGGGTGTCGGGAACACACTGCCCCCTCGAGTCTAACCCAATCCGAACGACTCCCGGGAGGGGATCCGTCCTCTTCAGCTGCCGTGGTGCGGGCGCTGCGGACCCCTAACACTCGTGGTACCTCTGACGTTACTAGAGGTACCTCGGGCCGAACATTCGAGCCCTTCCCGAATGGGACATGTAAATACAGAGTCTCTACTCCCATTAGTCCGTAGCCTGGCCGGAAGTACCCATTTACCCGTGGGTGTCGGGAACACACTGCCCCCTCGAGTCCAACCCAATCCGAACAACTCCCCGACGGGAGAGGCTCGGTACGTTCGGCCCGAGGTTCCTCTAGTAACATCAGAGGTACCACGAGTGCTAGGGGTCCGCAGCGCCCGCATTTTGGCAGCTGAAGGGGACGGATCCCCTCCCGGGAGTCGTTCGGATTGGGTTGGACTCGATAAGGCCGTGTGTTCCTTTGCCAAGGGCATATTATTCTGCCAAGCACCGCCGAGACACCCGCCGACGCTTCTATCTTGAAAGTGACCACCAGAAGAGAGATGATGTGAAATGATAATGGAGATGAAATGGAAGGACAAGAAATTCGACGGATATAATTAACATGGTAACCCTGGAAAACCGCCGAAAAAAGCCATGGGTCAGGTAGGTTGGCTACGGGAATCCAACTAGGACCTCCTGAACAGGGACCACAGACGTAACCGCTCGGTAATTGCCACACTAAAGCAAATATCTGCTGCTCTCACCTTACAGCTATCTGACTTTCACATTGTACTTATACTCCACAGTAAAACAAACAATGATGGCCCAGATAATATACAACCTACAAACATTGCCATTCACGATGAACAAAACATTATACAACATTCAATTAGTTTCTCTGTGGGTCACTTTGAGAAATATATAAACACACTCAAGTGTGTCTGCTGCAGTTGCCAGATGGGATTGTTCTTGGATAAGTGCCGGGTAAGAAAGAGAACCTTAATGATAGCCAGGCGTTTTAACCTTCAATATGTTTTAGGGGCCACCAGTTGAATACGGCTGTTCTAAGGGACCACAACTAATACACTTCTAAATCGGCTGCTAATCCAAATAATAGGGACTCTTTAAACTGCTCTCATATTGCCTAGCCACGGGTGTATGCCTGGTTCAGAGAGCGAGGCACGTACAAAATAACTACAATAAAATGGAGTAAAAAATAGAGTTTAAAAGAATAGGCTATGGACAACTGATGTTATCAAGGAATCCATTCGGACCGAAATAAGTAACATTGGCGAGGACACTCTCCGTAAAACTTCAGAGAATATGGTGAGACGAGTACAAACATGTATAGATGCTGGTGGAGGACACTTCCAACATTTTCTCTGGGATGTAAATAATGTAATGTAATCTCCCAATTGTGTATTATATTCTCCCAAAGTTGCACGTGTGTCCTATTATTGTTTCAGGTTTATTGGATCGCACTGTAAATATGCAACCTGGATTAACCAAACATAAGTAAGAGCATGGTAAAATAGCCGCAAGTATTATTCAATTCTTCATATTGGTGGAAACATTTCGGGTGGCTCTTTAATCAGATTCCAAACAAGTATTCCCTATGAAGCAATAGCAGTAACAGAATGTAGAAATGTTAAAACATCTTAAGAGCTTCCTTTCAATAACACTTTCCTCACAATTAAATCACTACACGTGGTTTACGAGGCTTGGGTGCAGGTGCGTGAATGCTGTATGGCGATTCGATTCGCACTTTAATGACTCGTGAAATCGCATCTACATTCCGTGAAGAAAATTTGCAAGTGCAGCTCTGTTCGCTGAATACAGTGAACTGTTGACCAGTAACAGGTTAAATAGGCGTATAATTAAACTGAATTATGATTTGAAGTGTGTGTTATGTTCGTTTAAAGCCAACAAACTATCAAAAGTTGCTAAATTTATAACTGATAGCGGGAGTGATATTTAGCTTTTTGAAATCAGAAATTTAGCATTTTGATTTTTACATTTAGCATTTTATAGCATTTATACATTTGCAATTTAGCATTTTGTAGCATTTTGAAGAAAAAAAGTTTAATTCCAGTTAATTTTTAAATGATGAATATTAACATTATTTATATGAGATTTTAAATTAATGACAGTGAGTTAAAAATGAATAAAGTGTCAATTTATTTTACATTAATATACGAGGGCTGTTCAATAAAGAATGATCACAATTTTTTTGACAATGTACCTTTACTCATCCTCATAATTTTGATGGTTCTTCTCAAAATAGTCTTCCCTGAATGCGATGCACTTGTCCCAGCGTTTCTGCCAGTCTTCAAAGACATGCTGGAAACCATTTTTGAGACAACCTTCAAAATTGCCTCCGCAGCCTTCATCACTGCTTCTGATGATGGGTAATGCCTCCCACGAAGGCGTTTCTTCAAGTTTGGGGATAGAAAAAAGTCACATGGGGCTAAATCCGGACTATAGGGCGGGTGAGGGATGTACTTTACGTCGAATTTTGCAAGATATTCAGCAACAACACTGGCAATATACGGCCGCGCATTATCGTGGTGCAGCATCCAGCCTGCTTCAGGGAAGTGTAATCTTTTGCACCTGATATGGACTTGCAATGTTTTTAGGACATCCCTGTAGTATTGTCCAGTTATTGGTGTGTGTGCAGGTACAACACGCTGATAAACCATTCCATGAATATCAAAGAATGAGATGACCATAACTTTCCCAGCAGAAGCAGCCACTTGTGCTTTTTGGGAGTTGGTGATGAAGGAGACTTCCACACTGAGCCTTTCTGTTTGCTCTCAGGATCAAAATGATGTAGCCAAGTTTCATCAGCAGTGATTACGTTTGAAAGAAACTCCGGATCTTTCTCTAACATCAACTTTAACTGCATGTTACCTCCATTGCAGCGGTAGGCGATACTGAACATGTCTGAACTTGCCTGGTTCTCACAGGCGGGAACCAGGAGTACCAACAATGAAACTACTACGGCGTGTTTGTTTCACATTAAGCTAACAGAATATAATAAGATTGAATTTTATTGCGAAAAATTATGACCGTAAAAAAATTATGATCATTCTTTATTGAATAGCCCTTGTAGGTTAAAGCAATACAGAGAAATACAGAACTAGTTGATACAGACTAAACATACTGCATAACAAAAAAATAAATGTATACTGATGTATGCACTTACTGACGTCACCTAAGCATAGGATGCATGAAAGTTTCGCGTAAAACTGAACAGAACAATGCAAATTGGAACTTTGGCAACTGCGAACTCCAACTGGACTTAACACGTGTTTATCACTTCCTTAAAATTAGGGTTGATAATAGTTTTCAGAGACAAGGATTGAAATGTTTCCGTTAACTGGGTTGTGAAGATACATAGATTTATGGCAGTCATTAGGCGTGGTAACGGGGGGGGGCGGGGGTTCTCTTTTGTGAAACAACTGAACTCGCTTCATGTACCAAACATACCTCATATGGGCAATGGTGGAAGAATAAGCTAATTTAGAGGGAAGGGTTGCTTTCCACATTCCGTAAGAGTGGTCGCTTACTTTATAACTTTCTAAACATGCAAAGGTTCTATAGACTCTTCAGTTAAAGTTTCGAGAAGAAAAATCATTGGGAAAAAATTATAGGGAAAATCTTCGCATTTTGAGTAAATTTCTCACTTTATCGCGCTATATCGCATTTGCAAAAAATCACCACCCCTACTGATAGTATGTCACACAATCCGATAGAAATTGGGATTAATATGTTATTAGAAGACATTGACAGCATCAAGCATATATTGGGATTGGAAAGCTGACATAAAGCACGTATATCTTACCTAAACTCACTTCTGCCTGTTATAACTTTGTTTTGCGGCAACATAGTAGAAAATAAAGGAATATTTCTTATATAAAAGAAGGTTAATGCCCGATTTCACCAATACATGTTAAGAATTAACACGAGTTTAGCAATAGTTATAACAAAAATTGCATTTCACCAACAACTGTTAGCTTAACACTCGTGTTAAATCTCTTGTTAAACTAACAAATCAAATTTCTGTTATTAAGTCCTTGCCAATTGTAAATAGTGAATATGACGGTCCTAAACGCAGTTTTTAATGTCGATTTGCTATATTTAAGACCGTCTATGTGGCATTCGTAATAGAGTACGACCTATGAGGAGAAATTATTTTGAGGAGCTATCAGAAGAAAATGTTCTACAGAGGTATAGACTGTCGAAACATGTTGCTACTAAGGTTACTGCGGAAGTACAAGAGAGATTACATTATGCCTCAAAAGGAATATGCCGATCTCGCCTTTGCTTCAAGTATTAATAACTTTGCGAGTTTTGAATTATGTGGATAATACACTGTCCACCTCCCATCTTCAAGCGTTCAACTCACTCATCACTTGTCCGTTTTCGCTCCTCGTTTTAAATTTACGTAATACTGAGATAGAACATGCATCGAAAGGAATATGCCGATCTCGCCTTTGCTTCAAGTATTAATAACTTTGCGATTTTATAATTCACTGAATTATGTGGATAATGCATTGTCCACCTGCCGTCTTGAAACGTTCGCACCTCGTTTTAAATTTACGTAATACTGACAAAGTTGTTTCGTGCTTCACATGCATTTGAATTAAATTCGTTTCCAATTTTTTACCACGTGACATCATTCTCTTTCACATTCACTGCATCCGTCCTCTCATTTGTCCCAAGGCTTTCGTTTACGATTTTGTTCACCCGCCATTTTTTCAGCTGTGTGCAGACGAAAGTGAAAACAGTAGCGCATCACAGTACGTTCAGAAAATAATACGACTCATCCATAGCCTTCTATAGCTGTAATATTTACAAGTCTCTTGGCGTTAACACGTGCTTGTTAACATTTTCAGAAAACAGGTTGGTGAAATGCAAGAAATTTAAAGCTTTGTTAGCCCTGTGACAATTGTTACGTTACATTTGTTAACGTCGATCTTAACATCTGTTGGTGAAATCGGGCATAAGAGAATCATTTCTAACACCCATAACAGACGCTCTTGCAAAGATCTTTGTAGAAGATTGAAGATGTTAACCCTTCCTTGAATTTATATATTCTCTATCTTAAAATTCTTTGTATGCATTAGGGCCTCATTTGTAGCAAACAAGGAAATTCATTGGAGTGTAACTTTCATCATCCCAGCGCTACACTTTCTTGCTTCCAGAAAGGTGTGCATTATGACAACATCAAAATATTTGGCGCTCTTCCTAATGATCTTAAGGGCATGTATGAGTGAAATTTCACCTAAATTTTCAAAAAATAACCTTTTCCTGTTTTTATTCTGTAAAATAGTGTAAGCATTCCTGAATCCAAAGAATGCTTAGTTGGCCTCCGCACGCCAATTTTAAATGCTTTAATCTAGTTTTAAGTTACGCAAATGTTGGTGTTAGATACTTATTATATTTATATATGATATTATTATATTAATTAATAAATTTTGATGTTAGATATATTTAACTAAGGTACAAAACATTTTAATTCAGACATTTTTAAAGGTCAAAAAGGCTGACTTGCTTCGGAAGGGAGGTAAAGTCCGTGGAGAGTACAGTAGACTTTTGATAGTAGGTAAATATTTTAACAACCAGTTTTGACACTTTCTTCTTTGGCCACGAGAAGAGAATAACCATTCGATAGTTCAAACAAATGACTGGGAATATCTCAGAAATGGTTTACTCCACGAATTGTTTTTTTTTTTTTTCCACAAAAATTTTGTATTTAAACAAAATCTATATTTTTTGTATTTATACCTGTATGCCCTAAAGTTTATTAAAATACGGAAATAGTATTTTTCAGAATGTATAATGACGGGATTTTAATGATTGTCTTTTGTTTCCAGTTCGAGTTCAAAGCCAAAGGAATTAAAAAGAAGAGTGTTACTTTAGAAGTGCCCGTGGATGGGGTCAGAGTCACGCTGAGGAAGAAGAAAAAGGTGATCTTCAATATCGCATGCTCCGCTATTCTTGTTAATTGAGAATCAAAATCTCTAGATACGATTTTGAACCAAAACGCGTCTTGGAAACCTGTTGACTGTTAGGATTAAATGCAATATTTCAGCTAAATGACAGAGAAAATTCTCCAAATTCGTCAATCAGTGGACTTGCGCATACAAAACAAGCGAGAAGCGCAAAGCGTACAGTCGATAAATTACTGCGGCTCGTTTGTTTGATCAAAGCCGTCCACAAACACAAAGGACTGACGAATTCTAATTCTTTATCCTTGCTTTCTCACTATTGAAATTTTCAGCATTTTCCTTCATTTATAATGTTCCTTGCCTCGCAGTTTTAGTGTTAGACTAATGAAACTTGCTACACATGTCCATAGAGACACAGTGAATAGAAATTTTCCTGGATTTTATTGTGAGATACATTTAAGCTTACTTTCTTTACTTCAAAACACAACACTTTCAACTCTTTGGGCAAAAAGGCCAATTTAATAGCTTTAAAAAATTTTGGAGCCTGAAATTATTGAGACAGAGAAACATAGAGCAAATGGATATATTCGGAATCTTTTGTTAAAACATTAGACCAAAATTTAAGTTATTTTATCGCAAGGAATTTTTTGGTAACGTAACCAAAAAATAAATACATTTGACCATAATTTCCAAACTATCAAAGTGAGATTGATAAAATTTGGACTGGTTCATATTTCTACTATGCTACATCTATGGTATAAATCTTAAAATCCTGGCCTTATTACTTTTATTTTTAATTTACGTCTTCCAACGTTAAGTCATATCGCACGGTGATATTTACCCAACATTCGTCTATGAAGATAACGGAAAACCCCGAGCAAACCTTATCTAGGTAACTCACCCTAACCGAATCGAACAGGATAGTTCAGGCGCTTTCGTCTGAGGCCCGCATTTGGGAGGCCCGGGTTCTACTCCCGTGGCCGACCTACCTGACCCATGGGTTTTTGGGGGTTTTCCCGGGGTCGCTAGGTGAATGCTGGGTAGGTTAATTACATCCCCCGAATTTCCGGTCCCTACATTTCATCTCCATTATCATTTCATATTGTCCCTCATCTGGTGGTCTATTTCAGAGTAGAAGTATCAGCGGGTGTCTCGCCACTGTCGTAACTCCTTGGGTCCACCCTCAGTCTCCTCTCGCCTCATCCTTCCTCCAAATCTGGTGCCGAATTCCTTCCATAGTAATCCTAATGCTAAGTGACATTTTTGCTCTTGGCTTGAGAAATTCTGAAATACGATAGAGTTACTATTCACTTTAGTTTCTCTGGTAAAACAGATTGGCTTGGAAATTGCACGGAAAAAAATTATATGATAATAAATGCAGTGGAAGGAACTGGGAATGGAAAATGATTCAGATTACAAGATAAATCAATAGTTAGCTTAAATGTTTCAGCTTCGCAGACGAACAACAAAGTGCGGGGGCAAGGAAAAAAAAGGAGGCAGGATTTGAACTGAATGGCTTCCCTTGGGAAAAAGGGAAACAGATGAACGGATTGGTTAGTTGATTGAAATGTTTAATCTGCATATTTATATATTAGCATTTATATAGCAGTAGCTTAAATTTTCACTAAATTTTAATTAGTTTTCACTCAAATGGCAGATGTATTCCGAAACTAAAGACAATGTTTCTGAAATGTATGCATTCCAGAATTATCTAATATGTATTATCTAATTTGTATTATCTAATATGGAAACAGCAAGCGCTACCTTTGCCTTTTTTGGTGACAAGCTACTTTCTCCATAGGGAAGATGGTGATTGTGTTTTTTTTTTTTTTTTTTTAATGCAGTAAAGTTTCAGTATAATATTGCCATTTCTATATGAACATATTGTACTATATAAAAAGATAGAGTCAGACTGAAAAATTCAATGCCATAGCCGGGATTTGAACCACGGATCTTCTGGTTGCCGTCTAATGGCCAACATGCCGACATGACATTAAATTCTCCAACTGACTCGTGTTTTTCCCGGTAAACCACTAGTAGTTCTCATGAACACATGAGACAACTACCTTAATGACGACTTATTATGCTGTAAGTACTTTAAGGCCCGGGCTTTATAGTTCGGACCACTATTAGGTACAACTGACTCGTGTTTTTCCCGGTAAACCACTAGGAGTTCTCATGAACACATGAGACAACTACACTAATGGCGACTTATTATGCTGTAAGTACTTTAAGGCCCGGGCTTTATAGTTCGGACCACTAATACGTACAACTGACTCGTGTTTTTCCCGGTAAACCACTAGGAGTTCTCATAAACACATGAGACAACTACCTTAATGACGACTTACTATGCTGTAAGTACTTTAAGGCCCGGGCTTTATAGTTCGGGCCACTATTAGGTACAACTGACCCGTGTTTTTTCCGGTAAACCACTAGGATTTCTCATAAACACATGAGACAACTACCTTAATGACGACTTACTATGCTGTAAGTACTTTAAGGCCCGGGCTTTATAGTTCGGGCCACTATTAGGTACAACTGATTCGTGTTTTTCCCGGTAAACCACTAGGAGTTCTCATAAACACATGAGACAACTACCTTAATGACGACTTACTATGCTGTAAGTACTTTAAGGCCCGGGCTTTATAGTTCGGGCCACTATTAGGTACAACTGACCCGTGTTTTTCCCGGTAAACCACTAGGAGTTCTCATAAACACATGAGACAACTACCTTAATGACGACTTACTATGCTGTAAGTACTTTAAGGCCCGGGCTTTATAGTTCGGGCCACTATTAGGTACAACTGACTCGTGTTTTTCCCGGTAAACCACTAGGAGTTCTCATAAACACATGAGACAACTACCTTAATGACGACTTACTATGCTGTAAGTACTTTAAGGCCCGGGCTTTATAGTTCGGTCCACTACTAGGTACAACTGACTCGTGTTTTTCCCGGTAAACCACTAGGAGTTCTCATAAACACATGAGACAACTACCTTAATGACGACTTACTATGCTGTAAGTACTTTAAGGCCCGGGCTTTATAGTTCGGTCCACTACTAGGTACAACTGACTCGTGTTTTTCCCGGTAAACCACTAGGAGTTCTCATAAACACATGAGACAACTACCTTAATGACGACTTACTATGCTGTAAGTACTTTAAGGCCCGGGCTTTATAGTTCGGTCCACTACTAGGTACAACTGACTCGTGTTTTTCCCGGTAAACCACTAGGAGTTCTCATAAACACATGAGACAACTACCTTAATGGCGACTTACTATGCTGTAAGTACTTTAAGGTCCGGGCTTTATAGTTCGGACCCCTATTAGGTACAACTGACTCGTATTTTCCCGGTAAACCACTAGGAGTTCTCATAAACACATGAGACAACTACCTTAATGACGACTTACTATGCTGTAAGTACTTTAAGGCCCGGGCTTTATAGTTCGGACCACTATTAGGTACAACTGACTCGTGTTTCCCGGTAAACCACTAGGAGTTCTCATAAACACACGAGACAACTACCTTAATGACGACTTACTATGCTGTAAGTACTTTAAGGCCCGGGCTTTATAGTTCGGACTACTATTAGGTTTAACTGACTCGTGTTTCTCCCGGTAAACCACTAGGAGTTCTCATAAACACATGAAACAACTACCTTAATGACGACTTACTATGCTGTAAGTACTTTAAGGCCCGGGCTTTATAGTTCGGACCACTATTAGGTACAACTGACTCGTGTTTTCCCGGTAAACCACTAGGAGTTCTCATAAACACATGAGACAACTACCTTAATGACGACTTACTATGCTGTAAGTACTTTAAGGCCCGGGCTTTATAGTTCGGGCCACTATTAGGTACAACTGACTCGTGTTTTTCCCGGTAAACCACTAGGAGTTCTCATAAACACATGAGACAACTACCTTAATGACGACTTACTATGCTGTAAGTACTTTAAGGCCCGGGCTTTATAGTTCGGTCCACTACTAGGTACAACTGACTCGTGTTTTTCCCGGTAAACCACTAGGAGTTCTCATAAACACATGAGACAACTACCTTAATGACGACTTACTATGCTGTAAGTACTTTAAGGCCCGGGCTTTATAGTTCGGTCCACTACTAGGTACAACTGACTCGTGTTTTTCCCGGTAAACCACTAGGAGTTCTCATAAACACATGAGACAACTACCTTAATGGCGACTTACTATGCTGTAAGTACTTTAAGGTCCGGGCTTTATAGTTCGGACCCCTATTAGGTACAACTGACTCGTATTTTCCCGGTAAACCACTAGGAGTTCTCATAAACACATGAGACAACTACCTTAATGACGACTTACTATGCTGTAAGTACTTTAAGGCCCGGGCTTTATAGTTCAGACCACTATTAGGTACAACTGACTCGTGTTTTTCCCGGTAAACCACCAGGAGTTCTCATAAACACACGAGACAACTACCTTAATGGCGACTTACTATGCTGTAAGTACTTTAAGACCCGGGCTTTATAGTTCGGTCCACTATTAGGTACAACTGACTCGTGTTTTTCCCGGTAAACCACTAGGAGTTCTCATAAACACATGAGACAACTACCTTAATGGCGACTTACTATGCTGTAAGTACTTTAAGACCCGGGCTTTATAGTTCGGTCCACTATTAGGTCAATTAATGGAAATTAATTGTTCTTACACACTAGCCGTGTGTAGGCTAAAGTATGGAAAGATAGAGTCAGAAAAACACGAGTTAGTTGGAGAATTTAATGTCACGTTGGTCATAGTAGCTCAAGGGTTAGAGCGGCTGGACGGCAACCAGAAGATCCGTGGTTCAAATCACGGCTATGGTGTTGAATTTTTCAGTCTGACTCTATCTTTCCATACTTTAGCCTCCACACGGCCAGTGTGAAAGAACAATTAATTTCCATATTTTATTGAATTAATATGTCGTTGGTCTGCGTAAAACCGGTTGGCTGACCGATATAATTTCGATTCCCCAGAGCTGTCTGCAATTCTTGAATTTTGAATGTTTCTAATTGTTTCTCTTGCATTTTAGTTGCTTTATTAAATATTTCTTTGTCATAATGATCAATGAAAGTTGCTTGCTAGCAACCAGACGTAGAGATTCGTAAGTAGTTAACTTCAAGTTATCTAAAGTCAAACATTTGCAAAACGGTTGAGGCTAAGGGTCTGTGACAAGCAGGTAAAGCCGTTCCGAGTTTTGTCCCCTGTATGAGGGTAGGGGTGGTGGTGTTATTTTATCTGCGACATCTCTGTCACTGACAGTTCAACCTTATTTCCTGTCGTCCTGGCTTTGGGAATGTCTTCAGTAGAAAACCATTAAACCAATTGAATCAAATGTTCCCTATTGTAGACCTATGGGGAGAGGTCTGAGGGTGTCTTGAGGGAAAACAGTAGCAATGGCAGGAAAATAGAGAACTCTAGCAATCATGCAACCTTACTAGCCTTGCAGCCCTGTTGATATGTTAAAACAGTAGCCGTAATCTTTCTCAGAAAACTCAACAGATGTTAAAATCGACGTTAACAAAGGTAACGTAACAATTGTCACAGCGTTGACAAAGCTGATTAATGTCTTGCATTTCACCAATCTGTTTTCTGAAAACGTTAACAAACACGTGTTAACGCCAAGAAACTTGTAAATTACAGCTATAGAAGGCTATGGATGAGTCGTATTATTTTCTGAACGTACTGTTTTCATTTTAGTCTGCACACAGCTGAAAAAATGGCGGGTAAACCAAAGCCGTGAGACAAATTTCTCATCGATGGAGAAAAAATTGTTAATTGAATTGGTGACGAAGTATAAGGATATCGTGGAAAATTAGAGGACGGATGCGGTGAATGTAAAAGAGAAAGATGTCACGTGGAAAATATTGGAAACGAATTTAATTCAAATGCATGTCTCACTACTACAGACACCAAACAACTTCGTCAATATTACGTAAATTTAAAATGGGGTGCGAAGGACATGGGACTTGAAAGTTTCAAGATGGGAGGTGGACAGTGCATTATCCACATAATTCAGTGAATTATAAAATCGCCAAATTTTTAATACTTGAAGCAAATGCGAAATTGGCATATTCCTTTCGATGCATATTCTAACTCAGTATTACACAAATTTAAAACGAGAAGTGAAGAACAAGTGACGAGTGACGAACGTTTCAAGAAGTGAGGTGGACATTGTATTATCCACATAATTCAGTGAATTATAAAATCGCAAAGTTAATAATACTTGAAGCAAAGGCAAGATCGACATATTCCTTTCGATGCATGTTCTAACCTCTCTTGTACTTCCGAAGTAACCTTCATAGCAACTTGTTTCGACAGACTATACCTCTGTAGAACATTTTCTTCTGTTAGCTCCTCAAAATCATTTCTCCTCATAGGCCGTACTCTATTACAAATGTCATTTAGATGATCTTAAATATAGCAAATCAACATCAACAGCTGAGTTTACGTCCGCCATATTGACCATTTACAATTGTTAATGCAATTTTTCTTTTAACTATTGCTAAACTCGTGTTAAGTCTAACTTCTGTTGGTGAAGTCGGGCTTAAGAGGTGTTGATGTCAACATATGCACATTCTTGTGAAAGAAACACAGTTGAAGACCTTCATTTTCATCTTTGTTTTATTTTTTTCCCAGTGGTTTATAAAACATTAAATATTATTTTATTTTGTAATTCAATTTGAACAATATTTCGTTAAAAAAAGAAGTCTATGTATCAATTTTGGAGATACTACATAAAGAACAAAATTTTAAAAAAAAAAAAAAAAAAAGTGGTGACTAGGAACGTCGCCTACAAGTGCTTCTCAGGGCTGGCCCCATAGTTCAGTCGGGAGAGCACTTGTCTGACGTGCTAGGGGTTCCGCGTTCGATTCCCGGCGGTGGGGGTGGGAATTTTTCTCCGACCATGGTAATTCCTCATCTTCCCCAGAGTCTGAAAGTATAAATGAAAGTGTGAATGTGTACGTGATCTAATGATTAAAACCCAACGATTACGAGTTAACACCTTCGATATGTTCCAAAGGAGAACGGCCACCGATATGACCATTGTAGTTAAAGGCGGGGCATAAATGGAACAAAAAAACTGCTTCTCGTTTGTTATTTAATTAGAGAACTTCTAACCTCACAGTTTTGTGTTACTAATTTGGATTTCTGTCCACTGTGGAACAGTCCTGGATACTGAATGGCCGAAAACAAAATAGGAGCGCCTTGGACTTCCATGGGAATATTATTTTTATATTCACAAGAGATTACGCCGTTAGTAACAGGATATTGGCAGGGACGTAAAGGGTCCAGGGTGTCCGGACCCCCCCCCCCCCAAGTGAACAAACTTTTAATAAATGTCTGAAATAAGACTTAGTTTAAAGTAAATCGAAAAAGTTTATTCAAGCTTCTTATCTTAACGTCTCTATTCACTGTCAGCAGACATGAAGTTATTTAAGTTACTGCACGGCAGCTGTAGAACTCGTCAAAATACACAAATAACGTATTACAAAGTTAACCAATTCCGATATATTATAATTTGTTGATTAGAATTCCCAGATACTTACTTAAATGTATGTAATTTGTAACTTCTAAGTTTCTATTCCCATTTTCATTCAAGGAGAACTAAATACTTCAAACGCATCAATCAGTGGTTCGCTTTTTAAATATCTGATTACTGCTTATATCACTTTATCCCAGGTATAAGAACAAAAAATGCGCAATGTACAAGGCCTTTGAACACACTTTATCCAAAGAAACAAGACAAAAACAAACTTTTGTAAGAACAATTTGTAGAAACTTGGGTGGAGAAAGTCGTGTGAATATGATATATTACATGTGCTTTTATTTTTTACTAACATGATAAAAACACATCCCTGATTATTTGTTTATTAAAAGCAAATAATTAAACGTAGACTTTTGGACGCCCCCCCCCCCCGGAAACTGACTTCTAAACACGTGCCTGGATATTGGGCATGTATATGGGCAAAGAACAGCTCTTTGTTATGAAGAAACAAACATTCATTTTCAAACTGTTTAAAACAACAGAAAGTTTGATTAGAACACCAGTGTACATTACGTGCAGAATATTACGAAATGCACCATTCATTATAAAAGATATTAATTTCCTATAGTAGTTAAAGTTCAACTACTTGAGTTCATGTGTTTACAATAAGAAACTAAGTATCATATATCCTCCAGCAGCACCGTGGCAATTTAAGGTCAGTATTTAGTAGACATTGTGTAGTCACAGCTTCTACAACGACAAATCTCTCTTAACGTTACCGTATCTGATTATATCTATTTTTAAAATGTTGCATAACAAAAATATTCCAGAAGAGGCTCTGCAAATGAATGTTTAGAGACAAAATAGCACTCGTCGTGCCACTAACTCTGTCATCTTTATCTTTTTATGTGTACATCTTTTAATTGGGCAATGACTAAATGATTAATGACTATATAAATACAGCAATGATCACATATTTCCTGGTATTTATCCTAACGAGTGACGGGGAAAAAACGAGAAACAAATTCGAATCATTAAAATGAACAACGTTAACCCTACACATTGTTATTATTACTATTTATACTATTAGCCAATGTCATCTTCATAATCATTATTAATCGTGTTTTTAAACAACGTTTAACCGTTCTTAAGGAACTGTTGGCAAATTCTTGCACCCAGATAACTTTACAAAAATTTGCAGTTTCTATTTCAAACTCCATGTCATGAATACAATATTCCCTTAAAGGCAGTATCAAAGCTTTCAAATGAGCCGAAGAATAGAATTTGTGTTTAAATTGGATGACAAACAGGAATAAAGTTACTATCAAGGGCTGGTTTTACGCCCATGAGGTATCAACATTTTAAATATGTAGATGTGGGTCGTTATAAGCCTTTTGAATCGTATAGTGTTTCAGTCCTGCACACAGACCAGTTATATATCACGTGTTGAACTTGCCTTCTGCAACTGACAGTTGTAAATTTTTAAACGCAATATCACGTACAAGAGGGAGGATTAAGAATGAAAGATTTCACATATTTGTGATGAAATTACGTTAGTTTCCTTTCCGAGAAAGTGCGTAGTTGTGAATCTTGTCATCATCGTATAATCTCATGCATGAAAAAACTGTACAAGTCGCTTCCGCACTGTAGAAGATAGCAGCAGCACGAGTGTCAACTGTTTGCACGGAGGAATGTCGTTGCCATATGCTCTCTGGCCTGTCCCTTCACACAGTGCATATGCACACTCCAACACATATTCATGTTGGGGAGGAGGGGTCTCCTGCGAGATTGAGAGAGGAAAAAAAAAAAGGGAAAAGAAAGTATCGCGAACAAACATTTTGCTTTCCCTAATGTAATTGAGAGAGGAGTTGGAACATACCTTGTGCCGAGGTTCCGAACAACAACAACAGCAGCAGCAGCAGTAGCAACACCAACTTAGCCATGACAAACAGCACGTGTTTACATAGTGCGCGCTGGCGACCGACTGAAAACCTCCCCACCCAGCAATACTTGCCCGCCTTCCCGAACCTCTCTTTCTGTCCTTTTCTTGCAAGCCAAACAAGAACTTGTGTGTTTGTCCCGGCACCACCCACAATAAATTGAGGTTTCATTCACTTATACAGTATAGTTTGCCTCTTTACTCCCCGCCCTATAATCTGTTCACTGGGCCGGAACCTCATGTCAACTAATCAACTAACAAGAAACAAATCATAACAAGTTCTTCTTCACCCTATTTGTTTATTTACACCAAGTAGTACTTGTCTTTGAAAAGGCTTTATTCCTAAGGTGTGGAATTGCAAGGTTTCACAGTGCATCTAATCTCCAAAATGAAGAACATAACCATACTTGAGCAGTGTTTCTTAGGTCATCGCTCGACAGCTTCAGCTGTTATGTGGGTCACATCATTTAGCTGCCTAAATAAACATTCAGGAAGCATCCAAAAATGGACTTCTTCCATACAAATAATTACACATTAATGAAGCTTTCTGAACATTTTAAACTACTGTTCATCCTTAACGTGATCCAAAAGCTCCGTATGCGTAATGCCTAATTCAAAGCTACTACTTATTCAATTGATGCTCTTTTTTCTCTAATTTTTCTTTGTTTCTTTCAAAATACATGAAACACTATTAAAGAGTATCTTCCTTAAACAATACTTCCTCTTTTTATTTGAGTTAACTGATGGAAATTAATCATTTCTTCACACTAGCCATATATAGGCTAAGGTTTTTGATAGATTCAACATGAAAAATGGCCAACCTGACATCCTGACATGACCATGATACCTCCATGGGTAAGAGCGACTGGAAATCCAGGAGATTCATGGTTCAAATCCCGGCCATGGCATTCGATTTTTTCATGTTGACTATCTATCAAAAACCTTAGCATATATAAGGTTAGTGTGAAGAAATGATTAATTTCCATCAATTAACTAAAACAATAAGAGTTAAATGATGAAGCCTGGGACTCAAGTACTTACGACAGTAAGTCGCCACAAACGGTGTATCTCGGATACGAGAGCCCCTAGTGGTTTACCAGTGAAATATACGAGTCAATTGGAGAATTTAATGTCAGGACGGCACGTTGGCCATGGTAGCTCAATGGGTAAGAGCGACTGGAGGGAAACCAGGAGATCCGCGGCTCAAATCCCGGCCATGGCATTGAATTTTTCATGTTGACTCTATCAAAATACTTCCTCTTCGTTATCTTATCCCTAGTAGTACCACTTCTTGTAGTGTTAGTGGATTCTTGTTCCTCTAACCCTGATAGTTTGTGTCTGAGGAACCGAAGCTTTGGATCTGACAGAGAACCAGGATGGATGATCAGCCCAAAGCCTGGTGTGAGGATGAGAGAAGTGGATGATAGTATGAGGGCGAGATGAATGATAGGAAAGGTGATGATGGAGCAATTGGTGGAATATTGGCGGAGGAAACCGGAGATCTAGGAGAAAACCCGCCCCAGCGCCGTGTTGTCCACCACAAATCTCAGTTTGCTGTCGTCTGGAATCGAACCGGGGCCGACTTGTGACAGTCAAGCGGTCTAACCACTCAGCCACGGCGCTTAAGCAATACAAGCAATTTAAATCCTTTATGGTACGAAGAAAAATATAAAATAAAAGTACTTGCGTTATTAAATGAGTTAGGAATCTGAACATCCCCCCGTAGGGGGAGGGATACGTCCCTTTCAGCTGCCAAGGTGCGGACGCTGCGGACCCTTAGCACTCGTGGTACCTCTGACGTTACTAGAGGAACCTCGGGCCGAACGTACCGAGCCCCTCCCGTAGGGGAGTTGTTTGGATTGGGTTGGACTCGAGGGGGCAGTGTGTTCCCGACACCCACAGGTAAATGGGTACTTCCGGCCAGGCTACGGCCACCCGGAGGGGGTAGAGGGTTGCCTGAATAGTCCCGGGTGCTAGCCTACAGAGCCAGTAAAAGGTGTGCTAGATCACCAGACTTCGGCCCCACTGAGGTTATCGGTAGTCTTCCCTGCGGGGTTGACGCGCATAAGTGGCGTATCCACTTCTTGACGTTGTGCTCAGCGGGGGGGGGGGGGCTTTTTAGACTCAAGGTGTTGCCCTATGGAAAGAGCTCCGGAGTATTCATTGCTCCCGGGTAGAAGGAGTCCCGGATCCTTGGTCCTACGGGTCCAGGACTAATGGGAGTAGAGACTGCACCTACATACAATCTGAACATCCATATTCAAAATGCAGGTATATCCGTTACACCCTACTTTTGTAAAAATGGCAATGAAATAGTACTTTTTGTGTCTCTATTTCTCAACAACAAAATCCTCCAAAATAATTCTTTCGTTGATTGCAGAAATGTATTGAACAAAATGTAAAAGTTATTTAACACATATTCGAAATTTACTTGTCATCATCATTCTTGAAGAAAGCCCGCTTCGGTAGCGTAGATGGTAGCGTGTCTGTCTCACGTTCAATAAGTCCCGAGTTCGAATCTCAATCAGGGTGAGTTACCTGGATAAAGCTTTTTCCGGGGTTTTCCCTTATCCTTAAAGATGAATGTCGCATAGCTCTAAGCTCTATGGACCCCGGACTCATTTGAGCATCATTTCACCAATTTCATTCATCGTCCGATATGACGGACGTAAAATTACCTAAAAAAATTATTGAGGAAACTTGGCATTCACAACGGGAATGCAATAATTCCTTTTAGTTAAAAAATGTTTTTACACCATCCATTTTATTGTATTAAAACTAAAAACGTGTATGAACTGCCTCATAAATATGTAGTGCATTCCTAAGCTAATTAGTTGTAAGAAAATGAATAGTTGAATCCAAAATTTTGTATGCAGTGGAGATCTGGGGGGGGGGGCACAGAGGTAAACAAAACGGTGGACCCAAACTACAGAATGTATTGTAAAGAGCTACTAGGCTTACCAAGATCAGCACCTAGGGAAGCAGCTTTAGTAGAATTAGGAAAGACAAGAAGAAATGGAATAATAACGGAAAGAATAATAAAATTTTGGTATAGGTGTTTGGCGAAAGAAGGGGAAATTATGCATGAGACAGCAAAAAAGGTTAGCGAACTGATACGAAAATGAAGATGGTGGCGAGCAAGGGTTACCAAAGCTCCACGTTGTGCGCCAGTTTGATACAAACTTGTGGGTGGCGAACAAAGAGTTCTACGTTGCGGCGCCGATTTGTAACTAAAAGATTGGGTGCACACAATTCCACGTTGTGGACGCCAATTTGAAACAATAATTTAATGGCGTGCAAATAATTCGGCGAGCAATGAGGTTTTTCTCAGGGTATGCGTGGATGTGTGTGAGAAGGAGATTTTAACAACACTGGAATGCCCGTTTCCAACTTATTTATTTACTGCTTCTTCTTTTCAAACATCGAAATGAAAGTTGCCGACCAAGGGTTACCAATCTCTGTTTAGTGTTACCGACGGCAGAATGTTTATTGTTCGATAAACTTTATTTGTTCCTCACGTATATATGAACCGACAATTATCAAACACCGAACAGGTTGACCGCCCTAATAGGCTTCACGCCTCGCACTCTTGTCTCATCGGCTGCACGCCGAAGACCCTTCTGATCGGCTTCAAGCCGAACACTCTTCCCTGGCCACAGATGGGCGTGTGCATATATAACTTTCACTCTCGAAACTCCTTTTCAACCAAAATCCCTTTGTGGCTGTTTTGTCGCCATTGTAAATGATCCAAAGAAATTCCTATTCATACTAGTCAGTGAGCCACTTTAGAAATCTTCTAAGGACACTGCTTCTAACATGGCTTTGTTATACACTTTCCCCCAACTCAACTGGCCTTGCCCTGGTCGTAACAAAGAACCAACATTCCTTTGACACCTATCATGATTCTTTGCTTCTGGCAAACCTTAATTTCGGTATCAGAACTCAAATAGTTGTTGGGCAGAGATAGGAGGAATAATGGAAAAAATAGGAATGGCAGATATATGGAGATTAGAGGAAAGGAATACAAGCGATGTGGGTAAATTGGTAAAATGCAGAATAGAAGATATAGAAAGACAGGAAATATGGGGAAGTCTAGAAAATATGAAATCATTACAATTTTACAAACAAATAAAAAGAAATTGGGGACGAGAAGCATATGTAGATTACTGCAATAGCCAAGAGAGAGAAGGGCTAACTTGGATGAGAACAAGAACAATATTTCTAAGAGGGATAAGAGGTAGGGAAAAGGGAATTTGTAAATTGTGTGATGGATAAGAAAGCATAGAATACTATGTAACAGAAAGTGAGCAGGTTGCAATGTGGAAAAAAAAAAGGTTTGGGAGGAAAAATGGTAGAAATGAGAGAAGAGGATAGTAGCTATAAAAATGTTAACGGGCAGGGAGGAAAAGAAGGTAAGAAGTATTGGTGAGTTCTTGTAGTAAAAGAAAAATGGGCCAGAAATGTAAAGAATATAAGAAAGGAAGATGAGGGGGAAGAAAACGACTAAGTAACAATGAGGTATGGAGGTTAAGAGCTGCCTGACAGAGCGGAAGACCAGGGTGTCATGTAAGCCAAGGTAGCAACAAGGTAACAACAAATAAATGTAGCCTAAAGTTGTAAATTGTAAAATTTTGGAGTATGCACAATAAATATATCGTATCATAAAAACGAAAGTTAATTCAATTATACTTAAAATGGCACAAATGATAGTGAACCAAATTATGTTTGTGGTTCATCTGATATACCCTAGATACCTCATCGGTATGGGTAGTGATAATTAGCTTTCTGAAATCAGAAATTTAGCATTTTGATTTTTACATTTAGCATTTTATAGCATTTATACATGTGCAATTTAGCATTTTATAGCATTTTGAAAGAAATAGTTTTATTTGAGATAATTTCTTTAAATAGTGAATATTAACATTAGTTATATTTGATTTAAAACACATTTATGGAGGGTTAGTGAGTTAAAAGTGCATAAAGTGTCAATTTGTTTTTCATTAATATAGGTTAAAGGAATACAGAGAAATATAGAACAAGCTGATACACACTAAAGCATACTGCATAACACAAAAAAGATACATGCATACTGACGTCACCTAAGCATAGGATGAATGGAAGTTGCGCGGAAAAAAAGACAGAACAATGCAAATCGGAACTTTGGCAACTGAGAACTCCGTGTTTATCACTTCCTTAAAATTAGGGTTGCTATTGGTTTTCAGAGACAAGGATTGAAATGTTTCCATTAACTGGGTTTTGAAGATAGATTTATGACAGTCATTAGGCGTGGTAACGGGGGGGGGGGGGTTCTCTTTTGTGAAACAACTGAACTCGCTTCCTTTACCAAACATACCTCATATGGGCAATGGTGGAACAATAGTCTAATTTAGAGGGAAGGGTTGCATTCCACATTCCAGATGAGTGGTCACTTACTTTATAACTTTCTGAACATGCAACGGTTCTACAGACTCTTCAGTTAAAGTTTCCAGAAGAAAAATCATTGGGAAAAAATAATTTGGAAAATTTTTGATTTCACATTTATATCGCACTTTATCGCGCTATATCGCATTTGCGAAAAATCACCAGCCCTACTCATAGGCAATCATTATACCAATCTTTTAATTAAATATACATCTTCCCACAGATGTCAGCTATATGTAGAAAAGCAGTCAAATTTGCAGTACAGTAACCTTCATATTCAACAGTGCAACATTTGGCAAAAAGGCGGTGCAGGTTGCCTTTTCAAATGTCTATTTATTCCTAATTTTTTCACCTACAACGATAAAACTAGAATTTTCGCATTGTGCGATGTCACCATTCAAAATCCCAAAAAGAACGCCCTTGGTAATTGTTTTCTATTTCCCAAAGAAAATTCCTGTTCAAAATCGGCTGGAGACTTACGCTGCGCCGAAGTATTCTTTTAATTTTTTTCTCTACTGTGTAACAGCCCGCGAGCCAACCCGACTGCCGGCCTCACGCTCATATACATCCAATCAATACGAAGAGGATATGTGGTCAGCATCACGTATCACCAGCCGGAAAGTTGGATTTTTAGATTGGGATCCGCAACCTCTCGTAAATTCTCAAATTACTTACGACGCTCAGTAGACACCGGTCCTATACCCAGGACTTAAAATCCGCAGTCCAAGGATGGGATCGAATCCTGGCGCATTCCGGACTTAAAATCCGCAGTCCAAGGATGGGATCGAATCCTGGCGCATTCTGGACTTAAAATCCGCAGTCCAAGGATGGGATCGAATCCTGGCGCATTCCGGACTTAAAATCCGCAGCCCAAGGATGGGATCGAATCCTGGCGCATTCCGGACTTAAAATCCGCAGTCCAAGGATGGGATCGAATCCTGGCGCATTCCGGACTTAAAATCCGCAGCCCAAGGATGGGATCGAATCCTGGCGCATTCCGGACTTAAAATCCGCAGTCCAAGGATGGGATCGAATCCTGGCGCATTCCGGACTTAAAATCCGCAGCCCAAGGATGGGCTCGAATCATAGCGCATTCCGTGGAAAGGAACTAAAGTACAATCTCCTAACTCACTACGCCATGGTGCAGGAAATTTCTGTAAATATTTAGTATAAAATCTATTTTTGTGCCGGAAGCTGCATTTAGTGAATGGATCTCTACTTTATTTGACAATAGGAAATTGAATAGAAGACTGTAATAAAGTTAGAAGTGGGCATATCCAATCATGGGTATGTCATTAATGGAATGTCTGTACTTTTGTGTGCCTAGTAACTTCTTTTTCTTTCGTTCCATTTATAACCAACCTTTAACTGTAGTGGTCATATCGGCGGCAGTTTTCCTTTGGAACATATCGCGATGGTGTTAACTTTTTGATTTTTTTTAATCATTTTAATCATTAGATCACGCACACATTCGCACTCTTATTCATACTTTCAGAGAAAAATCCCGACTTCCTGTCGGGAATCGAACCCGGGACCCCTCGCACCCCGCGGACAGGTGCTCTACCGACTGAGCTACGGTGCCAGTCCAGTAAATTCTTGTTTAGACTATAAATGACAAACCGCAACTCTTCGCGCTCCATGTGATTCAGTTTGGAAACAGTGTTGCCACATTAATTGTAAGTTTTTTTTTTTAATTTGCGTTCTCCAACGTTAAGTCATATCGGACGATGAATGAAATGGGTGAAATGATGCTTAAATGAGTCCGGCGTCCATTGAGCTTAGAGTTATTCGACATTCGTCTACGAGGATAAGGGAAAACCCTGGAAGAAAACCTTATCCAACTAACTCACCCTAACCGAGATTCGAACTCGGGACCTCTTGAACGTGAGGAGACACGTTACCATTTACGCTACCGAGGCGGACTTAATTGTAAGTGAAGTAAATTGTAGATATAAAAATAATTTTGGTTAACAGATTTTTAATAATTTTTACTCATTACTGTATTAGCTAAGAATTACAAAGTAAGTATTTTTATACTTTTACTCAGTTTATCACCAAATCTTTGGTATTTTAAGCCCTAATGAATAAGTGTCAAAGAAAGTGTCTTAATGAACACCATATTTTTGTATCACTTTTATAAAATACACTCCTGGAAATGGAAATAAGAACACATTAACGCCGGTGTGTGAGACCCACCATACTTGCTCCGGACACTGCAAGAGGGCTGTACAAGCAATGATCACACGAACGGCACAGCGGACACACCAGGAACCGCGGTGTTGGCCGTCGAATGGCGCTAGCTGCGCAGCGTTTGGGCACCGCCGCCGTCAGTGTCAGCCAGTTTGCCGTGGCATACGGAGCTCCATCGCAGTCTTTAACACTGGTAGCATGCCGTGACAGCGTGGACGTGAACCGTATGTGCAGTTGACTGACTTTGAGCGAGGGCGTATAGTGGGCATGCGGGAGGCCGGGTGGACGTACCGCCGAATTGCTCAACACGTGGGGCGTGAGGTCTCCACAGTACATCGATGTTGTCGCCAGTGGTCGGCGGAAGGTGCACGTGCCCGTCGACGGACGCACGGATGCACGCCAAGACCGTCGGATCCTGCGCAGTGCCGTAGGGGACCGCCACTGCCACTTCCCAGCAAATTAGGGACACTGTTGCTCCTGGGGTATCGGCGAGGTCCATTCGCAACCGTCTCCATGAAGCTGGGCTACGGTCCCGCGCACCGTTAGGCCGTCTTCCGCTCACGCGCCAATATCGTGCAGCTCGCCTCCAGTGGTGTCACGACAGGCGTGAATGGAGGGACGAATGGAGACGTGTCGTCTTCAGCGATGAGAGTCGCTTCTGCCTTGGTGCCAATGATGGCCGTATGTGTGTTTGGCGCCGTGCAGGTGAGCGCCACAATCAGGACTGCATACGACCGAGGCA
Source organism: Mantis religiosa (assembly GCA_030765055.1). Lineage (NCBI taxonomy): Eukaryota > Metazoa > Arthropoda > Insecta > Mantodea > Mantidae > Mantis > Mantis religiosa. The sequence continues at coordinate 613,491 of JAUKNK010000156.1, forward strand.
CACAGGGTCAACACCCGGCATCATGGTGTGGGTAGCGATCTCCTACACTGGCCGTACACCTCTGGTGATCGTCAAGGGGACAATGAATAGTGCACGGTACATCCAAACCGTCATCGAACCCATCGTTCTACCATTCCTAGACCGGCAAGGGAACTTGCTGTTCCAACAGGACAATGCACGTCCCGTGTATCCCGTGCCACCCAACGTGCTCTAGAAGGTGTAAGTCAACTACCCTGGCTAGCAAGATCTCCAGATCTGTCCCCCATTGAGCATGTTTGGGACTGGATGAAACGTCGTCTCACGCGGTCTGCACGTCCAGCACGAACGCTGGTCCAACTGAGGCGCCAGCTGGAAATGGCATGGCAAGCTGTTCCACAGGACTACATCCAGCATCTCTACGATCGTCTCCATGGGAGAATAGCAGCCTGCATTGCTGCGAAAGGTGGATATACACGGTACTAGTGCCGACATTGTGCATGCTCTGTTGCCTGTGTCTATGTGCCTATGGTTCTGTCAGGTTGATCATGTGATGTATCTGACCCCAGGAATGTGTCAATAAAGTTTCCCTTTCCTGGGACAATGAATTCACGGTGTTCTTATTTCAATTTCCAGGAGTGTAGTTGTAGTGTAACGATGATATCCATTTTGTGATTAGAAAAGTATTGAAGTAGACTTTAAACATCAAATAATCTAATGATGGGACCATAATGATCTAAAGAGAGAGAGTGCCCTGCTTAGGAGTCAGACGTGCACTGGATCCGTCCTAAGAAGCACATTTTGGTGTTACTTCGCACACCATGAGCACAGTATAAGTGTACATATAACACAGGAAAGAAAGTATCCGGGGCCTGAGACGCAGGGGGATTGTAGAAGGTTCCTACACCCTCCCTCGATTACTTATGACACCCCATGTCAGTACAGTTACAGACCATTAAAAAATATTCTGACTGCTACTACTTTTGTAGATGAATCTTCTCGGTATTAGTGTACAAAGTGAGTAGGGCGCATGTTTTTTCAACGGTTCTGCTCCTTGTGCAGCATGCATTCTCTGTCACACACATTCGCTGTCCTTATCCCACTGAGTAAAGGTGGCACATTCCTTTCAGAGACATACTTTGCGTTGATGGACAGTAGTAGATATGCAAAAACTACTCGGTTTCTATTTCCAAATAGCATTACATATGCCAAACAAAAGATTAAACGTATCGATGAGCGTATGATGAAACTAAACATGCAGAAACCATGGGACTTTTTTTTCTAGTGTTTGGTTGACTATTACCACTGAGGGGCCTTCTACTGCGACCACATGCCTTAGTTTGCCTCAAGTGTGTTTATTATTTCGGCTTCCCTCCGGTAATGCAAAGAATATTACTTATAAATTGAAATCAACTTTACCACCTAAGTCTACACAAATATTCAATGTGAAAAAGAAGCACAAAAACCCTTGTCAGCTATAAATAAAAAAATAACAGTGTAGTAAACTTGATGTACGGAAGTAAGAAGACACTTACAACAAGGTGCATTTCGGAGAACTGGTAAAGCGTCATGGCGTATCGGAAAGAATGTGAAACAACGGACAAGTTTACACTAGCCTATCGCATATACATAGCGAGACAGTGTGCGTACACTCTGCTCAGATGCAACCGGGCGGTATGGCTCAGCTCAGCATCACGATTAAGCGCGCTCCTTTGGAAATCGCCAAAGCCTCCTTAATCGCTTAATCGTGATGCTGGATTTCAGTTCAGCTCCTCTTGGAAACCGGCCTTACAAATGGAAATCCGTCGATTTAAGAAGCAAAGATCAATACAGCTTGATAATCCAGTTAAGTGGTTGCGTTTCTTTGATACAATTTTATATACTCACGCCATCTCCTGACCTGGCATTTAATTTACTGAAAGCAGTCTTTTCTTCCGTAATGCGAATGTTGATAGTGTTTTGTCTTTGTTTATATTTGTGTTATATCCAGTGTTTCATTTGTGGTTATAACATTTTATAAATATCCTGCACGCTGCCGAAACGTCGATATCTAATCGTCTTTTCACCTGGCTTGCTTCCCGAGAACAACTTGAGTATATTCGTCGCCAGGAAATCTTCAGGTCTTATTTTACTTCTTCCTGTAGTCTCCGGCCTGGTCTGGTTGTTCCGTTTCAGGACCACGATGGGTGGGATACCGGTGGTACTGACCTGCCGGGGAGTTTCCAACTGGTCAATTGTATGGACCCTGCCCTCCATGCTGTCGTGACTCTTTGGTCTGGCCATCCTGTCTCCTCTTACCTCATCCTCCCTCCCGGGTATGCCCCAAGATCTAATCTAATCGCAGTGCCCAATCCCCTTCGTAACACAATCCAGTCCAATCCTGTTCAGATGCAATCACAACGTGCATACATGAGCAGCCGTGAGAAATCATATATAACATGATTATATATTGTGACAAGGAGAAAGATGAGGGAATCGAAATTCTAAAAGAGGCGGCTGCAATGATAGTTGACATTTGTGTATAATAATTGGTTAACCTTCCATATCAGACACACAGCTTCCAAGTGCTCTATTTGTGTTTCGTCAGGTTACTAATATTTCCCTCTTCTAGTAAACAAGGTAACGAGCGAATGCAGCGCTGTGTCAATGAAGGTTAATGCAGCTCAACGCTCTGCCATCCACGTGCATCGCATGAGAGAAATTCAGTAATAAAGCAGCCTTACTTCCATTTAAAGAAGCTACGCTTAGAAGCGAGTCTCATCCAGATGAGTGGGAGTGGTTGGTGTGCTACTCTAAGGGGATTGGGGAAGCTTCATCGTCTGCTTCGTTCGTGTAGGAAACAATAAAAATTTCACGTTATAACTTCTGCCTATGCAAGCATTACCACACGTCGCCAGCTTCTCCCCCTTAACTGACTTCCCCGTATCTCGCAACCCCTCAGAGCCTGGTCCTGTACAGTAACCAACAACACATTGACTTTCGCGCATGTGATGATTGGACGGCTCGCATACTGGAATCGCTGCCATGGCCAGGGATTTTATGGAAGTACAGCTACTCTACATCGGAAAGGCTAAACCCATACGAGGATAATCGTAGCGTGTGGACCTGGTTTGCAAAAGGTAACTGATTCAGTAACGGCACTAAAGTTTTCAAATCTGATATAACTTTCTAATTATGAGAGAGTCATAGCGCACATTTAACCTGTGTAATTACGCAACTTCCCAAATTTGGTACTGTATTGCCAGTAATCCATAAACATAAAGAATTCATATCTTCAGGGAATGTTATAACAGATTATTTGATGGTATTACTTCTCCAGAAAATATCGTCGGACATATTTCAAATGAGCAGAATTTGTTCTTTAAAATTTACAATCCAAGAAACAGGAGTGTACACAATGGCAAGGTCATTGGTATAACTGAGAGACCGCGCCATAGCTGAATGGCTAGACCACTCGACTCTCACCAAGGCGGACCCGGTTCGATCCCAGGCGATCGCATGTGAGATTTGTGATGGACAAAGCGGTGTAGGGGCGGGTTTCCTCCGGGTACTCCATCTCATTCCACCAGTGCTCCATCTTCATTTCAAACCCGCCTCCGTGGCGTAGATGGTAGCGTGTCTGCCTCAGGTTCAAAAGATCCCAAGTTCCTATCTCGGTCAGGGTGAGTTACCTGTTTAAGGTGTTTTACAAGGTGTTCCCTTATTCTTCAAGACGAATGTCGAGTAACTCTAAGTTCCATGGACCCTGGACTCATTTGAGCATCATTTCCCCCAATTCATTCATCGTCCGATATGACAACATTGGAGGTTTTCCATTATCCTTCAAGACGAATGTCAAGTAACTCTAAGTTCCACGGACCCTGGAATCATTTGAGCATCATTTCCACCAATTCATTCATCGTCCGATATGACAACATTGGAGGTTTTCCCTTATCCTTCAAGACGAATGTCGAGTAACTCTAAGTTCCATGGACCCTGGAATCATTTGAGCATCATTTCCACCAATTCATTCATCGTCCGATATGACAACATTGGAGGTTTTCCCTTATCCTTCAAGACGAATGTCGAGTAACTCTAAGTTCCATGGATCCTGGACTCATTTGAGCATCATTTCCACCAATTCATTCATCGTCCGATATGACAGCATTGGAGGTTTTCCCTTATCCTTCAAGACGAATGTCGAGTAACTCTAAGTTCCATGGACCCTGGACTCATTTGAGCATCATTTCCACCAATTCATTCATCGTCCGATATGACAAGATTGGAGGTTTTCCCTTATCCTTCAAGACGAATGTCGAGTAACTCTAAGTTCCATGGATCCTGGACTCATTTGAGCATCATTTCCACCAATTCATTCATCGTCCGATATGACAGCATTGGAGGTTTTCCCTTATCCTTCAAGACGAATGTCGAGTAACTCTAAGTTCCATGGACCCTGGACTCATTTGAGCATCATTTCCACCAATTCATTCATCGTCCGATATGACAGCATTGGAGGTTTTCCCTTATCCTTCAAGACGAATGTCGAGTAACTCTAAGTTCCATGGACCCTGGACTCATTTGAGCATCATTTCACCCAATTTATTCATCGTCCGATATGACAAGATTGGAGGTTTTCCCTTATCCTTCAAGACGAATGTCGAGTAACTCTAAGTTCCATGGACCCTGGACTCATTTGAGCATCCTTTCCCCCAATTCATTCATCGTCCGATATGACAGCATTGGAGGTTTTCCCTTATCCTTCAAGACGAATGTCGAGTAACTCTAAGTTCCATGGACCCTGGACTCATTTGAGCATCATTTCCCAATTCATTCATCGTCCGATATGACAACATTGTAGGACGTAAATTAAAAAAAAAAAACTTCATTTCATGCATCACTATGCAGTGTTACTGTTTGCGTAGTCGCGTGTAGTAAAAGCGGACGTTAAACACTAGCAGAGAGAGAGAGAGAGAGAGAGAGAGAGAGAGAGAGAGAGAGAGAGAGAGAGAGAGAGAGAGAGAGAGTTGATAGTTATTTTGCAGAACAGCAATGTCATCAGCACAATAGGCTGATAGATTATGTAGCTTTAAATTATAAGTCTAAAACTAATTGAAGTGTAAAGATTCCCTAATTGAAACCATTAAACAAGATTTTAGGCAGTCCGCACAGTACGACCAACATAGATTGAACACCATCTTTACCTGGAGACAATATTATGTTCCGTACAGTATCCTTTAAAAGCTGTTGTGGAAACTCAAAAGTTCCAAGAGACTTGTTCTCCCCTACATCAATTATGCCAGGACGAGCGCAATTATTTTATCCTTCAAATTATTTGTAGAGTATCAGAGCTTGACATGATTTTGTATAAACGTTATTGCTTCAGTGCTGCCCCTAAGGTCAGGAGCATTCGGGGGCCTCTCCTTCCATCAAGCAATGATTGATCTATTTTATTAACTAACTGCCAGATAAGGTTGTTTGCAGACGATTGTATCATTTATAATAAAATTCGGAATACAGTGCATGAAACCGCTCTTCAGGATGATTTAAATGAAATCTGTAATTGGGCTGCAGCTAACAAAATGTCAATTAATGCCAAGAAAAGTAAGTCGATTGTTTTTAGCAGAACTAAGGGCAAAATTATTGTTAACTATCACATGGGAGGGGTGCAAATTCCACAGGTGGACAGCTGCAAATACTTGGGAGTGTACCTGGCAAGTAATGCTGGATGGGACGAACAAGTAAATTCGACAACTAGGAATGCGTGGAAGGCATTACATTTCGTAATGAGAATATTGAAAAAGGGGAGCGCTAGGTCCAGGGAAATTGCCTACAAGGCCTTAGTGCGGCCGGTTATGGAATATGGAGTAGCATGCTGGGACCCGTATAGAGCTAACTAAATCGATCCATTAGAAAAAATACAGAAGAGGGCAATAAAATTCATAAAAAGAGGCAAGTATTTTGGGCCTATAAAAGGAGATGAGACTAAATGGGAGGATTTAAGAATTAGGCGTAAAAAACATAGGTTGGTAGCGTTATTCAAAGCTAATGCTGGTGTAAAGGCATGGGTGGACGTTAGTGTAAGGTTAGATAATCCGGATTATTATGGACGAAACGATCATAGGTATAAAATTAAGGGTAGAAGATACAGAACCGACGTAGGAAAATTTTCTTTTGTTAACAGAACCATTGAAGAATGGAATGAATTGCCTGTAGCAGTCTTTCAGGGCTGTCCCCTGTCGTTGAAGAAATTTAGAAAAAATCTAGATGGTTTATAGTTTAACTTTTGAATTATAATGGTATATAATATGTAAATAGAGAAGTAATTAGATAAGTTTTAAGTGACTAAAGTAAAATAATATCATGTTTGTATTGTTTACTGTGTTATTGTTGTAAATCTAGTATATGTAATTTGATCTGTATTCTTAACTCTGCCACCGGGTAGTACCCAATTGCAGTTAATAAATACATACATACATACATACATTAGCTGTATGCACTCAGTTCAATTACCTGAGATGCTAGGAATGGTAATAAATAGACCACGCATTAGAGTGACCTGGTCCTTGAATTCAAGTTACTGAAGTGATGTCTTGGCACGTGTACCCTGGGTCCAGACGAAGGTGTTCCACTTGCGTATGCTACTGCTGCAAGCCAAATGCAAGGCCTTTATTGGAAAACACGAGGTTTTGAAAGCAATGTACAGACGCAAAATTAAACAGAGTGGTGCGGAACTGGCATGTGCTGTTGCGAGCACTCAAGTGTCAGAATACCTAACGAGTAACAAAACGTCCTTTTTAGGTGTTCAGAAGTGATATCATCAACAGTGGAGAAGAAACAGTTACATATACGAGGCGTGTTCGTAAAATAAGGTTTCCAATTTTATTTAATATAGAAAACATGTTTATTGTCTGTGACAGTTTTTGTATACCCGTGTCATAGCACTCTCCCGCCAAGTTGCGCAGGTAGCACTCAACCTCGTTTTTCAAATCATCGTCGGTCTGGAAATGTGTTCCAACCAGGTGTGACAACTCAGGAAACAGATGACAATCACCAGCTGCTAAGTCTGGACTGTAGGGGGGATGATTGAGGATGACCCATCCGAACTGGGCCAGGAGATCAGCCGTTGTATGTGCAGTATGGGGACGAGCGTCGTGGTAATGAAAATCACTCCCTTCGTCAGCATTCCCCTCCTTCAATTTTGAATGGCACGTCACAATTTTTTTAAAGTCACACAGTGGCTAGGGGCATTTATTGTTGTGCCGGTAGGCATAAACTCAAACAACAATACACCTTTTCTGTCCCAGAACACACTGGCAGAAAATGTCTGTTGAACTTTCGCGGCTTCGGCGAATTCGGATGCCGCCACTGACGAGAACGTAGTGCACCCAGGTTTCATCGCCAGTGACAATTGAATCCAACAATTCCTCGCCTTGTTCTGCATAGCGCTCCAGGAGTCGGTGGGCCGCTTCAACACGTTGCCGTTTATGGTCTTTGGTGAGCATTTTGGCGACCCACCTCGCACACACCTTCCGATAATGCAAGTGTTCGGTCAAAATCTTGTCAATCGTAGTCTTCTTGACTTCAGGGATAAGTTCGTACACTTCGCGAACTGTCACACGCCGATCTTTAGGCATTTCTTGCAACACTTTTGCAATTGTTTCGGCTGAAACCTAAGGCCGACCAGAACGCTGTTCGTCATGGACGTCTGTACGTCCGTCTTTGAACTCTCTGACCCACTTTCGCACGTTTTTGACGTCCATACACTGTGGCCGATACACTTCGCATAACTGACGATGAATTTCAGTGGGGGGTAGTGTGCCCTTGGCACTCAAAAAACGGATCACTGTACGCAAATCACACTTGGCGGCGGAAGTGATAGGAAGCTCCATCGCAAACGGCTGCCCAGTCAAGACTAATAGTTGTAACGGGTTCGTTGTGGTCGGGATTTGAAGGGGTAAAACCAAGCTACACGCCAGTGTTGCCGGATCTCGCGTAATAGCGTTCCTCACGACTCCAGCGTCTTGGAGACCGTATTTTACAGACACGCCTTGATGTCCGAATTAAAGTTAAAAGCTCACCAAAAATGTCATTTAAAGGCAGTGCAACAGTAGAAGGTATGAATACAAATGAGACATATTACAGTGACTTCTGTGCAATGATTCGGTGTATATATCCCATTTTAAAAAATAAAACCATTCACACCTTCCAAACTCTTACGTAAGTATACAAAGCAACTTATTCCTAGCGAAATGACACTCTGTTGTCCGTCTCTCTACCAGAACATTCTATATACAGATTTTTTCGAAACGACACCGAACGAATATAGCCGTTTTTTAGTTTATAGCTTAACTAGTCCGAATTTCGGTGTCGCAGTACTCTCTTAGGGAAATAATTTTATGAAGTTTGATGATAGTTTCTCGGGTTAACAACCAGGTCAGCTTAGGGTAACTACCCAAGCTTTCAGCGACTAACTCTGCCGCCATCCTCAGGGGAACTGCAAGCGAACACAGTAGACCAGTCCTTTTCTTTTGCAGACGTTCGAATTCACATAGCCTGCGGTGGATAACCTCCCCGTAAAGGTTAGTGATTAATGACTTGAAGCTTTCCCGGCGTCATTAATTTTATGAAGCATTAAATATTACATTATTTTGTGATTAGGCAGCGCAGGAACCACTAGTGTGCGAATCTCAAAAGTTGTTATTGGGACGCATCGGCCACGAAAACAACAGCATTGGTCCTCGCTCTTTATCAGTGACCCTAGCCTCGCTTTCAGGTAATGGGACAAAGGGCAGTTACTTGAGAAAAAGTCGATACTGACTCGGACAGTTAGTTGTATGGTTGCTCATTTTGCTATGATCTTAATTGTACAGTACTTTCAACCAGTTACTGTAAAAGCAACACCTTTCTTTTAAGTTACGAATGCTTTATTTAGTATTATTAAACACGTGAAATAAAATGATTGTCCCATTGCTTAAGGCATTTTTACTTTATCTACAAGTTTTTGATATTGTTCTCTGTTCTTTTGATCATTTAATGCTTCCATCCTCAATCTCACTAACATTAACTTTCCTCTAAAAGGTTTAAGCTGCATATGTCCACCAGTTTATTTGCCGTTATCGTCTGTTATAACGGAATGTTGGAACACGTTAAACACCCATAAACAAATAACTAAGGAATAGCTTCTTTATTGCGGTTTCCTAAGCCAAAGAAATTCTTAGTAGTAGCAAGCTACCGTGGAGTATGTCGGTATGTTTACAAACAGCTACAGCAGGCGGCACGGTGTGTCACCTACCTGCGATCTTCAATAGAGTGAGACACGCGGCGTTGTTCTTGTAACTGTCTAATCCACACTCATTTTATGCGGCTCTTTTGGCTGTCTATACGTGTAACATAGAAGCTAAGCAACTACTTCTATATATTCGTTCGGTGGCGTTTTGAAACATCCTGTGTAATCTAAAGAGAAGTGTGTGACAGCAAAATATTTGTTAGTATAGACGAAACAACAGACGTGACAGGGACGTTCTAGTAAATGTAATTGTTGGAATATTCACACCAATCTCTCGTAGAAAAAAGTTCTTATTAACTTGTGAAGTAATATAAAGGATGAGCTTACAATATTATTTTCAAATCAATGATTGGTCTAATAATAAACTTATTTTTGGCATAGGTGTTGATACCGAAATTATGGTTTGCCAGAAGCAAAGAATCATGATAGATGTCAAAGGAATGTTGGTTCTTTGTTACGACAAGGGGCAAGACCAGTTGAGTTGGGGAAAGTGTATAACAAAGCCGTGTAAGAAACAGTGTCCTTAGAAGGTTTCTAAAGGAATTGTCACTTGATGTGTATGAATAGGGAATTCTTTGGATCGTTTACAATGGCAACCAAAACAGCCACAAAAGGGACTGTGGTTGAAAAAGGAATTTGGAGAGTGAAAGTTATATATATACACACACACACACACACACACACACACACACACACACACACACACACACACACACACACACACACACACACACACACACACGCAGCTCTGGTGAAGAGAAGAGTCTGAGACGTGAAGCCTATTAGAGCGGTCAACTTGTTCTGTCTTGAATATTTGTCGGGTCATCAAAATTTATCGAGAAATAAACAATTAGCATTCAATAACTCTAAACCGAGATTGGTAACCCTCGGTCGGCAACTTCCATGTTGATATTTGAAAAGAAGAAGCAGTGAATAAATAATTTGGAGACGGGCATTCCAGTGTTGTGAAAATCTCCTTCTCACACCCATCCACGCATACCCCGAGAGAAACCTCATTGCTCGCCAATCATATTTGTCATCGTTCACCAATTATATTTGCTTCAAATTGGCGCACAACGTGGAGCTGTGGTAACACTTGATCGCCACCATTAAAAGTATAGCATCAAATTGGCGTTCCAACGGGGAACTTGTGGACACCAATTTCTTTGTATCAGTGTTGTGCCCTATATGATAAAAGCACCCAAGGTACACAAATCATTTTTCTTAAGTCGTTTCAGTTGCCTCGCAGGCAGAAGTCATAGGGCGACGGGATTAATCAGATATTCTTATAGCAAAGTCGATAGCTTTATAGCAGCCATCTTTCTGAAAGTTCCTTACCGAATACAGAAGTTCAAGGAAATAGCTCCCTAGCTACATGGAGTAGTTGGTTGTCTTCTATTGTGCAATATATTACGAGGGGAACTATTTATGTTTTGAGTGTTGGCAATCCTGAATGTTTTAGGTGCCATCTCACGTTTCCTATGGAAAGTTTGACATTGTTGACCATAATCTACTTCAGACATTTTATAAATAGAGCGTCATTTGTTTTGTTTACATTAACTTGAAAATTGTGTCTCAACACAGAAACATAGAATTAACTGCTGAAAATGTTCGTGAGAGGCGGTTCTTCCTTGATACGTTTGAATCGCCGAGTCACCTACTTCTTTTGGAATAACTTACATGGTTATGTTTTATGTTCTAACATTTAATTTTCAATTATGAAAGTTCTCCAAATTATATTTTGTAATGTAGCCGCTCTCTTGACGCTCGCCTGTCGATAATACAGCTAGCTTACTTCCCCACTAGTGATTCGTTATTAAAAGACCAAGGTGACCGTAACACATGCGGGAGGGGGGTGAGGAGAGATTGGAGGGGCAGAATGTATTGCTGGTTACCATGGCTACGGATTCGATTCACATAACCCGTATATTCCGCATCAACTCGTGTTGCCAACACAATACAGGACTTTATTCCTACTTTTTCGTTTATTTGAAAAGAAATTTGTTGGTAGAAGTGATAACCCGCTTGAAGCGAGCCCCGCATGTCATGTGCCACTGTTTTACTGTGTAAAAACGTAATTTTCTATGTGATCAGTGATTATTGTGTGATATGTGAAGTATTTAATTTTTGAGATATAAGGGATTTACAATAAATCCAACACACGACTTGTGTTCCATTCTCCAAACACCCTTTTCTTTATGGAAAAATTATGACAACGCGACGTGGTAAATGTTGATAGGCCAACACCAGTGCTATGTTTAGAAAAACTTCGCGGCGGAGCATCTTCAAAATACACCAGGACATTTAAGACTCGTTGGTATGAGGAACACAATTGTAACAAAATGAAGGAGCTGGGGAAAAACACTGAAAAATTGCAGACGCTCTTCAGGAAAGCTCACGTCTTGTAAAATATGATGAGAACGTTATTCATGCAACACTCCATTAGGGAAGTAAACAATAAAACATTTCTTGGACATAATGAAAGCGAGGACTCTTTAAATAAAGGTAATTTTAAGGAACTTTTGGACTCATATAGAGAGGGAAGCCCCATCGAAATTCCACACCACTATTGCAGTGTAAAATCCGTTTTTGCTATGCTGATTTTGCGAATTTAGGTCAGCCAAGATTGCGAGTCACCTAAACAATTCGACCAGAGTCGCGCCTGTGTTCGTGCAATGATTTGCTACGATTTCGACATGGATTATCAAGACGAGTGCATCGATCAACTGACTTCCACAATTGGCGACGAAGCTGTGAAACGCTGGTATAACGAATGTGATCGTGGCCGCCGTTCGCTCAATGATGAAGTTCGTGAAGGTCATCCAAAATCAGTTGTTGTGCCAGAAAACATTGATGCTGTGCAAAAACTAATACTGCAAGATCCTCATACGACATATTTTGAGATAAGGTAGCCCTAGGCATTAGTGCCAGCAGCATATGGGTATAAAATATTGAATGATTATTTAGCCGTGAAAAAGTTTGCTCTCATTGGATCCCACATAATTTGACGCAATCTCAAAACGACGCTCGTGTCGATTGGTGTACAAAAATATTCAAGAAACACATTGACGGTGCCTCAAAAGACGTATATAAGATTGTAACAGGTAACGAATCATGGATATATGCGTATTAGCCGGAACGTAAACAGTAGTCGCCTGTATGAGTGTTTCAGGATGAAGTCGAACAAAAGTTGTTCGCACTCGAAGCACTTCGAAGCAAATTGTCGCCTCCTTTTTCAGAAAAACTGGCCATGTGTAAACCATTCCATGAATATCAAAAAATGAGATGACCTAACTTTCCCAGCAGAATCAACCACTTTTGCTTTTTGGGGGGCTGGTGATGAAGGAGATTTTCACACTGAGCTTTGCTGTTTGCTCACAGGATCAAAATGATGTAGCCAAGTTTCATCAGCAGTGATTACGTTTGAAATAAACTGCGGATCTTCCTCTAACATCAACTTTAACTCTATGCAGACCTGCATGCGAATGTCCTTTTGTTCGGGTATCAACAGTCTTGGAACTCATCATGCACAAATACGCCTCATGTGTAATGTTTCTGTCACCAACGTGTGGGTGGCACCCAGTGAAATGTTCAGTATTTCAGAAAGAGATCTTAAGGTAATTCGTCGATCTGCTCGCACAATTGCAGCAGCAGTGTTGATGTTTTCTTCTGTAAGAGCAGTAACTGGAGCACCGGGTCCACCTTCCTTTGAAATTGTTTGTCTCCCCTCTTTAAACATTTTAAACCACCTTCGAGCTGTGCTGTAGGGAAGAACAGACTCTCCATAGGCCTCCTGTAACATTGTATAGGCCTCAACTGATGAAATGTTGAGACGAAAGCAGAATTTCAAAGCCGCATATTGTTCCTCGCGTGTTACCTCCATTGCAGCAGTAGGCGATACTGAACATGTCTGAACTTGCCTGGTTCTCACAGGCGGGAACCAGAAGTACCAACAATGAAACTACTACAGCGTGTTTGTTTCACATTAAGCTAACAGAATATAATAAGATTAAATTTTAGTGCGAAAAATTATGATCATTCTTTACTGAACAGCCCTCTTATTTGCCGGAAGTACTTGGTGAAATAATGAAAACCAACAAGAGCCTTTGGATCGGTCTTCATCAAGACAATACGGGCGCATACACATCTCGCCTAACAACAGAGTATTTGAAGACTCAAAAAATCGAAATGATGGATCATCTGCCATACAGTCCTGATTTGTCACCCAATTACTTCTTTTTGTTCTCGAACATCCAGAATAAATTACTTGGACACCGTTTTCGTCGGCAGAAGACGCCGTTGATACCTTCAAAACCCATGTTTAGGAGATGTCTCAAGAAGACTGGAATAAATGCTTTGACAAATGGTTCAAACGGATGCAAGTGTATTGATCATAAAGGAGAATACTTCGAAAAACAATAACGAAGTTTACAATGAGAAATTACTTTGTTTTAATTATTAGGCGCAAAATAAAACAGTGCCCCAAGTACGATAGAATTTTTAAAGCGATTAATGCTTTAGAATCTAAAGGGGCAGTGGAATTCAAATTCTAAAATAGCTAATTCCGGGGGATTATTTAGAGTTCATGAAGAATACTTTTGTTGCTTACCCAATATCATATCGTTAGAGTCTGTGACCTCATTCGCGATGTCATGGACTGCATTCCCTTGGCTCACTATCTTATTCCATGGATCTTTCCGGTGATTTCCGGGTTGCTAGGTGAATGCCGGAAAGAATAATTGCATCCCCCAAATGTCCTATTTCACCTGATTGGCGGCTCTGAGTTCTAAATGTCGAAGAGACTTTCGGCTTGCATGTCAGAGAATGTGCTCTGTGTAGGTCCCCGCTCTCCGCTGGATCCAGCTACCTCCAGGGAATGTGTAAGCCGGCAGGGGGAGAGTGAGCATCCCTGTAGCTGTTAGGGGCCCTGACGTCTCTGCTCAGGTCCAAATGCTATTAGTGTCTCCTCATCTTACCAGTACTTCCCACTGTTAGGGGTATAGGGACAAAACATCTTTGCTTAGTATTTCAGTTAATTGATGGAAATTAATAATTTCTCCACACTAGCCGTATATAGGCTAAGGTTTTTGATAGAGTCAACATGAAAAATTCAATGCCATGGCCGGGATTTGAACCACAAATCCATTTTAAAATTTATTTGTATTTATTTATAATTGTACTTGTTTGTGGTTCAAATCCCGGCCATGGCATTTAATTTTTCATGTTGACTCTATCAAAAACCTTTGCCTATATACGGCTAGTGTGAAGAAATGATTAATTTCCGTCAATTAACTAAAATAATAAGAGTTAAATGATGAAGCCTGGGTTTCAAGTACTTACAACACACAGTAAGTTGCCACAAACAGTGTATCTCGAATGTGAGAGCCCGTAGTGGTTTCCTGGGGATATATATGAGTCGAATGGAGAATTTAATGTCAGGACGGCACGTTAGTCATGGTAGCTCAATGGGTTAGAGCGACTGGGCGGAAACCAGGAGATCCGTGGTTCAAATTCCGGCCATGGCATTGAATTTTTCATGTTGACTCTATCTTTGCTTAGTTTTACCTCCAAAACTTGCCATACAGTCACATACATAGCAATAAGCCCAGGATGTTTCCTCTATTCAAAGGTCACCCTTATCACCCGAGAAGCAGCCAAGGCTACCGAGGAGTGCACGATGCTGGTGGGACGGTCGGCGCGCCGACTTCCCGGACCGTTTAGGTATGCTAACCGTTAGCTACTGAGTTGCCACCTCGGGGCTCAGTGAACCCCGAATCAGATCCCCCAGGCGCTATCGGAGATTGAATGTGGGTACCAAAGTCTAAAGGATGTGCTCGCCGATAAGGGATTATCCTTCGGTCGAATGCCAGTACTGCTGCCTGTGAAACGAGGCAGAAAGGATTATTTTCTGCAGGAAAACGTTTCGGGTCGCTGACCAATTAAATAGTTGCTTTTTCCTTACCCCGAATGATCCATATTTTTTAGTGGTATTTATACATTTTATTTCCATTTTTTTCATTATATCTTAGCATGTTTAATATTAAAAGTATTTCAAACTCTTGCTACAGAGCAAGCAAAGCTTTATTTATTTCAGAGTATTACATATCAATTATATGAATATTTATACTTATTGTTCACATTGCATTGTAATAAAATTACAAGTTAGTTCACACTATTCAATTACCTCATTTCCATTTCTTAACCTCCATATGTATTATAAGAAAACTATATTCTCATTCCTATCTAGCGCACATTTTCTCTAATAGCATTTT
Organism: Mantis religiosa; assembly: GCA_030765055.1. Classification (NCBI taxonomy): domain Eukaryota; kingdom Metazoa; phylum Arthropoda; class Insecta; order Mantodea; family Mantidae; genus Mantis; species Mantis religiosa. The sequence continues at coordinate 629,007 of JAUKNK010000156.1, forward strand.
TATTATTTATTTTAAAATCAATATTTTTAAAAACATTTTTATCACGTATATGGATGGAAGAAATACAACCAATGGATTGTTGCAGACCACCGTTGTTATGCTCCCGCTGAATTACTTTTACTGTTCCATAATAACAATTAGACTATCCAATTTACTTTTATTCTTATTGAGAACATTGCATTCTGCAGTTAGGATTGTTAAATGATAATGATGTATTTGAACTGATACATGATATGTTTCATAAATGAAACAAATCACTCAACATTTCTATAAGCATATTGTGACTGCGAGGGTTACATGGTTTATAGAAATTTAGAATACTATTTAGTACAGTAAAAAGACGTGAAATTGACAATCAGCTGTCTTCAAGGTCGACTCGGTGCTCCACCGCACGTAAACAAATGAAAGAAATCACTGCGGTACACTTCAAACGTCCACTGTCGCAATAACCATCACACAACTGGCTCTTCTAGAACTTTGTCGGTATTAATACCTCCCAGTCATCGTTTATAGAAAGCCGTTGACCTTCAGGGAAATTTCTCGGCAACAACAATAGACCGAGCACTCTGGAATCTCTCTCTCTCCCTCTTTCTCTCCTGCCCACGCGACCGGCTCCGGCTTTTGGCGGCAGCTCAATATTGCTTCACGCATAACATAATCAGCATGAGCAAATAGGCTGATAGAAGTGCTGATGTAATAATAATTAGCTAAGACCGCTTCAATCCCTCATTTTTTCTCGTTTACCCAACCAAAATGAGTACAAAGATATGCATGAACAACACCCACATATAAGCTCTTGAACAAGAACCAAAACGCCGTAATATAATTAGTTTTTAAGGTCGCCATTAGTATATGCGGTTTAAACAATAAAGCAGAGTTCAAGAGGTCCCGAGTTCGAATCTCGGTCAGGGTGAGTTACCTGGATAAGGTTTTTTCTGGGGGTTTCCCTTATCCTTACAGACGAATGACGGGTAGCTCTAAGCTCCATGGACCCTGGACACATTTGAGCATCATTTCACCCATTTCATTCACCGTCCGATATGACTTAGCGTTGGAGGACGTAAAATTAAAAAAAAAAAACAGAGATGGTACCACTGTGTTAATAATTTTAAGGCACAGAGGACCGGAAAGAGAGGGAAGCCAGCTCCCCCGAGGACGCGGAACGGCTTCCCGTTATCTAGCATAGTTAACTTCAGGACGCATTACAAAGTCTCAATCCCAAAAAGGCGGCGGGACCAGATCACCTGACCACTTCATGCTCTACCATCTTCCCTTCAATGCTTTTCTGTGGACAAAAGCCACGCCATTCTTTTCACAAAGCGCCACATCCCCGTAGACTGCCCCAACTTAAGCTTCCGAAGCCGAAGGATAGAGTGGACTAACTCTGTCAAGTACCTGGGAGTCCAACTGGATAAAGGTTTAACTTTCCGCCAGCACATGAGGGACCTCCCGGCGAGGGTGCAGGGAGCAATTTCATCCTTGTATCCAATGCTGGGGTCGAACTCAATGCCGGTTGGTCTGAAGTTGTAGCTTTTCCGAGCGCTGGTAATCATGGTGATGCTATATGCATGCGAGATCTGGGGCATGGCCGCAGATAGCTGGTTAGCATGGCTTCAACGAGCACAGAATAGAGGATTACGGTCTATATATTCTGTGGGTCGCTCTTTTCCTACCAGTTTGCTTCACAAAGCCTCGGGTCTTCCTTACGTGGAGGATGAAATTAGATGTCGGGTATCAAAATTTTAAGAAACTTTCCTAGACATAGAAGCACCCTTGTTAGATGATTGGAAGATTACGACCCCACTAGACGCCGTTTCAGGCTGTTCTGGGTACCCCGCATGGCTTGCGAGCACCCGAGATAACCCAGGAGCTAATCCTATCAGCAGCTAAAGCTGAGCTCCACATAATACTTCTAAGCTGTCTGGCAACAAAATTTTCCACCCTTAACAAATTTAAAAAATTAGAACACCAGGGTGCAAGGTTTTGCATCCATTCCTTCAACCTGAGGTACAGATAATGTTTTAACTTGAAAAAAAAAAAAATATCAATCTAAACCTCCCTAAAAGATAAACCTTACCTTCGGTAAAACCCTTAACGGGTGGGTACGCAGCAAAAACCTTCTGGCTTTATACAGCCAGCCAGCACCTCGGTCGGACCGTCGATAAGATACTCTCCGCGTGAGTGGAAAGAGCCTGAGGTGTTTTTTTTTTTCAATTTACGTAATCCAACGTTGTCATATCGGACGATGAATGAAATGATGCTTAAATGAGTCCGGGGTCCATGGAGTTACCCGACATTCATCTATCAGGATAAGGAAAAACCCGGGGAAAACCTTATCCAGGTAATTCACCCTCACCAAGATTCGAACTCGGGACCTATTGAACGTGAGGCAGACACGCTACCATCTACGCTACCGAGGCGGGCAAGCCGAGTGATTTGCATATTGAAGCCTGGGAAGAATCCGGTATATCCTTGCCCTCTTCGGTAGCCTAAATGCTAGCGTGTCTGCCTTACGTTCCGGAGATCGCGAGTTCGAATTCCGGTCAGGGTGAGTTACCTGGATAAGGTCTCTCCGGGGTTTTCCCTTATCTTGTAAGACGAATGTCGGGTAACTGAAAGCTCTATGGGCCCTGTGCTCATTTGAGCATCATTTCATCCATCGTCCGATATGACATGAATTACTTAGGACGTAAATTAAAAAACAAAAGTATATCCTCCCAACAACCGATCCTAAGTATCCTGTGTTCGAGAGGTTAATCTTAAACCGCTTGTCGCCACAATTGGGCGACATTTAAGCTATCCCCAACCACCAGTTCGGATTTCGTCCTGGGCATTCAACCATTCAACTGCTGCTGCGACTCGTAGAGGAGGACGTCCTGGGACTCCAACTCACTGTGAAAATACTTTGAGTAGTTTAAATCGTTATATTGTTTTTTGACATGCTATGGCGAAAGCTGATAATTAACGGAAGGATTGGCTGTACGTATGCATGTTGCAGCCCACATCCCAGGACACATTTCTCTCTCTCTCTCTTCTCTCTCACACACGCGCAGGCAATGTTACATCCTCTGAACATGGCCCATCCTTGGGTAAAATAAGTTTAAATCCCGATTCAAGATTTACACATGCAAATCATGAAGCTATTTATACAAATCAAATGTAGAGAAAATTGCTGCTGTATCTTCCAATTCATTGGTTAGTTTTGGTTTTCTAGCATCTATCTGAACTGTTTGTTTAGTTTTAAAAGTATTGTGGCTCTGTAGGTTCGTAAGATTAAAAGTCCAAGTTGCAGAAATTCAAAACGTTATGGAAATGCACCTTGTACACCTCTGATAACAGCAGAATTACGTAACACGCAGTCCGTCTGCGCAGGTCCAGACTGCAACTCACTGACTAGGCTCCTTGCCGAACTGCTCACTTGGTCGTCTGCAGTGTTATTTATACATGGACCACTGCTTCTGGAAGTTTCCCCACACCTCCCGAAGCATCACGGTCTTTCACGATGCGACGGAACTGTCCCGACATTTCTCTGGCTATTTCTCTCCCTACTCCTTCAGCAGGTGCCAATCGGTCACACGAGTAGGCGTGGCTTGGACGCTATCTGTCTCTTTCTTTCCTGCCAGCTGGTTTTGTCCTTACTTCGACGATCGGGTGACAGTATTTTAAAAACAATTGAAATTATTTTAAAAGGAAGAAGAACTCCAAAACTTAAAAAAAAAAAAAAAAACATAGCAAATTACTGCAAAACTGTAGAAATAAGTAATTTAGATCTACATTAGTGCAGTATAACCTAGACTAGGTGAATTTAGATTAGATGAGGAGAGAATTATTAGGTTGGAAAATGATAAGATAGAACACACAGTAAGATCGTGAACAATAATAGAAATATATGGATAACATTACCATAATGTAAAGGTTAGATTAATATTGGATATGTCAAGATTTCTGTACCTCCCTCGGAATTACTGCAAGCCATACTCTAGAGGCTAGCAGAACATATAGACTTTACAAACGGATGCAAGCTGGGAGAATTGTATTAAATACTTTGGTGTGACTTTGAACAAGGGCCTAACTTTCGGGGTTTGTTGCACGTTCGGGGGGTTGTCGCATCGGGCAAATGGGATTACGGCCTCACTTTACCCGATGCTGCCCTCCACGATGCCTGTCTCCTGAAGCTACGCCTTTTCCAAGCATTAGTCCTCCCCATATTGTTTTATGCATGTGAAGTCTGGGGTATAACTGCAGGCTCCAACCTTCTGCTGCTCCAACGTGTACAGAATAGAGGCCTTAGGGTTATTTACGAGGCGTGTCCGTAAAATAAAGTCTCCAATTTTATTTAATATAGAAAACATGTTTATTGTCAGTGAATGTTACATGAATGTATGATGGAAATGAATGTTGATGGAAAGGCAGAACTTACAGCTATTTTTCACCACTGCGATCGATGCACTTTTGCATGCGCTGTGGCAGTTTTTGTATACCCTTGTCATAGCACTCTCCCACCAAGTTGCGCAGTTAGCGCTCAACCTCGTTTTTCAAATCATCGTCGGTCTGGAAATGTGTTCCACCCAGGTGTGACTTCAATTCAGGAAACAGGTGATAATCACTAGGTGCTAAGTCTGGACTGTAGGGGGGATGGGTGAGGATGTCCAATCCGAACTGGGCCAGATCAGCCGTTACATGTACAGAATGAGGACGAGCGTCCCCTCCTTCGATTTTGAATGGCATGTCGCAATCTTTTTTAAAGTCTCACAGTATCTAGCGGCCTTTATTGTTGTGCCGGTAGGTATAAACTCGCACAATACACCTTTTCTGTCCCAGAACACACTGGCCATCACTTTGCCAGCAGAAAATGTCTGTTTGAACTTTCGCGACTTCGGCGAATTCGAATGCTGCCACTGATGAGAACGTTCTTTAGTTTCTAGTGCTGTGTAGTGCACACAGGTTTCATCGCCAGTGACAACTGAATCCAACAACTCTTCACCTCACCCTGTTCTGCATAGCGCTCCAGGAATAGGTGGGGCGCTTCAACACGTTGCCGTTTACGGTCTTTGGTGAGCATTTTGGGGACCCACCTCGCACACACCTTGAGATAATGCAAATGTTCGGTCAAAATCTTGTCAATCGTAGTCTTCTTCACTTCAGGGATAAGTTCACACAGCTCGCGAACTGTCACGCGCCGATCTTTAAGCATTTCTTGCTCCACTTTTGCAATTGTTTCGGCTGAAACCGAAGGCCGACCAGAACGCTATTCGTCATGGATGTCTGTACGTCCGTCTTTGAACTCTCTGACCCACTTTCACAAGTTTTTGACGACCATACACTATGGTCCATAGACTTCGCATAACTGACGATGAATTTCAGTCGGAGTAGTGACCTTGGCAATCAAAAAACGGATCACTGCACGCAACTCGCACTTGGCGGCGGAAGTGATGGGAAGCTCCATCGCAAAGGGCAGCCCAGCCAAGACTAATGGTTGCAACGGGTTCATTGTGGTGGGGATTTGAAGGGGTGAAACCAAGCTACATGCCAGTGTTGCCGGATCTCGCGTAATAGCGTTCCTCACGGCTCCAGCATCTTGGAGACCTTATTTTACAGACACGCCTCGTATTCTGTATACAGACGGATCCCCGTGAGGTTACTTCACGAGGCTTCATCCCTCTGATATGTGGAGGATGAAATTAGGCGCCGGGCCACAAAATTCTACGCCAGTTTACCAAACCATCAGAGCGCCCTGGTTAGGTCTGTTGGGGATTATCGTCCAAGAGAACGCCGCTTAAAGCGATACGGGCTACCACGCATGGCGTGTGGGAACTACCGGTAACCATAAGGCACATATTTCAGCCTAAAACAATATTTCTCCCCACCCAAGATTTTGCCTGGGATAGCAAAGACTTGATACTTTTAACACCATTCCGGTGCACACGGGCCGTTGCGCCCAAACCCGCAACAATTGAGCAGCAACTAGCTACCTTCCTTCTTCCACCAACGTAATTTACAACCACCATCCTGCAACCACTACATCCCGTCACTACATGGTTAAGCCCTACTCAATGTCTGAATCCCTTCGTGTTGTTCCTCCGTCCGCTAACGCCTCTGCTACTGCTGTAAACCTGAAAGACCTCACAAATTGTTGCAAAAGTACACTAAACGCCTATAAAATGTATAAAATTGTACTAAAACAGATGAGAATACGTAACGGGAGATAAATGTCCATGAAAACTTCCACTCTGCTACAACATGGAGCAAATACTGAGACAATTCCAGTGAAATATAATTAAAAACACCCAAAAATATTTTAAAGACTAAACAAACAGTCCAGGATCAGGTAGGTGCTAGAAGACCAAAAATAACTACTGAACTGGAAGATGTAGCTGCTAGAAGCGTGATCAATACACTTTTTATCTACATTTGATTTGTATCAAACATTTCATAATTTACATTTGTAAATCTTGAATCTGGGTCTGAATCTGTTTTTCCCAAAAATGAGCCATGTTCATGAGCATTACCTGTGTGCGTGTGTGTGTGGGTGGTCCTTAATTTGTCACCAAAATTGTTAGCGCATTGCTAACGTACAAAAGCCTTCTCTTTTACAGAAATACATAACTTCGACGTATTTCTTTAATGTTTCTTTATGTCTCTTTAGCACGCATCAACTTGTGCTGCTAGTAATCTCTAGTCACCTCTTACACGGAGCCGATTCTGAATATAGCTCCGATATTTGCACGCAAATTGCTTCGCTGCATGTTCCACAGCTCACTGATTCCTCATCACGAAGTTCGAAACACACATAAACTCTGAAACTCTATTACTCCGCCAGGCCTCACAACGGTCCTTTATATATCATGTACCTGGGAGATGCTTCTGGAACTGGAAACCTCTCGAATTATAGTCCCAAATATCTTTTGCATAGTACTAATAATGCAGCGTCCCTTCTTGCATCAGCTGGTGGCTGTCTTTGAAGGCATATTAATTTCTTACGGCGGACTTGATTTTTCCTTTGTGACGTCAACCAATGGTTGTCCTTTTAAGCCGTATTAAATCCCACGGTCAGCTTCCGTCACCGCCGTGACAATATTATAAAAATGGTATGGTATTTAGAATGCCTTCTTTGCTGCTGAGAGATTACTGAAATAAATACAAAAGCATAGCAGCAGTGGCGGCTCTTGCCGAAAAATAACAGCGTGCTGCGGGGAAAAAAGTCCATGCAACTCACCTAATTTCGAAAAATGAAGTTCATGCACCCATGTTTCTTCATGGTATAAACATAATTTCTACTTCCTTTCGCTTTTTGCTCAATTTTTAGATCGGGTATTGGTCACCCTAATTTTTTTATACTAACCCTTTCTTCTAAGTTTTCAGAAGTTCATTAACCATGTTCACTATTTATTGGTTAAAATTTTCGTTACTCATACATTGAATAAAATGAATTTATAACACGTTTCACACTCACACACAAAATAAAGAAACTGATATGAGCCACTAAATAACGTTACACAAAGAAATACATGAATTCAATGCAAATATGCGAACCACATTCATTTGTTATGGGGATTCTCGTTATGGTCACGGGAATGGACTACTGTGCCAACGTGATAGGTGCATCATAAACAATCTGCTCTGCGATTTAATAACCATTAGGTATTGGATCTGTTTACGTAAGAAGGATGGAATTAGTTTCTAGAACTAAAATATAAAGCAATAATAGATTGTTAAATGATTTTCAATGCATATTCAAGTTCTACAGTTGTAACTATGAGTGTTGGTGACCCTTCTTCACAGTGCAGCGAATGATTACCGCGCAACAACCAGATGCAGTATGCATTTGTGCGAAAAAATAGGGAACTTAGGACATCAGGGAGGCAAGAGGTGAAGGTTGTATGCATGCGCAATAACTGATTACCGAGCTTGTTGGCTCTCAGCATTTTGACGTCACGGATGCATTCCATTAGTTACGCAGGTTTTCCATGCATCAAGAGTTCATTATTGGTCGTACTCGATTTATTATACTTACAATAATGCATTGTTATTTACATGGACTTTTAAAATTTCTACATTGTGATTTATAAAACAGAAAAGAGCGTGCTGCAGTGACAAGCTGCCCCTGCATAGCAGTATGAAATGTTTATGAATTTTGAAATGCAGAATCTTGTACTTACTTTCCCCTTCTCTTTGTGGTTTTGAATTGCAAACAATTTCATGGTTACCACTTTGTAAGAATAATTGGATTAGTCATTCAAAGTTCTGCTACTTAGGTATTATCACCAGTATCAATATTTTAATCTTTACAGCAAATGAATGGTTTTACATAAATTTATATGTTATTCTTATTTTACATGCCTTCTCTTCAGTAAGTTGAACACATGCAGAATATCTACAGATGTATTATCAAAGTGCTATTCATAAATTTGAAGCTACAAGTATTAATTCTAAAAATTAACTGCTAAATTTATGTAAAGTATATGATCAGCTTCAAACCCATTTCTAGAAATCGAAGGTTGAACAAAATTAATTAGCAGTTATATGAATTAAGTCTATTTCAATATATCAAAAGTTTTTACAAAGCTGTAGTCAAATTGAGGCAGTAGTTTAGTTTACATAAAATTGGAAGATTCTTCTGCCCATCAGATATTTTGCAGCATAGCTCATTTATTATTTACAGCCCCCAATATATGATTTTACATTCATTCACAATACAACCACAGGCTAGATATAAAATGTTAATATATGTTTTAATTTAGAAATTGTGAAAGATGGAACATCAGTGACTCTGGAAACAAAATTACGAGTAGAAGAGTCGAAATTATTTAAAAAAAAAGAAAAATCCAGAAAATAAAGAATCTACACAGTCTAAACAATAAACATGCTGAGGAAGTGGTAATTCTGATTGTAATAGAATTTTAATACAGAACTGTACTGAAAGAAAATAACTTGTGCTTTATTATACAGAGTATTATCTAAAATCAAGTGTACATCAAAGCACATTTTAAATAAATCAGGCTTGCAATAAAACTTACTTAGGTACAGTGGCATTTTCATATCTCTTTGCACATAAAATTCTTTTACTTCCATTATTTTAATTCTGGAACTACTTAATAATTCAAAGCTTTACTTACAATCACATGTATCTGAAATTCAATTGCTATTGTCCATTGAAACTTAGGAATCAGATTGTGACTAGTGTAGAGCCCGCTAAACTGAGAGAGGATGCCATAAAGCATCATACACAAAATTACTAACTGTAACCAACTGCATCATGCTTTCTTGGTAGTATAAAATCCAGTTGATTTGGGTCACACATTTTATGGTAACAAAAAAGAAAAAGTCCAGGATTCCTTTATCTCAATAAAAATATGTCAAAAGTAAACAGTGCATTTGATTATTAATTGGCAGTGAATGGACACATTGTTTTGAATTTTCTGGTTAACTATGTTCATTTAGAAAACTAAAATCATTTATGCAAACAAATTTTGCATCATTAAAATAAGACCTGAAGCTTTCCTGGCGACGAATATGCTCACTTTCTTCTCAGGCAGCAAGCCAGGTGAAAAGACGATTAGATAACGACGCTTCAGGAGTGTACATCTTTCCCATCATGAGGATATTTATAAAATGTTATAACCACAAATGAAACAAAGGGAAACCTGTAATACAGTAAATGTCAGATAAGCCTACCGCTACAGCCTGCATCCTGTTTACCGGCAATCTATCCAGCAGAATTCTCACCAAATACAACATCAGGACCATCCACAAGCCACTTCCGAAGATTAAACATCTGTTGAGACCAGTGAAAGACAAACTGGACTTCCTAGTTCTGGGAGTGTACCGCATTCCCTATGAATGTGGGACACTGCATATAGGACAAACTGGAAGGACCATCACTACCACAATAAACAAACATAAACGGAGCATTCGTTTAATGCAACCTGAGAAGTCTGGACTGGCAGATCATTGTTTTGATAATGACCATAGAGCCAATTTTTGGGAGACGACCATCTTGGCAAAATGCAACAGTTACTGGGAGCGGAGAATTAAGGAGGCTTTGGCGATTTCCTCTGAAAGGAGCATGCTTAATCGTGATGCTGGATTTCAGTTCAGCTTCTCTTGGAAACCGGACTTAAAAATGGAAATCCATTTATTTAAGAAGCAAAGATCAATACAGCTTGATAATCAAGTTAAGTAGTTACGTTTCTTTGACACAATTTCCTATATTCGCACCATCTCCTGACCTGGCATTTAATTTACTGAAAACAGTCTTTTGTTCAGTAATGCAAATAGTGTTTTGTCTTTGTTTATATTTGTGTTATATCCAGTGTTTCATTTGTGGTTATAACGTTTTATAAATATCCTGATGATGGGAGAGATGCACACTCACGAAATGTCGATATCTAATCGTATTTTCACCTGGCTTGCTACCCGAGAAGAAAGTGAGCATTTGCATCATTATTTTCAAAGATACAAATTGATTATCAACTACTGCAAGTTTTACCTTGCTGATGCTTATGATTTCATTTGCTTTTGACATTCCTCTGCTCTAATGCAAGACATTCAGGTCTATTCTTCTACTGAGGTTTTATTATTTTTGTTTGCATAAAGTTCTAAATTACAAATGTATTTTTACACAATGTCTACTTCCACTAAAGTTTTGCCGAATAACCAACATGTTAATATAAAAATTATTTGTGGTTGGTTTATTGACACTCGTCACTTACTTTTTCATATATTTATGAGTTGGGAAGAGATTGAAAATGGAGGCCAGGGCCTTTGAAACTTGTCTCTCATAAATATATGAAAAAGTAAGTGACGAGTGTCAATAAACCAACCACAAATAATTTTTATATTAATTTTGACGTCACTGTTACTAAATTCCTCCAAACACACAACAAACCAACATGTTATTTCACAAACTGATAAAAATAATTCCATATCCAGTAAAATATAAATATATTAATTAATAAAGGCAACATGACTTAAATGACAATACCAATACAAATGAATTATTTATTTTCCTCTTTAAACTTTACATAAAATTTACACAACTTAAAACTCCTTCCTGCATGTCTTTATTTTTGTTCTTTCTCCTTGGGTTTAACATTTTGTATATATATGCACAGTTGAGCCTGGTTTATATGCATATAAAGTGGAAGAGGAAAGATTACTTATAACTCAGAACTACACACAAATAAGGTTTTGATAATGTATGTTTTTTTAAAGTAATACAGTGGGCCTGCATGTTTCAAACTTAACAAACAATAAAGATATGAATGAAACAAACATTATTTAGAACTAGTACTCAATGCTCCACTTATTGCTAGTATTACCTAGAACGCGTTTCGTTAGGATCATCCTAACATCATCAGCTGTTGTCGACTAATGGATGTTGGCTTGGTGAACTCCTTGGAGGTGATAGGTGCGTCTCTTGGTATCTTGATGAACTTGAAGAGTTTGGGTTTTCTTTAAAAGGTAGTGTCGAAATTAAACAATTTTTATTCATATTTCTTTATGAAGATATTTTCCCACATGGTTAATGCAGCTGGACCTTGGACACTTTTTAATAAGTGGATTTCTCGTTCTATATCATGATTCTCCTCCCAAAAATGGTACGTTACCGCTGATTTATCTATTTCTTTGTTCCTGATGTTCCTAAAATGCTCTTTAAGCCTAATGTTCAAATTCCTTTTTGTTTTTCCAATGTAAAAGTTGTCACAGCCTTTGCAGTTTATCCGGTACACACCTGATTGTTTTTATCTGTGGGTATCTCCTTTGTATTATGTGATTTCAAAAAGGTGTTGTACACTAAATTTGTTCTGTGGGGCCAAAGTAATATTGTGCTCTTTCAAGAACTTTTTGGAAAAGGTGTGTAGCTCTGGGATGATATGTAAATTTTCTGTACGAAGTTTCATTGCTGATTGGGGAAAGAGTAGTTACTTATTACACAAATAACAAACAACTTCACTTATCTTAAGAAAATGGTGTTAATTCTTCTTTCTAATGGAGATCAATTTCACAAACAGATTGCTTGCATCTTCAGTCATCATAGTCATTATGTATCTTCAGTCATCATAGATGAACTGAAGATGCAAGCGATCTGTTTGTGAAATCGATCTCCATTAGAAAGAAGAATTAACACCATTTTCTTAAGATAAGTGAAGTTGTTTGTTACAAATATTTATATTTGTGTAATATTCATTGCTTCACTGTAGCTAGCTTCATTTTCTACGTAATGAGTAGTTACTTTTTTGCATCTACACACCTTTTCCAAAAAGTCCTCAAAGAGCACAATATTACTTTGGCCCCACACTCGCAGTTTGGAAATAAAAATATTATTTATGCTGGATCAAAATAGCAACATATTACCAAACAGACTGAAGTCATTGATAGACAGAAATACTTTTAAAAAAGAGCTCAAAATGTATTTGTTAACCCATTGTTTTTATAATGAAGATGAGTTTCTTATCCATAATGGAAATTAATCACATTTTAGGCATAGTTGAGTTTTTGACATAATAGTATGCACAGATTTACATTATCAATATTTAGGTTAATTTTATAAACTTGTATTCTTTATCACATGACTGATGTGGTCTTAAGAACAATTGTCTATATGTATATAGTGTTATTTTATATAGTAATTATTTTGTATTATAAACTGACGTGGTCTATGTAACATTGTTTTTGTGTATACTATAGGACTGAAAATAAATAAATACTAAAACAGCATCCAATCAAGAGTAATATAATTAACCTTAGAGCTCTTCTTTTCATTTACGAGGGCTATTTTTTTTTTCAACCTCCGATCGCTCCATGCCGATGCTACGCGGGCAGCAGAAAGCGGGTATGCGCTGTCGGCAACTGCGCAGCTCTCGCACTACACACTCCGCCATTTTTGGCATTCAGTCGTCAGTCGGCGTTGTGCTACAGCCACGTAAACATGGCCGGCATTATTGATGCTCCCGCCAAGTGCGAATTGCGAAGTGTAATTCGTTTTCTACAGGCTGAAGGCCATGGTGCTGCAGAAATCCATCGGAGGATGAGTCGTGTGTATGGCGAAAACTTCATGAGTGATGGTGTTGTTCGTGAATGGTGTCGAAAGTTTAAAGATGGTCGTAATGATGTGCATGATGAAGGGGGTCAAGGATGCAAATCATCCACCATACAGTCCTGACTTAGCACCCAGTGACTTTCACCTTTTTCCTCAACTGAAGACGTGGCTTGGTGGGAAGCGATTTCAAACCAATGAGGACCTTCAAACGAACGTCAAGGACTACTTGAATTCACTGGCGGCAACTTTCTTTGAAGAGGGAATTGAAAAGCTTGTCCACAGATATGACAAATGTCTCAATCTCTTCGGTGATTATGTCGAAAAGTAACCATAAGTGTACTATTCTTTTGGTAATAAAATTATTGTTTTATATGAACTTGTGTTTTATTTATAGCCTATCGGAGGTTGAAAAAAAAACGGCCCTCGTATATGTAAACAGAAATATATGAATATGTAACATATGAAGCTATTAACAGTGAAGTAAACAAATATATACAAATATAGTAATTTGTAACTTAAAACTTCACTTATCTTATAAGAAATGATGGAAGTTTTCTTATTAATTGCATAGGATCGTTGTTAGCTGATGATATGAGAGATTTTTTCACGAAATTGCGATCCTATTCAATTAATAAGAAAACTTCCATCATTTCTTATAAGATAAGTGAAGTTTTATTTTACAAATTTTTATATTTGTATATAGAAATACATGATTCATGCTTTGATTCATGATTCATGCTAATCATTTTCAATAATTAACCAAAGTTGAAATATATATCACAAATTATTACCAGAGACTGGCAAAACAAAAGGGAAAGATATTTATTTTTCTGTTAATCCTAGAGCTTACCAAAGAGTGCTTTATTCTTTAGGGTGGCTGTTTGGTGCATTAATTTCTCTTTTGCTTGATATTGTTTTTGTTTTTCCATCATCAATATGTGGGTTTATTGGAATTCTTGATACCAGCAGAGGTGGAACTTTCACAACAGGTAACAAATTATTTCTTTTCTTATATTCCTGTGAACAAATGAATTTATCAAAGAAAAACAAATGGATTCACTAGGCACATAAGTTTATTTCACAACTATTTATTATTTATTTTTCTTAGGCAGAAGCGAAAGTGCATCATACTATCTCTGAACTGAATGTTTCTATTTGCTCCTATGCTTTCAAGTGTTTAACGGCTTTCTGTTTAATGACATGAGAATAACATTAAAGTTAATTCAGGACCCACAGAAATAACAAGGGACACTTTTGACCTTGAATGCTCAAAACCGCACAAAAGCATACTTACAATAACAAACATTAAAACAACAGTGACCGCTATCATTTCCATGCACACCCCGACACTTGTATGCTAGCCCAATTATTAGCTCTATATCAGAGGAATTGTTGATTTTGTAAGACTGCAATGCACTGAACCACACACAAGGTACATGATCCATATTCAATCATCAAACTTCAATTTGTGATTTACTATTATTTGCTGTACCAAAGTATAAGCCTACGTTGCAGTATGCTTGGTGAAATGCAGGTTATGACACTGACATACCCGTATCATCATTTGCAAATGTAATACATGTGGCTTTTCATATTGGACTGCGTGAATACAAAAGTGATTTGGAATGTGGTAATGTGGCTTTAGTGAAGTGTGAACATTGCTCTTCCACTTTGATTTAACCACTTCATCGAAATCCCACATCTGCACCTTGAAGACTAATACACGGTGTTCATTTTCATTTATGATTCAACTGCACAAAATTTGACGTCATCAATAGCATCGCTGATGGAGCGAGTTTAAATCGCTTCCCCTAGCGGCTTGCGATCGTATTTTATGTGCTGACAGCAGTTTTGAGGCCTCCCTCTACCGGCAGGCAAACAAACTATTTGAGAGGTGGGTCCTGCCCACGTAATATAAAGGTGTGTAATTTCGCCTGGTGCGTAGATACAATAACTATTGTAGTTTGTTTTAATGAATATGAACACTATAAATGATGGATAAATATAAAAAATATCTTGCAAGTTGGTGTTTTTCTGTGAAGAGATATAACAATATAATTTAATAAAGGAATGCCAAATTAATAAAAGTATGAGTTTCAAAATATTTTAGTAAAGAAACAGATTCTTTTGTCCTTTCAACAGTGCAAGTCATATTGAATGATGAATGAATAAATAAATAAATGAGTAAATTAATGAATGAAATGCTATCCAGCATTCAGACAAATCCCTCAGAGTGTAATGTCAAAAGTGTCCAGGTATCGTCACGATTACTGTAAGAGGGGTGAAAGGAGAAGCACAACCACACTCAGAGTGCTGTAATTTGCTTACTGTTCTGCAAAAACTACTGCTTCTTCTCTGCAGAGGGCACTATGATTTCAAGATAAACTCACCAGTAAACTAGGACATCATTCTTGCTCTATAGGAGGGCGGGAAATAACAAATAAAAATGAACACAGTGTATAATCACTATCAGGTGTGTAGTATATGTATGTTTAGTGCTGTATAAGTACTTTAAGCAGAGGGTTTTTAGCACTGTTGATAATGTAATTACACACTGGCGTCATTGAATTATGTATAATTTCCCTCCTGTTATCGATATCTTGTTACTTTGTTTCTCTCTATTAAAATGTCACTGGAGTTAGAATGCAATGTTTTGCATAGAAATCACACAGACCATTGTTTTGTTTATATTCAATTAATATTCTAAGCATGTTTGTTTCCATGCAGTTCCAAGCGTTCAAGAACTGCCTAACATTTCTCTTAGGAGGTTGAGAAATAAGACCTTATCAAGGTAACTACATAATTAAGACTGGAAATTGGGAGTACTAGGTTTGAAGCCAAACATGTTGTATAAACACAACAGAAGTGGTGATGCATTAAATGGAGAAACAAATACACATGAGTGCTTCTGCATTTAGGCTACTAGCAATTATCTTTCTAGTTAGCTGAAAGGTCTGGAAGTACTCTAACCAAAAAAAAATCTGTCATCTTCTTCATCAGTGTGCCTATTGCTTCAACGCATCCCACAGTTGTACTTATGAGAAACAAACGTCACTCATGATTTGTATTTCTTATGCATTTAAATTGATATTTAATATCAACTTATTTAGGTAATATTAAAGAAACAAAAGCTACTTACTTGAGCACATTTGATAATTGGAAAAAGAGGACGTCCTTTTTGCTCTGAATCAGCAATAACCTCATCTACATATGCGAGGAATTTTCTATCCTCCTCTTTGTTTGCTTCAATTGCTTCATTAAACAATTTAGTATCCTCATCTTGCTCTTTTTTTAAAACTGCATACTTCTCTTTCTGTAATTGAAATGCGAAGTTAAAGAAGGGTGAAAACTGCTACAAGCATGCTTAAATTTCAAGAAAATCGTTAGCTTGATGCAGATGCCAGTAGTATATTTGGTTTCATGAAAAGGAACAATGCATGCTGCTGTTAAGTATTCTTAAAGTACTACTGGATCCTCAAAGACTGAGCATAGGTAAACAATCATGCATGGCATTTGTGTATATAAAAATATTACTGAAATATATGAAGCCTCAGTTTGCCAAAACTATCTGTTGGTTATAATTCAGCATGCTAGAACATTTAGTTTGACAAAGTATACAGAATTCTATTAGGAACACTTCATATAAAGTATAAAAATTCAAAGAAGTGTAGAGACAGTGTAGCACAAGTGAATAATAAAAGTGAATTGAGAAGATATTGACACATTTACTTTCTTGGAAGTGTTGAAAACAGTGTTGTTATGATAAATTAACTTTAAAGAGAGTCGATTAAAGACACTAGACAACACTAGACAACACTAGAAGACACTAGACTTAATGTCAGGACGGCACGTTGGACATGGTAGCTCAATGGGTTAGAGTGACTGGATGGAAACAGGAGATCCGTGGTTCAAATCCTGGCCTAGGGATTGAATTTTTCATGTTGACTCTATCTATCAAAAACCTTAGCCTATATATGGCTAGTATGAAGAAATGATTAATTTCCATCAATTAACTAAAATAATAAGAGTTAAATGATGAAGCCTAGGACTCAAGTACTTACAATAGTAAGTCGCCACAAACGGTGTATCTTGGATGCGAGAGCGCCTAGTGGTCTACTAGGGAAATATATGAGTCAAATGGAGAATTTAATATCAGGATGGCATGTTGGCCATGGTAGCTCAATGGGTTAGAGCGACTGGACGGAAATCAGGAGATCCGTGGTTCATATCCCGGCCATGGCATTGAATTTTTCATGTTAACTCTATCTATCAAAAACTTTAGCCTATATATGGCTAGTATGAAGAAATGATTAATTTCCATCAATTAACTAAAAAAAGAAGTATAACCAATTTGAATATAAATACATGCTCAGTACAAACTGACAAATGAGTGAGTAAGTAAGTGATGTTTTAGTGCCCGTCGACAGTGAGGTCATTTGGGCTTGGTACAAACTGACAAAATAAATCATAAAACTATTTGTAGTTGGTTTATTGACACTTGTCACTTACTTTTCTTATATTATTGAGGGATTGGTTTCAAAGGCCTTTGGAGCAGACAACAACAGATGCTAGTTGGAAAGAGGTTGAAAATGGAGGCAAAAGCCTTTGAAACTAGTCCCTCAATAATATAAGAAAAGTAAGTGATGAGTATTATTAAATTTTAGATGAGTCGTATTTCTTACACATCTGCTTCACTTTCGTACTTATTTTGAGGACATGTTTCGCAAATCTTCGTTTGCATCTACGGCTCTTGTGCGACTGACGCTAGATCCAGCAGTGTGGGTAATTCTGGGGTTGTTGCTGCCATCTGTTGATTTAGTGATGAACTGAAATGTGGGATTCTCTTCTAGCGGGATTTCAAAGTTCATTAGTTGGTTTTTATGTTTTCCTATGTATATCCTCTCCCATATGACGAGTTCACTATGTTTTTGTACGTATTTTAGTAATTCTGTGCTATCTTCAATTTCATGATTTTCAGACCAGAAATGAGCTGCTATTGCGGACTTATCAATATTTTTGTATCTTAAGTGCCTGAAGTGTTCTTTCTTTCTAGTGCCTATGTTTCTTTTTGTCCTCCCTATGTAAATTTTTTCACAGTCTTTACACTTAATCTTGTAAATCCCTGACTTTTCCTCTGGTTTTATCTTATCAGTATTATTACTGTGAAGTAGGTTATTAATGTTGTAATTGTTTTTTGGTGCCAATGTGTGTCAATAAACCGACTACAAATAGTTTTATGATTAATTTTGACATCACTGTTACTAAATTCCTACAAACACACATGTCAAAATAAACTTAAAAACTTACTAGTAAAACATACACAGTAAAGAAAATGACCACAATATCATTGGTAAAATACAATAATAATAGTACTAAACTGATAAAATACAACACAATTAAAAACTAGTGAACATAAAGTAAAACACAAAAAGAACTGAAAAATAATTAAGATTAGCTATTATTTTCAATGTATTCTCAAACAGAATAATATGGCGAGATTCAACTGTATTGGAACACCACAGTGAAGCGAAAAATTATTAAATTTTAGATGAGTCGCGTTTTTTACACATCTGCTTCACTTTCGTACCTATTTTGAGGACATGTTTCGCAAATCTTCGCTTGCATCTACGGCTCTTGTAGAATAATATGGGTTAGCAAGCAATCTGTTAAAAAGCCTGTCTTTAAATCTGTCGTAAGGTAATTGAATTAAATCAGCTGGTAAGGTGTTACACAACTTTATATCCAGTGCTTCAAAGCTATTCTGCGATTTGGTAATCTGTGATGTGGTATATGAATTAAATTGTTACTTCTAATATTATAATTTACATCTTGTCTATATTGATGGGTAGATAAATTTTCCTTTATATACAAGTGGGGACCCAAAAGAAACCAGATTGTTGTCGCAAAAACTTTATCGATGAACCTTTTTACAAAATTACTTCATTCACCTTCAAAATACTCTCCATTACATGTGCTGCACTTGTCAAGTCTGTTTTCCCACTGTTGGAAGCATGTTTGGAACTCTTCAAGTTTGATATTGTCCAGTGCCCTTTGCGAAGCTGTTTTTACCGCCTCTGCATTGTCATAACACTCCCCTTTTAGCGTTTTTTTCATTTGTGGAAATAGGAAAAAGTCGCATGGGGCTAGGTCCGGTGAATACGAAGCATGGGGAACGACAGACCACCTCTCAGATGCCAAATACTGGGTCACTCGTAAGGTCATGTGTGCTGGAGCATTGTTGTGATGCAGAAACCAGTCACCTGATCGCCAAAGTTCAGGGCATTTCTTCCCCACATCCTCTCGCAGATGCTTAAAACATCCAAGTAAAAGTGCCGGTTAAAAGTCTGGCCAGGGGGTACGAATTCCCGATGCACAATTCCACGAACATCAAAAAAGACAATGATCATCGTCTTCACATTTGACCTCACTTGCCTTGCTTTTTTTGTTCTGGGAGAGTTGGGAGTCCTACACTGGCTTGATGCTTGCTTGGTTTCTGGGTCATACCCGTGACACCAACTCTCATTACAGTCACCTGAATGACTTTGTTCAAGAAGTTTGGATCACGTGCAATCTCTGTTTTCAAGTCCTGACACACATTCATGCGGATGGTTTTGTGCTCCTGTGTGAGAAGGCGCGGAACAAATTTAGCAGCAACACGTCTTATGTGCAAATCCTCCCCCAAAATCCGCTGGCACGAGCTCCAACTGATTCCTGTCGCTGCTGAAATTTGGTCGATCATTTGGCGACAATCCTCGTTGATCTTTTAGCGGACCTTTTCAATGTTCTCCTCATTTCACGATGTTGAAGGGTGTCCAGAATGAGCTTGCTCTTCAACACACATCTCACCACGTTTAAAGCGCCCAAACCACTCGAAAACCTGTGTGCGGCTCATAGCATCCTCCTAGAAAGCTTCCTGAAGCATTTGGTGTGTCTCTGTTGCAGTTTATTTGAGCAGGAAACAAAATTTCACACACACTCTTTGTTCTTTTAAAGTTGCCATAACGACTTCGCAGAGGTAACCCGCCAAGAGTCAGAGAAACACAATACCACACTTGCACGTTCAGCTCTACACTGACCACTGACGCCGCCTGCACAGCTTTCATGAAGGTCTCTACTAGCACCATCTAGCGTGAGAACCCTGCACTACGTCAATGAATGGCAGCACCCTCGGAGTCCGGTTTCTTTTGGGTCCCTCCTTGTAAATGAGTACAGCACAAATATACAAGTTTACTACAGTCATAATTCTCAATTTAACGAAAAGTAGCTTGCAGTGTGCCAACTTTTCTGACTCTTTCATAATACGGATAATCATTTTTTGCATTACAAGGATACTATTAATATGAGAGCTATTACCCCAAAGTAAAACTGCTGTGGAAAAAAGCAAAATATGCAGATATGATAAATCTGTCAACTACACAGGTTTTTTAAATTTCTATTTAGAAAAATGGCTCTAGAGAGCTTAGCACTAATAAAGCTTGGAGACAGCTTTAATAAAACAGGTTAGTCATCCCATGGATCTTTCCGTATGGGAAGAGATCTTCACTAATAAAAATTGTCTTAGAATCATGAATTTTGAAACTCTACCACCAGACATCTTTGACAAACAAATCATGCCATGTACCAACGACATGGAGAAGCAGGAAAACACTACAACCTGCACTAGTCGAGAATCAGCTGATGATGGGAGCAACAGCTCTTGAAACATGTCCTGTGAAAAACAATATGAGTGAATCTTCTCGATTCACTTTTATTTTAACATTTCATATGTTAATTATTAGTGCAAGTGAGTGTTATTCATTTCACTTATTTATTATTTACAGCTGAATTTGAAAGTGCAAAAATATGAGAAGAAATTGTACCACTATCATGGTGCTAGGGGATTAATTTTCCTCTAGCCCTTATGCATTTAAGTATCGAGCTGAGAAACAGAAACTCTGGATTGAATAGAGCCACCAGCAGGATGCTTGGTATGAGAGTGAGAGAAGTAGATGACAGAATGAGGGTGAAATGAATGAAAGGAAAGATGATAATGGAGCAATTGTTGGAATGATGGTGCGGGAAACCAGAGATAATGGAGAAAACCTGCCCATGTTGTCCACCCAAATCTCATATGCATTTGCCTAGGATCGAACCTGGGCCACCTTAGGGAAAGTCAAGCAGTCTAACCGCTTGGCAGCGGCAGGGCCTAAAAATAAATGGCTGATGAATGCTAAAATTCACTAGTACAAAATTCTGTAAATTGTGCTATAAGAAAATAAATTATAATTCTATTTAAAAAGAGAACTCTGTAAGTCATTCATGCACTTTTAACTCTCACTCATAAAAATGCATTAATAAAAGTAGCCAAATCACTGAAAATGTTCTTGCACCACTCATATATGAAATAGACAGTTTTAACTGATTTCTGAAAATGTGAATAGAATAGAATACTTTATCTGTCACTTTACACTTACATAGTTAAGCAATGCTCGTAAATTGGTGACTCATCAAGATTTAAGATTAAAATTTAAAAACTAAGACTACAATATTTACTAAGTATGGTAAAGCAAAGAAATATCACGTACAATACATAGATTTCCTAAAATTATGTGCTAAGATACATTGAGATCATGGTACATAAAAAAGAAGCTCAAGTGGTTCTTCCTTGATGCATTTGAATCCCCGAATCACCTACTTGTTTTTGAATAACTTATATGTTTATGTTTTATGTTCGAGCATTTAATAAAAGTTCTCCAAGTAATATTCTGTAATGGAACCGCCCTCTTGGCGCTCGCATGTCGATAATGCAGTTAGCTTACTTCCCGATTAGTGATTCGTAAATCAAAAGGTCAAGGTGACCATAACAATTGTGGTGAATGAGGAGTGGTTGAAGGGGCAGAATGCACTGCTGGTTACCATGGCTACGGATTCGATTCATAGAAGCCATATATTCTGCACCAACTCGTGTTGCCAACACAACACAGGATCTTCTTCCTACTTTTTCGTTTATTTGAAAAGAAATTTGTTGGTAGAAGTGGTAATCTACTTGAAGCAAGCTTCACATGTTATGTGCTACTGTTTATTATCATTCATAAACAATAAATAAATCCCTGGCATGACTGCCCTAAAAGGGTCAAGGCTAACCAACCCAACTGCCACCTTCACACTCACTTACACACGGCAGAGGTGGGTGATCATCCAACCGATAAGGGAAGGAGATGTGGTCCGCATCTCGGCATCCCTCAGCCAGAATGTTGGTTTTCGTGACCAGGGCCGCTTACCTATCGTAATCTCCTCACTTTCCTCACGATGCTGAGTGGGCACCATTCCTATACCCGGGACTTAAAATCTGCACCCCATGGATGAGATCGAATCCGGGCTGCTTTCTGTGGCCATGGACCAAGGCATGCTGCCGTAGCCCGCTACGCCACGATGCAGGACTCCTGAGTAAAAACGTAATTTTTTATGTGATCAGTGATTATTGTCTGAAATGTGAAGTGTTTAATTTTTCATATTTAAGGGATTTACAATGTATCCAACACATGACTTGGTGTGTCTCCAAAAACCCTTTTCTTTATGGAAAAATGATGACGAATGCTTCATGGTAAATGTCGGTAGGCCAACATCAGTGCTATGTTTAGAAAAACTTTGTGGCGGAGCATCTTCAAAATACACCAAGAAATTTAAGTCTCGTTGGTATGAGGAACATGATTGTGTTGGATTGAAGGAGCTGAGAAAAAACACTAACAAAATTGTAAAATACAATGAGAACGTTAATCTTAACAGACTTCTCATGCAATATCCCATTAGGGAAGATGACAAGAAATGACATTTGGTGGACATAATGAAAGCGAGGTCTCTTTAAATAAAGGTAATTTTAAGGAACTTTTGGATTCATATACAGAGGATGCAATGATGCAATACGGATTTTGCGAATTTAGGTTAGCCAATTTTCTGAGTCACCTAATCAATTCGCCCAGAGCCGTGCCTGAAATGAAGTACATCAAAGTTTTTTGTCAATGACAACAGATTCTCCCAGTAAATCATCAATGATTTGGCTTATACACACAACAGAATATCAATCACTGGTTACATTTAAGATAAAATAGATAGTTACCACTTGTTGATCACATATTTCTTTGCACTCTTTGTTAAGCTGATCCTTCTCCTCCCTTCTTTGCTGAAAATATCTTTTGTTGACCTCATTTTGCTTTAATCTTAGTTCCATTATTTGTTTTTGTAGCTCCAAAGCTTCCCTTTTTTCCTGTCTTTGTCTTTCTAGGAACTCTTTGTGATATTGAATTCTATCATTTTTCATTTTCTCTCTTAAAGCTGCTCTTTTAGTCTTGTGGCTCTCAAACCTTAAAAATAGTAAAAACCTTCAAAACACCTTTTATGTAACCATTGCACTAAATAACTTTACAGTTTAAAAGTACAGAAATACAAACAAATCATGTAAAACATTCTCCTTATGCAATGTTTTGAATGTGCAGTTACATACATTAGCTACTAAGTGACCAATAAAATGCTAAATTTCTTCCTTCAGTATACTCTTGTCCTCATTTAATAACTTTGTCCTCAGAGTAGGAAATGGGATTAATCTAAACTTATGTTTATTATCTATAATTGTACAGACATGTCTAAAATCATGTACATATATAAAAAGGCAGAAATAAACTCAACTGAACTGAATTAATTACTAATCAATGAAAAACCACTATTTTAGTTCTATTACTGCTCCACATAATGCATGTTGAAGATGTTGCATTGTATATACTTCTTTATGTCTCTTTAGCATGCACCAACGTGTGCTGCTGGTAATCTCTCTACATCCACACAAGTTTACCTCTTACACGGAGGTGCAAGCAACTGATATTCGCTTGGAAACTGCTCCACTTCATTGTTCATTGGGCGGCTACAATATCTACTAATTCTTACATCTTTTTGGAGTAGATTCCACCCCTTGAGTCTGGAAGCTAAAACTTCTGCTTGCTGTTTAGACAGATTTAAATCACGAATCAGGTCACTAAGGTCTTGCTGATTGGGAAAGTATGGTTCTGATGAACAGCTACTGTCTTCATATGTAAGATCATTTGTATTTTCACTGATACATTTGGAGTTTCAGTCAGGTCAGAACCAGTTATCACTTAAGGTCGTATCTGCATATACTGGTACGGGGAACTCTTCACTGTGTAAGACAGGTCTCATTGCAGATTGCAAATTCGGATACTTAACTGTATATTTTGTTTTAGATGTGATTACTTTAATATTTGTCAAACAAAAATAAGTCAGTTAAATGATCCTTCGGTTCCCTCCAAATCATGGGAATTGCAAATGGCATATGATGTGTACCATTTTTCCACCCAGTCAGCAGTGTAACACACGAAACACAGCATGTATTTGGGGCCCAGCTCTTATCAAAATCACCAACTTGACAGCCAAAGTAAAGTTTATAACACTTCTTTACAAGTGGGGTCAAATTTCGCCTCTGAGACTTGAAGGTCAGCTCACCACAAATATAGCAGAAATTATCTGCATGATTTACACAATTCTTGGCATGATGAAAAAATAAAGCGCAGAAATACAACATGCACAACATACACAATACACTTCTAAACAGAAAGGAAGGAAATATTTCACTACTCAACAATCTCACAGTCAGCTCAATACTGACACATCACAATGCCAAACAGGTCTGAACATGTCTAAACAACAACAATGAACCTGCACAGTCATGTTTTATTGCACTTCAGCATGACATTGCAAATAATTTCAATAATACAGCTTGAGTAAAATAGCTACATATGAGGTAACGGTTCCTATGACAGGTCAAAGAAAATGCTGATGGGAAAATTCTGACTACATATCTGAATTCAGGATGGAAAATGCCACTAGATTCACTATTCAGATCTCTTGTGAAAAAAACATTGTCGACCAGTGTTACACAAAATTAGTTTCTATGTAGTAAAGATGATTTAATGAACATTGATAATTAAACATAGGAAATTCTCAAAAATCAAGAAGATCTAGATTATAAATACTGTGAGGCAGGAAGACAATGCTTTCATTATCAAGTCCTGAGCAACACACACACACACACACGCACGCGCACACACGCGCACGTACACCCACACGCGTGCACGCACACACACACACACACAATAAATCCTTTAAACAATTATTTATTTTCTCTCAATAGAAAAGCAGTACATTTACTTCCAACAAACTAATGGATTTTACTTCCTGCCTTCAGCAGGATAATATCCTTAATGCAACATGATTTTGTTATAAAAGAAAAGCTCATGCATAAATGGCTTCCAGAAATTGGTTCCTTTTACAGCACTACAAAGTGGTAACATCTACTCCATAATCTGTATTATCCACTAGCTTTTAATACTTATCTCATTCTCTGTGGAGTAGCAAAGCTTGTCCTGAAATTCAAACTACGTTATATCAAAAACGTGAAATTCCACTAAAAATAAAAATAAATATATAAAAGGTGTATGTCAATGAAATGTACATAATTGTGGGGTAAGAATTACTTCCTCTTTTACAGTTACAAGTTATGAAAAAGTCATTCACTATGAATTTGGTTGGGCAATTTACTGACAAAATCTTGTGCCGCATTCCAGGAAAACAATGAACCTCTATACAAAATTTGATATTTTACAGACTTAATGTCCTCTAAGTCATTTATACATACATACTACATATATACACACAACCTTATTTACCTTCTCTACCGACTACATATGTGATGGGCAAAGCATTAAACTATATAACAAAATCCTTTCATGGAAGTGTTGAAAACAGTGTTGTTGTATAAATTAAATTAATTGGGAGTCGATTAATAACACAAAACAACACTCACTTTCAAATTTTCCCGGAACCGGTTTCTGAGGCCTTCCCTCTATCTTCAGCCGGACATCGACTTGTTCTCATTGGTGTAGCTGGCAATATTTTGTCATCGGTCTCCTCTGGTGGCGGTTCGAGGAACTTGCTGAACAAATCTTTCTGGGGGATGTCGAAATTGAATACTTTGTTCCTATTTTTTGAAATAAAGATTTGTTCCCATGTGGACAGTTCTTCTTTTCCTGTTGTATGTTTTAGTAATTTTGGTTCTGGATTTATGTTGTGGTTTTTTTCCCAAAAATGCGTGGCAACTGCTGATTTTTCTAATTGTTTGTATTTTATGTTCCTAAAGTGTTCCAAAAGAAATTTAGAAACAAGAGCAAAGGAACACTTTAGGAACATAAAATACAAACAATTAGAAAAATCAGCAGTTGCCATGCATTTTTGGGAAAAAAACCACAACATAAATCCAGAACCAAAATTACTAAAACATACAACAGGAAAAGAAGAACTGTCCACATGGGAACAAATCTTTATTTCAAAAAATAGGAACAAAGTATTCAATTTCGACATCCCCAAGAAAGATTTGTTCAGCAAGTTCCTCGAACCGCCACCAGAGGAGACTGATGACAAAATATTGCCAGCTACACTAATGAGAACAAGTCGATGTCTGGCTGAAGATAGAGGGAAGGCCTCAGAAACCGGTTCCGGGAAAATTTGAAAGTGAGTGTTGTTTTGTGTTATTAATCGACTCCCAATTAATTTAATATATAACAACACTTTGCACATCTTCTAATTTACTCTATAGCGTAGGAAAGGTCATAACAAATAAAACACACAAGGATCTTCTGGCATTCGTAATGAGCATAAATTTATTTGTATTTATTGTGCATGAGCATTTTTAAGACAAGTTTAATTTAATGTCAATGATATGTTAATACTTCTTCTGAATGTAGATTTTTATGTCCCTATCTTGAGTAAAATTTACGTATAATTTTTATGCAATTAAATCATGAAAGACTTTCTGAACTGTTAGTTTTTCCAAATAGTTTGGTAATCTCAGTCCTAAGAATATTGTGGCACCTTACAACGGTGAACATCCTCAAAATATGTATAGAATGTTATGTCCAGGATGGTAACTATGAGAGGTAAATTGCCATCAAGATAGCTGGATATACCATCATTCTAGCACTCAAAAGATACAGTTTGTCTCATGATGAACAAACAAAATATCCTCTATGTAGTTACTAAGATGTGATATGACTGGCGTGTTTTAGAAGCAATAGTTGCCCAGCTTCTAGATGAAATATTCACCTCCGAGCACTCGTTTAATTGCCTTCTTGTTGCTGCGATATTCGGTACTCTAGTGCCAATCATCATATTAGGTTTGAAGGGTGATTCACAAAACCTCAACGTTTCTTGTAGAATGCAATGAACGCAAAGTTGGAGGCCACATACTTTAACCTCCCAGAAATGACGAGGTTGCCAAACGTTCCTATCGTATCCTACGGAAGATTTTAGCCACAGAGAAATTGTTGAGATGTTGAAGGCCGATGTAACTTTGCTGCTGCTCACTTATGGCCGAAACTCTCCGTAGATTATGATGAAGAAGAATACTTGATGGCGCGTCGAGTGAAGTATTTTTACTTGATTGACAATAATCGCAGGATGAATCCATGTTGTGTCTTAGGATACTTCTGAGGACACTACCTCCGGTATCAGTCACACCAGACCTCCAGACAATTCTGCAACCTTTGTGCATACATTTATTTGTATTTACTGATCATGAAAAGATGTAAGGCAAATTCATTTTAATATTAACATATGTATTAAATTTCTCCCTAATGCAGATTTACCAACATGTCTGATAACTTAATCAGCAATTGTAATTATTACGCACATAAATCGTAAACTCCTTGTGCACTGTTATTTTTTAAAATGCTTTTGTAATCTAAATCCTGAGAATTTTGTGGCACGTTACCAAGAATGACGCTTGGTGAACCACAAGACATTTATAGAATGTTGTATCCAAGATGATGATGGACTATTCTCATCGCAGAATATTCTGGAATCATACCTCCTGAACTATAACTTATTTGTCGTTATGTTCTAAAGGAATCTCTAAGGAATGCCAGTAATTATCTTATGCGATGAAAGAACTGAAGATACCCACAATACTGTATGACTAATTGAATTTTCTGAAACACTCATCAAACTGCTTTTACAACTAAATAAAATTGTAAATTACAGGAAAAGAACTCATATAAAGAACATGTTTACAAACAAATGACTATCACTTCATACAATTGTTATATTCTTCTACCACTTAAAAAAGAGAGCACAGATCTCAAGGCCATCACAGTCTTCGATATTCTTCTTATACTTAGTTATTATAAAATTCAAATTTACGAAAATCATTCTTGTAAATGAAATTGTGAGGTGCGGTGATTTTTCGCTGCTTCATTACATATAATTGTAAATGGCTAACAAAATTTATAACTAGATCTCTAAAATAAGATGCTGAATTTAAATAAGAAGTCTGAAACTCAACAGACTTTTATTTTGGAATTCAAAGACCGTGCACGCGCACGCACGCACGCACGCACGCACGCATGCACCCACCCACACCCACACCCCCACCACCCACACACACACACACACACACACACACACACACACACACACACACACACACACACACACACACACACACGCACACATGGAGACACAGTGACACATTTGTACAGGAACTTTTCCAATGGGCGCATTTCTGGATTTCGGCAACTCTTAAAGTTGTATTTGCAGTGAAATCTCGTGGTATTTGTGTGAACTGCAATCCTCTCTAGCGATTAAACCCTCCCTCTTATATATATCACTTCCCTTCCCCATTGTCTCTTCATTTTCAAATATACATTTTACGATTTCTTACTTATCAAGTTTCCCCATGCTACTTGTCCTCTACCCTATTCTTAATTATTGTCAAAATCCTTTACATTTCTTTCTCTCTCCTGCCAGATATCCCCCATCCCTGTTCTATCCATTGTTCTTTCAAGCTCCGACCACTAACTATCTTTATATGTAGAGTTCTTATGTTGTTCTAAACAGATATTTAATATATCATCATCCTTCTTTTTTACAGCTATACCAGTATTTTAAGCATCTTTTTATAAATACCCCACTTCTATAGGGTCTTCCCAATTCCCCCCTAGTTACTCCATTTGGCATTTATTCATTCAAACCTAATACCTCTTTACAAAACTGTTCGTATGTGTGTTCTAAATGCTTTCTAATCTCATTAGACCCCATAAAAGCGCACCATATACCATCTTTGATTCTGCTATTGCTTCATATATTCTTTCAAGCCACTTTACTGACATATCAGCAGGGGCGGCTGGTGACTCTAAAACCGGTGGTTCACAAAGTTATCCATGCAATTTAATTTTTTTAAAGTAACAAACTGTTACTATAGACTGCTATATACACAAGTTAACGGTAATTCACAGCATATAACACAATATTCATATTTCAAAAACACTCTGGAGCATAACGCTCTTCTAATTATACAGCTAAAAATGGGGAGGCTTTGATTTCTTTTGATATCCCTTCATGACAGACTTCAAGGGTACATTGCAAGATTTCGTTCTGGATTGTCTTGGAGGTCACCTTAAAGATTGTAGTATTCTCCAGTTGGGTTTTTCAGAACACAGTCTAGCTCTGCACTGAAGTTTATCAGTTCTCGAAAAATACCAGGATTGCTTGACGTAGCTGACTCATCGTGTCCTATGAGGGATAGGTCGATGGTATCTCAGCTAGCTCCAGTGGACCTGTTTACCGTTACCAACAGCAAGTACAGTCCTCCATTCATATTGGAGATTGTGTATGGTGATGTAACTGCCATAATTTAAAAACTGATGCCATTTGACAACGTTAATTTTGTTTGATATAATGGACTCCAGAGTTAAATGTTCCAGAGGTAAAATAGCCCACCATCAGATCTCAAGTGTGAGTATCCTTGGTTGAAGAATTTGAGATCTTGAATTGGAATGCAAGAGAATTTAACCAAACAAAACGACTGAAATTATAAAAGTACAAACAAAACCTCATGAAAGTGAATACTGTGAAAAGTAACTTTCAGGCTATCTTCCCTAAAAAAGAAGCAACTCAATATTACCTTCAGTTATGATAATAACCAATAATCCAAAAGTGAAAATTCTCAATATATTGGAATATTAATTCTGGTCAAAAAATCATAATATTTCTAAAGACATAAAACTTTTGGTACCGGCAAAAAAGTATTGGGAATTAACAGTTTGGGAAAATATACACATTGTGAAGAACAAAAAGAGAGCAATGAACTTCAAAATTCCAATAGTAGATGACGTAATTCAACTCATTGAACAGCACCAGGAGAGGGAGGCGGTACCTGAAGAACCAGTAGAACATCAGCTGATGATGGGGACGCGGTGTCCTTGAAACATGTCCTAATAACAAAAGTAAGTGGAGCTTAAGTGTTTTTACAGTTCGAGAATTGGTTTAAAAAAGTGTTTTGATATTGGAATATTGTTGGCCAAAAAAAGTAACCTGGACAAACATGTTGAAAAAATCAAAGATAAAGCAACCAACTATTTTAAGATATCATAACACTTTGAGGAACTAAATGGGTTGTTCAAGGTCTACATTATATACATCATTAAATACATATATAAGCCAAGTTCTTAAGAGCTGTGGAGTTGTACTGATAGCAATATCACCTTCAACCTCTGTGCCCACTGACTCCCCACCATGCATGTATAGTTTTCAACCAATCAAATTAACTTTTGGAAAGGTAGAGTCAGAGTGAAAAGTTGAATGCCATAGCCAGCATTTGAACCATGGATGTCCCAGTTTCATCTGTTTGCTCTTAACCATTGACCTACAATGACCAACATGCCAACATGATATTAAATTCTCCAACTGACTCACATTTTTCCTGGTAAATCACTAGACACACTGACTCTACCTTTGCAAACTTTAGCCTACTCACGGCTAGTGTAAAAGAACAAGTCATTTCCAAATCAACTTTTTACTATCTTACCTCATCAACAATGAACACCAGTTTTTATTTCCAACAATAACAACATTGCACATCAAATCATGCCCTCTATTTTATAATTTTTATACCCATACATTTGTCTTTCGCTCACTATACATTCATACGAACCTCTTCTGCTAAGCCGCTCCATTTATCTTATTCACATAAATTAGCCTTTTTACTCCTTACCCCTATTATCCACGTGAGTTAAACAATAATTTTTCTAATGCTCATGATAATGTTTTCAAATTTCCTGCTCTTAAACTACCTAAATTCAAAGATTAATAACAATGCGTGATTGGAAAAATTTAGTAACAGTGATGTCAAAATTAATCACAAAAACTATTTATAGTCAAAATTTAATTGTATTGGAACACCACAGTGAAGCGAAATAATTATTAAATTATTGATGAGTCGTATTTACTACACATCAGCTTCACTTACGTACCTAATTTGAGGACATGTTTCACGAACCATCGTGTAATAAATACGACTCATCAATAATTTAATATTTATAGTCAGTTTATTGACACTCATCACTTACTTTTTTATATTATCGAGGGACTAGTTTCAAAGGCCATTGCCCACCAGCAGATAATTTGACAAAGAAGTTCATAGTTCCACCGCCGGAGAGAGGAGAGCAGACGACAACAGATGCTAGTTGGAGAGAGGTTGAAAATGGAGGCAATGGCTTCTGAAACTAGTCCCTTGATAATATAAAAATTTAAGTGATGAAGTGTCAATAAACTGACTACAAATATCGAGATTCAACTGTATTGCTAAATTTACTTACCACCCCTGGGCCACAAAAAAGTTCCAAAAAATATTCAAGAAATACAATATAACATTGGCACCAAAAAACAATTACAACATTAAAAACCTACTTCACAGTAATAATACTGATAAGATAAAACCAGAGGAAAAGTCAGGCATTTACAAAATTAAGTGTAAAGACTGTGAAAAAATTTACATAGGAAGGACAAAAAGGAACATAGGCACTAGAAAGAAAGAACACTTCAGGCACTTAAGATACAAAAATATTGATAAGTCCGCAATAGCAGCTCATTTCTGGTCTGAAAATCATGAAATTGAAGATAGCACAAAATTACTAAAATACGTACAAAAACATAGTGAACTCGTCATATGGGAGAGGATATACATAGAAAAACATAAAAACCAACTAATGAACTTTGAAATCCCGCTAGAAGAGAATCCCACATTTCAGTTCATCACTAAATCAACAGATGGCAGCAACAACCCCAGAATTACCCACACCGCTGGATCTAGCGTCAGTCGCACAAGAGCCGTAGATGCAAGCGAAGATTTGCGAAACATGTCCTCAAAATAGGTACGAAAGTGAAGCAGATGTGTAAAAAACGCGACTCATCTAAAATTTAATGACTACAAATAGTTTTTCCAATTAACAGCAATGTTAGTGCCATTTAACCAAAGGTTTAACATTATTCTACTGGGATAATCCAAAGTAATAATTGCGACAGATACATTTAGCAAATACAAAACATATTGTGACAATGGCAATCGTAGGCTTGTCATGGAGAATTGAGTGGCAACATGGGAGTTGCAGGAGAGACACACCTATGAGCGATCACTAGCTGACATCACGAAAACATCACAAAGCCGAAGCAAACTGTACAAACACTGAGTAATTCAAAAAGGTTCAATTGTCAAAAACTTCTTGCAGCACTGGCAGGTTGTATAAGTTCTGATGCAAGGCTTAGCAATGTAGCATTGCGAGTTTTGAGTATCAGTTAATTGAATGCGGCTGAGTGCGGCTCTGTGGTGAGGAGTCAATGCAGTGAAGCAGTTCAATGAGTCAGTGAGTCAGTCAGTTGAGTTGTGTGAGTTGACAGAGCAGTGCAGAGAAGTGCATTACTCTGCAAGAGTATAGCAAATTCTAAGCTCTGTGATGAGGAATCAGCGGGCAGTGTGAACAGTGCAGTGAAGCAGTTCATGAGCAAATATTGGAGTCATTGTGTTCAGAGTCAGCGAGCAGCTCCATGTAAGAGGTAAACTTATGTGTGCATCAGAGAGATGACTAGCACCACAAGTTGGTGCAGGCAACAAAGACATAAAGAGGCATAAAAGATGCATGTCAAAGTTGTATATTTGTGTAAAAGAGAAAGTGATTGAAAACTAACATTGGCTAATAAGTTCAGTGACAAATAAAGAAGTTTAAGGTGAACTTCTTTTGTGTTCTTGTCTCAATATTATATTACTCTATTTTAATGACAGATTCACTGTTAAGAAACTAAAACATACCTAATATTATTCTCATTGATTGTTTTCCACAGTAGGGCTTCTTCCTGTGGTTCTGTATCTATCATGCTGGCCATCAAACAAAGGGCTGTTTTTTCTATCTTCTTCATCTTGCTGTCCTGGAGCTGTAGGATCATAGATTATATCTATGATTCAGTCTCTAACATTTTCAGATAAATGTTATAAAGATTTTTAATGAACATATGATTCTATACAGAAAAAAAGTGATGATGGATGAAAGGGAGAAGAATATTTTAACAATTATTTGGTCAGTTCACAATCCTACCTCTTTCTCCTTTTGTTGACGAAGCTTTGCTACCTCATTTCTGAGTTCATTATAGGCAGAAATAGCCTGATCTTGAGTTTCTTTCTGATGTTTCAAATTTTCCCTAATGAGCCTCTCACTTTCCATGTATTCTAGAAATTTTCTTAGTAAATCCTCCTTTTCAGCCTTTTCCTGAAATTACAAAGATATACAAACTATATTTTATTTGAAAGGGTAGAGTCAGAATAAAAAATTCAATGCCATAGCCATTTCATTTTTCAGTCTGACTATCCTTTCATAGTACATCCTACACACGGCTAGTGTGAAAGAACAATTAATTTCCTAGATTTTATTTAATTTTCTATTTTATTTACTTGTGCCTCTGTTCTGGACACACTATTTTCATCTAAAATCTATTTTTCTATACGGTTAGTTGGTTACCAACATGGCCCATATGGCATCCTTGGCCTTTGAGGTAACCTCGCCCCACCATGTGATGTCTGAACCCATTTCTCAGGTAGAGGCACCCAGAGGGCGGTGACTATTACCTCCAATCTTAGGGTGCTGGTGAAGATGACGGTGAGGCGAGAGGACCTACAGCTTATACCTTAGTCATCACTAAGCACTTTTTACTATCTAATTAGTTGTAGATATGTGTCATACCTTAAGCTTTTCCCTGATATTTGATTCCTTCATTTTTTGCTCCATATATATTATATTTTCTTTATCCCTTTCTATTTCCATATTTTCTGCTTGTCTAGTAGACTCTTTTCTCTCAGTTATCCTGAAAAACATCATACACATAAATACACCTTATACCTTCATATACTGTATATTTTTGGTCAATACAAATTAGCTCTCAATGAGATTAAGACTTCCTTAAAAAACCTAATATGTTCAATTGAATGCTGTGACTGTAGTCAAATTTATACTGGAAAAACCAAAAGAAATTTCGAAACAAGAGCAAAGGAACACTTCAGGAACATAAAATACAATTAGAAAAATCAGCAGTTGCCATGCATTTTTGGGAAAAAACCACAACATAAATCCAGAACCAAAACTACTAAAACATACATCAGAAAAACAAGAACTGTCCACATGGGAACAAATCTTCATTTCAAAAAATTGGAACAAAGTATTCAATTTTGACATCCCACAAAAAGATTTGTTCAGCAAGTTCCTTGAACCTCCACCAGAGGAGACCTCCAACAAAATATCGCCAGCTACATCACTAAGAACCAATTTATGTCCGGTTGACAATGGAGGAAAGTAGCCTCCAAAACATGTTCCAGGAAATTTAAAAGTGTTGTTTAGTGTCATTAATCAACTCATCTTTAAATTTAATTTATTACAACACTGTTTTCAACACTTCCATGAAAGGTAAATATGTTAACAGAGATTAAAAAAGTGATGTTAGTGTTACTAGTAGCGACTCATCTTAAATAAATACATCTTAATGCATCACTGTTTCTAGCTTCTTCGATATATAAAAATTACAAATTGGTGCTACAAGCAAAAAGAGATAGCAATTATATAAACCATTCTATAATAAAAACTGAATTTTCAAACATTTATTGGTTTTATACAAATATAACTATTAGTCACAAAAAAACTCCACTTATCTTAAGAAAAATTATGTCAATTTTTCTTAATAGTTGAATTAGTTGAAGTTGAAATCAATATCACGAAACCTTTTTTGTGTCCTCAGTCAACAACACATTCGTTGTTAAGGAAGTTACTAAGTTATGTTTTTCCCAGTATTACTAAAATCTGAAAATGAAACAAACTTAAGAACAGAATCAACTGCTGGTATTTCAAAATTCATTATGCGATATTTATTTTTTAAAATAAATACCTTTTCCAAACCATTAAATCTATTGGACCATTTAATTGTTTTAATAATTTATCTTCAGGATTTATTTCATGGTTAAATGACCAAAAATGATCTGCTACAGCCAATTTATTAGTTTGTTTATACTTAATGTTACGAAAATGTTCTTTCGTTCTGGTTTCCAAATTACGTTTTGTCTTACCAATTTAAACCTGATCACAATCTAAACAATCAAATTGATAAATACCAGATTTTTTATTATTAGGAATTTCATCTTTTTCAGAGAAATGTAGTAAATTTTTAATACTATATTTCTTTTGAGGAACCAAAGTTATACCAAACTCTTTAAACACTTTTTGAAATTGTTTATAAAACCAAGGATGGTAAGTAAATTTTTTAAAATTATAATCGTCTTTTATTTTTTAAGGTTAGAAATATCATTAACAGTTTTTTGATATTTAAATTTGTCAATCTTCTTTTGTATAAAGTCTTTATTAAAACTGTTAATTAAAGTCATATTAATAATATGTTTATATTCTTTATGAAATTCTTCTTTATTCAGGGGTATATTTATTAATCTATAAATCAAACTATTGAAACAGCAAATTTATGTGGAAAAGGGTTAAACTTCTTTTTTATGTAATTATCAATATAAGTAGACTTCCTATAAATACCAAAATCTAATTTATTATTATTTATTATTATCTTCAAATTCAAAAAAGGAAGAAAACCATCAATTTCAGTTTTTAATGTAAATTTTATAGCTTTATCTTGTAAATTTAGTAATTTTAAGGCATCGTTAATTTGTTTATCAGGAACAATAGCAAAAATATCATCAACATATTGATACGATATAAGACCTGAAGCTTTCCTGGCAATGAATATGCTCAAGTTGTTCTCGGGAAGCAAGCCAGGTGAAAAGACGATTAGAAATCAATGTTTCAGGAGTGTGCATCTCTCCCATCATCAGGATATATCATCATATGCTGATGATGGGAGAGATGCACGCTCTCGAAACGTCGATTTCTAATTGTCTTTTCACCTGGCTTGCTTCCCGAGAACAACTTGAGCAGAAAGCTCATTATTTAATAACATCTAAATCAATGATACACACATGACAACCTAAACATGTAACCACCCTATTACTCTTAAAGGAATAGTGCAATACAAGCTGTATAAATTACCATTTTTCATCTAAATGCACATGTGAGCAAGGAAAATGTAATAGATAATGTATTAAAGCAGCAATGCCAAAAGTATTCTAATTATATAATGTGCTACATTAACTAATAAAATAAAGAGGTCCTTACTGTGAAATTAATTCATCTCGAATCAATTTCTTTTTATTTATGAAGTTCCATCGCTCTTTCCTTTTGTTCTGTAAGTAATCTTTGTACTGTTTTTTGTATTGCTCTATAGATTGGTCATGTAATTTTTTAAAGTCTTCTTTCAGTTTCCTTTCAAATTCTGTTTGAGCATTTCTCTCTCGTAAAATCTGGAATGTATAATGAATTTTCCTTAGTTGATGTACTTGTACAATTACACTCAGGACATAACTGTCTAAAGAAAACCAAGCATACTATACAGCATTGCATGCTCTATTTTTATCTGTAAAGGATTTCATGGAGAAGAGGGCAGAATTGGGAAGTAACATGAGGTCAGTATTCCAATTATATTAGCCAAATATGTATAGTTTCCAGGAGGTGCTCCATTAAGTAACCAGTCAATTATTTTGAGAAGCTGAGAACATTCCAGTGCCAGACCTTTCAGCGCCAGAATTATTTCTGAAGAAATAATTGGCTCCCACAAGAGCCAATTACATGAGATCCAGACAACAACCAATTGTGATGAGTTGCTAATCAGCTGAGGATGAAACTGCAACAGTTTCGAAAACATTCATGATTTTGTAAAAGGACGTGAGTGACGTTACAAGTTTTAAAAGGTATGACTCAATTTTAATCTTTATACATAATAATTTGTAACTTAAAACTTCACTTATCTTACAAGAAATTATGATAATTCTTATAAATTTTCCGGGATCGCGATTTCATGTAAACTTTTACATATCTTCAGCCGGAAACAAAGCTGTTGCTATCATTACGAACACTAGATGTCGATATGTTCTTGTTAGTATTACCAACATCTGAAAATAAAACAAATTTAAAAATAGAATCGACTGCCGGTATTTCAAAATTCACTACACGATGTTTGGTTTTTAAAATAAATATATTTTCCCAAACCATTAAATCTATTGGACCATTTAATTGTTTTAATAATTTAGCTTCAGGATTTATTTCATGGTTAAATGCCCAAAAATGATCTGCTACGGCCAATTTATCAGTCTCTTCATACTTAATGTTACGGAAATGTTCTTTCATTCTGGTTTCCAAATTACGTTTTGTCCTATGGAATCATACTATGGGGAAACTCAGTGGGGTGGGATGCCACTTTTAAATGCCAGAAAAGAATCATACGCATATCACAGGTTGGACCAAAAGAATCGTGTAGGACTCTATTTAAAAAGCTTAAAATACTAACATTACCGGCAAAATATCTTTATGAGTTACTTAAATATATCCATTCAAATTATGATAAATTGTATGACTCACAATATCAGCACTGTCATGAAACCAGAACAAAACGTAGTCTGAAACCACCCATGCATACGTTAACATTGTTCGAAAAAACTCCACTCTAAGCAGGAATAAAGGCCTATAACAGACTGCCAACCCAACTGAAAACCATAAAGAACAAAGAGTTATTTAATAAGAAATTGAAGAACTTACTATTAGACAAGGCCTATTATTCAGAAGCCGAATATATGTGTGATAGTATGTAACCTTAATTATAGTACCTCAATTTTGTAAATAGTGTTATGTAGATACATGTAGGCTTTCCACTGTTAATATTGTATTTTCCAAATTACTGTAACTTAGCTTATAAGCTTATTGTAAATATGTGTAACGATTTTTTATTTATCAATGTAATTTTCACAATCTGACGAGTCACCTGTTTACAGAGCTCTTGCTCATTCTGTATGAAAGTGTTTGTGACAATAAAGCATCTTATCTTATCTTTCCAATATAAACTTTATCACAATCGAAACAATTAAACTGATAAATAATAGTTTTTTTTATTATTAGGAATTTTATCTTTTATAGAGAAATGCAATAAATTTTAATACTATATTTATTTTGAGGAACTTAAGTTATACCAAACTCTTTAAAAAAATTTTGAAAATGTTTATTAACCCAAGGATGGTAACTAAATTTTTTTTAATTGTAATCGTCTTTTATTTTTTTAAGGGTAGAGATATCATTAACAGTTTTTTTGATATTTAAATTTTTCAATTTTTTTATGTATAAAGTCTTTATTGCATTTCTCTATAAAAGATAGAATTCCTAATAATAAAAAATCCGGTATTTATCAGTTTGTTGCAATTGTGATAAAGTTTATATTGGAAAGACAAAACATAATTTAGAAACCAGAATGAAAGAGAATTTTCGTAACATTAAGTATAAACAAACTGATAAATCGGCCGTAGCAGATAATTTTTGGTCATTTAACCATAAAATAAATCCAGAAGTTAAATTATTAAAACAATTAAATGGTCTGATAGATTTAATGGTTTGGGAAAAGATATTTATTTTAAAAAACAAACATCACGTAATGAATTTTGAAATACTGGCAGTCAATTCTATTTTTAAATTTGCTTTATTTTCAGATTTTGGTAGCACTAACAAGAACATATTGACTTCTAGTGTTTAGTATCTATGTTGCAACTTTGTTTTTCCAGCTGAAGATGTGTATGAATGTACATGAAATTGCCTGGAGAATTTATTAAGAATTATCATCATTTCTTATAAGATAAGTGAAGTTTTATGTTACAAATTATTATATTTCTATATACCTATTAAATGTTTATTATTGCCAGAAATCACCTAAGTGTTTATCTTGTTAGTGTTTATCTTTACAAATTATTATATTTCTATATACCTATTAAATGTTTATTATTGCCAGAAATCACCTAAGTGTTTATCTTGTTTTATAATATTTATATACTTTAACATCTAGTTTGTAACTAAATTTGATTTGTCTATCACCATTTGTACTAAGTGTACTTTATGACTTAACAGATTGCTTCTACTACTATAACTACAAACACCACCATTCCTTCAAGTTTTAGGTGCTTTATGACACATTCAGATTATATGTGATTCCAATTTGCTACGCCTTTAGGTATATTGACTTTGGGGTCTGTTGTAGTTATTATTATCATTGTCATCATTGATGTTTAATTTGATAAAATATGGTGGAATGTCGCATATACTACAGAAAACATAAACATGAGAAAAATAAGTAGCAAAAAATAATAGAGTAAGATAAGGAGAAGAAATGATTGTGAATGTATATAACAACTGATTTTACAATAATAAGTTGCAGCATATTGTTTTATCTTCATAATGAATATTTCACCTTCAATATTTCACCTGGTAATGAATTATAATTCATCATCACATCATTACATTCATCATTACTGAGGTTTTAATAGCTATATACATACCTCTGAAAATAAGAAAGCACTGTTCAATGCCTTCACATGTTCCTTCATGTAAAACATTTTCTTATCTTCTTCCTCTAAAAGTTTCCTCCGTTCCTTTTCTAATAATTCTTCAAATTCTTCAAATTCATCACGCAAAACTTTAGTTTCATATGCTTTTGCTTTCTTAGGTTTGTATTCCTTTTCTTGTGACTTATAAAACTGTAAACAAATAATAAATTGTTTAGCAGGAACGATGAATTATATAATGGTTAACAGAGTGCTATACTCCAGCAAAGTAGAGAAGAAGTACTCTCTGAATTTTT
Organism: Mantis religiosa; assembly: GCA_030765055.1. Taxonomy (NCBI): domain Eukaryota; kingdom Metazoa; phylum Arthropoda; class Insecta; order Mantodea; family Mantidae; genus Mantis; species Mantis religiosa. The sequence goes on from JAUKNK010000156.1 coordinate 669,190, forward strand.
AACATCTGAAATCCACATGTACATATAAAAACAGTACATCACTACAATTTTATTTCTAGCAGTATTCTTTGCTCCATAGTGCAAGTAAGGGTATAGTTATTACTATGTCATTTAGGTAAATTGATGGAAATAATCATTTCTTCCACACTAGCCGTATGTAGGCTAAGGTTTGAATGAGTTGAGCCAGACTGAAAAATATATGAGTCACATGGAGAGTGTAATGTCATGTCGGCATGTTGGCCATAGTAGCTCAGATGGTTTAGAGCAACTGCACGGAGAGCGGGAGATCCTTGGTTCAAATCTCGGCTATGGCATTGAATTTTTCAGCCTGGCTCTACTCATTCAAACCTTAGCCTACAGATGGCTAGTGTGGAAGAAATGATTATTTCCATCAATTTGCCTGAATAACATAGTGGTTTAACTATGAAGCCTGGGACTTAAGTACTTACAGCACAGTAAGTCGCCACAAAAGCTGCGTGTCTCATAGCATATGAGAACCCCTAGTGGTCTACCGGGAAACATACGAGTCAGTTGTCATGTCGGCATGTTGGCCATAGTAGATCAGTGGTTTAACTATGAAGTCTGGGACTTAAGTACTTACAGCATAGTAAGTCGCCACAAAAGCTGCGTGTCTCATAGCATATGAGAACCCCTAGTGTTTTACTGGGAAACATACAAGTCAGTTGTCATGTCGGCATGTTGGCCATAGTAGCTCAGTGGTTTAACTATGAAGCCTGAGACTTAAGTACTTACAGCATAGTAAGCCGCCACAAAAGGTGCGTGTCTCATAGCATATAAGAACCCCTAGTGTTTTACCGGGAAACATACGAGTCAGTTGTCATGTCGGCATGTTGGTCATAGTAGCTCAGTGGTTTAACTATGAAGTCTGAGACTTAAGTACTTACAGCATAGTAAGTCGTCACAAAAGCTGCATGTCTCATAGCATATGAGAACCCCTAGTGTTTTACCGGGAAACATACGATTCAGTTGGAGAATTTAATGTCATGTTGGTGTGTTGGCCATAGTAGCTCAGATGGTTACAGCAACTGCACGGAGAGCGGGAGATCTGTGGTTCAAATCCTGGCTATGGCATTGAATTTTTCAGTCTGGCTCTACTCATTCATTGCTGATTTTAATTTGTAATTGGACAACAGCAAAATTTGGAGGCTTTACAGAATCAAATGTAGAAAAAAAATCAGATAGAAAGACCTGGTAACTATCATATCAGTACCTGACTAAAAGTGACTTTCCCCACTTAAAAAGGATTGTCTTTCTAAATATTCTAATGATATCTTTTGTACTGATATCTATTGTGAGATTTTGTTCCATAAATTATAATAGTAAAATCTCCAGACATTCCTATCATAGTAGATTTTCAATTTAACATGTGAAGCTTAGACAATTCTCTCTCATAAGAACACCTTTTAATTGCAGTCACAGAAATGGTTGTACATTACTCCTTTTTGAAAGTCTGAGTAGCAGGAAATCCAGTCTAGGACATTTTTGGAGAGAGTGCCTTGCCTTTTCTTGTTTTCAAATAGTTTTACTTTGACTGAGTTCTTTATTCATACCAAAGTATCTATATGTTTGTTTACATTTCAACTTACTTGGACCTAGACTCAGCTCATAATTTTTTCCAACAGCATAAATGGCACGTTTGCTTCTTAGAGCAATCAATTTTTTAGACTCATTCACTTGCTTGCTCGCTTATCTTCTTACTCCTTCCTTCCCTCTCTCTCTCTTTTTCTTTCTGCCTTTCTTTCTATCTATTCTTTTCTCTTTCTTTCTTTCTCTCTCTCCTTCCAGCTTCCTTCCTCCCTTCCTCCTTACCTTTCCTTGTTTCTTTCTTACTTTTTCATAACATAAGAAATGTTCAAAGTATAAAATTGAAAGAAGCGTAGAGACAGTGAAGCACAACTTAGCACAAAAGTGAATCGAGAAGATATTGACACACTGTTTCACTCACACTGTTTATCATAGGACATGTTTCATGAGCTTTTCCTCTCAACCTCAGCTGGTACTTCACTAGTGCAAATTGTAGTGGTTTCCTCTGTCTCTGTATCGTCGATAGATGGCATGATGTACTTGTCAAAGATGTCCCGTGGTGGAGTTTCAAAATTCATGACTCTATGACGATTTTTGTTAATGAAGATTTTTTCCCATATGGAAAGGTCTATGGGGTGATTAAGGTATTTTATTAAAGCAAGTAAACCAATAAACCACTAGCAGTTAAACACATGAGACGACTACCTTAATGGCGACTTACTATGCTGTAAGTACTTTAAGGCCCGGGCTTTATAGTTCGGACCACTATTAGGTACAACTGACTCGTGTTTTTCCCGGTAAACCACTAGGAGTTCTCATAAACACATGAGACAACTACCTTAATGGCGACTTACTATGCTGTAAGTACTTTAAGGCCTGGGCTTTATAGTTCGGACCACTATTGGGTACAATTAATGGAAATTACACGAGTCAGTTGGAGAATTTAATGTCATGTTGGCATGTTGACCATAGTAGCTCAATGGTTTAGAGCGGCTGGACGGAGACCAGAAGATCCGTGGTTCAAATCCCGGCTATGGCATTGAATTTTTCAGTCTGGCTCTACCCTTTCATAGTGCATCCTACACATGGCTAGTGTGAAAGAACAATTAATTTCCAAACTGCACATGGATATTGTTTTGCTTTATTGGAGAAAACTGCACACAGGATTTGCTTTAATAAGCCTTTAAGATTAGATGTTACATGTGAATCATGGTTAAAAGTGGTTTTCCCAGTGCTGTAGTTGGACCGGTATGCCGTATGCCATACCACCTAAAATTTGAACACATTGTAAACGTACCATCTAAATTCATGAAGTGTTAGAATCAAAGAAAAAATGTTTATTGTTTGTTCTCAGTACTATAGTGGAATGGCAACAGTTTTTGTATTACACATAAAGCTTCTTGGTATAGCAATGAAGAGTCAGGTGGTGCAAACCACAATTCTTAAGTCACCTTTGATGAGTACCACTTAAAAACTTTTTTCCAGTTTGGTAAGTACCGCCTAAACATTTTTTCCAACTACAGCACTGGGTTTTCCCATTTAAAAATGGTGACATGTCCACTGAAAACCTGTTAGAGTTGCCATTCTTCATAATCATTCTGTCATTAAGAAGAATCACTACAAGACCACTGAGAAAGTTTAAGAAATATGTAAGGTGCATTCTACCAGAGGATTTTAAGGAAGATTTAGAAATGGATTTTTTTTTTTGTGCAAAATAACTCTATCACTTGCTCACAAAGCAGTAGAAAGATACTGATATAAGCTTGAAATTTTTAAATAAAAAAAAAAATACTGGAAATGAGATTTGATATCGATATTCATTTTTGAATAAACAAATGAATGGAAATGTATTAGGATATTATTACTACAGAAGAAGAAAATACTACCACAGAGCTGACGATAGGGGAGAAGTCCCCAGAAACTAGTCTTCATAAAAAACTTGTAAGTGGAGAAAAGTATATACAAGGTTGACTCACTTGCCTAATTTTAGTAACAATGGCACTCCACTTTTTGAAATACTTCTTTATATTCTATATAAGAAAATACTAATGTTTTTTTAAATGTTTATTCTAATGTTTTGAGATAATATGGATGTTCCATAAAACATTTGAAACCAAGCTTTGGGATATGAACTTGTGAATATGACTATTTCTTCAACACCTGTTGGTGAAGAAAAATTAGGTGCTTATTCCACACCCATACTAAACCAATCTTCCTAAGTTTAAAGAAAGCAAGGCAATCATAAGGACAAGGTAAAAAATTATGCTAGAGTTTTGTATATTTCATGTATTCCAAAAATGTCTCCCATAGCAGAAAATGAAACAGGATTTGCTTTAATAAGCCTTTAAGATTAGATGTTACATGTGAATCATGGTTAAAAGTGGTTTTCCCAGTGCTGTAGTTGGACCGGTATGCCGTATGCCATACCACCTAAAATTTGAACACATTGTAAACGTACCATCTAAATTCATGAAGTGTTAGAATCAAAGAAAAAATGAGCAGATTCAAATTTGTAGATGCAAAGTTCAATTAAATTCATTTAAAGTGGTAGTTAACATCAGTATTCATTTCTATTGTACAATAACAATCTTATGAATATTAGATTACCTTTCGTTCAAACAAATAGAATCAAGAATAACATCTACTAAAATTAAATAATAAATAATTAATGTTTATTGTAATTTCTGTATAGATGAAATATTTCACCTTGTTAAAACTACCTATATGTTTGCATAAGCTGAATCCCATATTCTCAACACCTAAGGCTGAGATTTAGACAAGTTCTGCATAATGGTTAGTAGTTCTAACCTTGTTAAATATTTCAAAATATGTATTAGCATGCAAAATACACATACTTTCTTACCTTTGGTGCTGCAGGCCTGTTTAAAGACAATGATATGTCTTTATATTTCAAAGTTTGTGTCATGTCATGATCCATGTCCAAACTTGATTGCAAATGAGCTTTTAACCTATCCCATTCTTTCCTTTTCAGCACCAGTGCTTTGCTACCTGACTTCATAACTTGTTCTGAATGCATGAATGAAGCTATTCTTTTAACTTTTTCCAAATATTAAACTAACATATATCTATAGCGGCATATTCTGTTTCCTTTACTTTCAGATTTGCACCATTAAAGGTTACCTGACCAAAACAAATTGAGGTTTCCTAGCAACATACCTGACACTCAGTATTAACAAATTCTCAATTACCTGTTTTGATAAAAGCAATATTTATACTCAAATGAAGCTTTCTCTAGTGTTTATAACTGGGGGCTTAATCCAAACACCTAACAGTGTGTATTTTGCCAACTAATTACACTATTTAGTAGGTCTAAGAATATCCCAGATTTCTTCTGTGTAACTTATAATTTGGAAATCAAGAAACTGGATAATTTGTAAGCCTCAGAAAAATATTTATGTGCTGTTCTTTTCACAAAGTTTCCTGCAGACAGACAGAGAGAGAGAGAGAGAGAGAGAGAGAGAGAGAGAGAGAGAGAGAGAGAGAGAGAGAGAGAGAGAGAGAGAGAGAGAGAGCAGGTATGTACTAAAGCTATATTTTCACAATTGTTTATTTGTTTATTAATTACATATGTAGGCTCATAAACATACATAACCTAGAATAATTTTGATAATCATATTTATATTTGACAAATTTGAAGGTACATATACCAAATTATTAAATTGTAATTATGATATTTTATTTATATTGAATGTGTTTAACTTTTATGTATATCAGTTGATAATGCAATGAAGTGAATATTGAGGATTATGTAGCATTATGTGGTTTAGATGATAAAATAATTATTTTCATAAATTTGTCAACTGCTTTAACATAACTTCTGAAACTCTGCAGAAATATCTTACCTTCCTAGACAATTTCAGCCACTGGAAGTAAGGAGGCTACCTTTCCCAAAACTATTATACTGAAAAAAGGACAGTTTATCTCCTTAATCATTGCGTTTTTCAAAAATATGGAAAGGTTTAGACTGGAAGAAACATCCTTTCTCCATTGTAGTAAATGGGAGGTGGCTCAGGTATCTCCACTATTTAATCATTTATTGTCAATAGACTGTAAAGCAGTTTCTGACATTGTCAATTACAATTTCAATATTTACATACATATAACTTACAATACAAATGCCAATAGAATTACAATTCATCAATTGTGTAGAATGCCTTATTTATTAGGTAAATCTTAAGCTCCTTTTTAAAAGTATTTTCTGACATAGCTTGCTTTACAGAATTTACAGAATTATTGCTCTCTTTCTGACAACTTAACACAAACGAACTGTTATTGTCATTCTAGAGCTGATGGAACTTCATTAAATTCACAGCTTGTCTTGGTAGCGTAGCTGGTAGCATGTCTGCCTCATGTTCAAGCCATCCCCAGTTTGTATCTTGGTCAGGGTGAGTTATCTGGAAAAGGTTTCTTCCAGGGTTTTCCCTTATTCTGAAAGACGAATGTCTGGTAACTCTTAGCTCTATGGACATGGGTTCATTTGAGCATCATTTCACTTTCATTCATTGTCCAATTTGATATGACTTAACATTGGAGGAAATAAATTATTTTATAAAAATAAATTAATAAAAAAATAAATACTCATCAAATTCACAAGCAAGAAGTTATTTGAAAAAATTTCAAAACCACTCTATTTTATTATTCTATATATCTGTTTCTCTCTTTTATTTTTTCAAGCTTTAAATGTGGATTTATATAAAATCTTTCACTCCAAAAATATAGTTAATGTTTTTCTGTGCTTTTGAACTTGTATTTTGTTATTCCAAAGTGCTATTTGGAGAAGTGCTCAAGTTTATATAACTGGAGGATATTGTAAAGAGTCCACATAATAACTCCACCCTAGCGTGTAAAACTCCTTGCAATGTTTCATGTATAATGGGAGTGGATTCTTCTTCTTATTATTAATCAAATAGGTCAGACAAACCAACAAGTGGATGTAATTCTTAATTCAGAAGAAAACTACATCTCATTCTCAAAGCATGTGGGTCATACTAACATGTTGACATATTGGTTTCTGAGTACAATCTTGGTTAGATAGATACGTATTTATTATACTTCATTATGTATACAAATTCCTGTATGTTCACAATTCAATACTATTTAGATGTACGAGAGGGTATCATAAAGTTTCAATTATCATTTGGTAGATCTTATGGTACAGTGAGGACATTTTTTCAGTGTTACCATGATCCCTTGAGACATAATATTGAAAGTTTCAGTCAATTGTGTCCTTTTCTTTTGTGACAGTGAGTGCTAGAGGGAACTAAGGTAAAAGTTGCAGAAAATTGAGGCCCATGGTGTAATAAAGCTTGTGTATATGAAGGGCAAAATGTTCTAGGAAATCCATGATGAGATGACTGCTGTTTATGGCAATGATTGCCCGTCTTATGACACTATTGTGAGGTAGAAAAGGAATTTTCAAACTGGCTGCATGTCCCTGACAGACGAGCCAAGAGCTGGTAGACTGTCCTTAACAAATGATACTGTCACAGTGAAGAAAGTGGAGTGTTTAATCTTGGAAGACAGACAAGAACCATCCAAATGATTATGACGATGTCAAAGTGGTGTGTTACACGTTTCCTACGCCTTTCCAAAAGTAAACATAGCGTGACCTTTAAAGGCAGTTGTTAATGCTGTTGAAACAGGATGAAGATTACTTTTTGATCGTCTGGTAACCATAGATGAGTTTTGAAGCTACCAGCATGATCCAGAGACAAAAACCATGAGCATGGAATGGAAGCATGACGATTCTCCCCCTCCCAAAAAGCCAAAGGTGCTAAAGTCAGCTGGGAAGGTCATGATTTCAGTTTTCTGGGACTGTCATGAACTTATCCTTACAGATTATCTTTACAAGGGTCTAAACATCACCGGCAGACACTACAGCAATCTTCTAGAAAAGTAACTAGATACTCTGATTAAGAAACGATGCAATATGCTCTCCAAAAGCATTCGTCTTCTGGCTGACAATGCTCCAGCTCAGTCATCTCAAGCTGCAGTTGACAACACCAGTGAATATAGCTTTGAGATCTTGCAGTATCCACCTTATTCTCCCGATCTTGGACCAAGCTACTGCTTTTGTTCCCAGAAATGAAGAATCCGTTGCATGGTTGACAATTTGAAAACACATATGACATTATTAATGAAGTGGAAGACTGATTAAGTCCAAAATGCTGATTTCTACAATCAAGGTATTCAAAAGGTTAAGAAACGCTGGGAAAAATTTGTAAATGAGGATGGTGACTACATAAAGAAGAATTAAGAAGCACATATCAAAACAAACTATCTATCACATTTTTTAAAGCATGATAATTAAAACTTTACAATACCCCCTCGTACTCCTACATAGCCCAAAACAGATATCGATTTCAACTCTTCCTTGAATTGCTGAGTTTCCTTGGGCCCGTAGAATCCAACACCACGATTCGTGAGCTATTGGGTCCTATTTACCAATTTTCTTCATAAATCTACATTATCCTGATTACCCTTGTTTCTAACTTTTCTCAACCATTCATTTCTCATTAAACGTAAATACTTTTCTATTTCCAATAAATTGTACCTTGAATTTATGCTCAATAACTTTTAAACTGTCCTGCACCATGGTGTAGTGGGCTAGGGTGTTGTGCTTTGTTTCTCTTGCTAAGGAAAGTGCCCAGAATCAATCCCACCCCTGTGGGGGGTGGATTTTAAATCCCAGGTATAGGACCGGTGCCCCTTAGCATCATGAAGAAATTGAGGAGCTATGCTAGGGAGCAAACCCTGGTCTAGAAAGCTAACTTTCCAGCTGGGGATGCCAAGATGCTGACCATATCTCCTCCCCGTATCAGTTGGAGGATCCCCCACCTATGAATTCCACATGTGGGCACAAGGCCAGCAGTCAGGTCCGAAGACTCGGGCTGTTGTGCCATGAGTTACGTTTTAACTATTAAACTAAAATTTCACTATGTAGTGTAGTGCAATTCATCTTTTTTACTTTTTCTCTCCAATTCTTTGTTTCCTCACATTCAATCAATAAATGACAAACATAATTTGTTTTCATGTTGCACAGCATACGCTTGCCTTGTTCTTTTCACTCCCCTAAGCCTTTTAGCCTTAGCAACCCTATTCTGACTCATGCAAAGCCTTCTCTTGCTATTTTGTCACAAATGTCAACATACTCTTCTCTTTCCCAATTCATTTTTATCCCTCCAGAAGTACACAAGGAGGTTGTGGAATTAGGACTACTCATTATATCCTGACTTTCTATATCTTCGATTCTCAGTTTAACTCTTTTCCAGAAACCTTTCTCTACTTTATCCCTCCAGTTATCCCCATATGCTATTGAGTCCCTTTTATACTCTTGTACCAAATATCTTCTATAAAAAGTTATTGCTGCATTTCTAAACACTGCTTAAAAATATTGTTACTTTCCAATTTTTATTCTGAACCAATATTTCAATACACTTTCCATACTGTTAGTTTTGCAATCATATCTTCCTAATTCCATTTGTGCAACCCCATTTGGTGATGCTTTTGGTAGACCCAAAATTAGTTTAAAAAAACTCTTATATACCCTGTTTACATTCACCCCTCCTTCCTCTAAACACCAAATTTCTGCTCCATATACCATTTTTGCCTCGACTACTGCTCCACATATTCTCTCCAGCCATTTATCTACACGTGCTCTAGTAGCTTTCATTGCCAGTTTCCCTTTAGCTAATACTGTTGAAGGTTAGCTTCAAAAGAAGCACTCTACAGCAGATTAAATGAAGAAGAAATTTATAATAAAGATTATTAACATCCTGTAAATGTATGGAAGTAATTTATCACAAGAAATCTATGCAAACTTAACTTCACAGATTATTTTTGAAACATCAAAAGACAAAACCATTAAAACCTCTTCTGGACTTGCATGGGACAGCACACTTCTAAATATGGGAACTGATCTTGAATTGCTTCATGAGGGAGTACAAGAGGTTTTTATGTTGGGCGTCTGAAGCTACTAAAATCTAAATAGGAGAGCTGATCTTCAAAAACCCTCCCAGTCAACATAGGTGGATGTGTCATGTTCTTCCTTATGGAGAAATTGTGTGGGTTTTTCTGAAAGACATGGATTTAGAATTGCTATAAAGAGATGATACTCTAAATATATCCTAGGAGCTGACGAATATCGTACAGACCTACATGAACTACTTATGACTTAAGTTTTCTGTCCAGATGATGAACGCTGAAAATGTCTTCAATGAAGTCAAATCCTCACCTGTGACTCCAGAAGAATGTTTCCAGAGGCCTGTTATGTAATGTAATATAATGTTCATTACAGGGCCTTAAAGTAAGCTCTTAGCCATGGACTATGGGTAAAAAAATTCACTGAGCACAATTCTGGCAATCATGCGGATTAAAACTTTGTGTTGTGCCAAAATGATTTTGAGAAGATACGGATTAGTATAGACATGTCATCTACAAAACCATGTACAGACCTGACCTAGCAGCTGTTCATAGAGCTTGAATTCAAGATTTTTCAATGAAGTCAAATCTAAAGTGAAGTGGCATGTCTCTAAACTGTAGCCACTCAATTTCAAGATCAAGGCGGGCAAGCAATAAAATACACTCACTATTGCTGAAAGCTCAGCACCTAAATTGTGGGGTTGTAGATAGATGCAAGATAAATGTCAAGGGTTCATCTCTTGACAAGTGCATTATGTTTTTCTTTATTTCTCATTATTGCATAAGGTGATAGGATTACAGAGAGCAGTAAATGAAATTAGCAGCTACTGTAAAGAATGGGGGATAAGAATCAATATAAGCAAGTCAAAAATAGTAGTGTTTAAGAAGGGTGATACGTTAAGAAAAGATGAAAAGTGGTATCTAAATGACCAAAAAGTGGAGATGGTAAAGGAGTTTGACTATTTAGGGATGAGACTGTGCTACAATGGAGGCTGGGGAGCATACGGGAGAGAGATAAGAGTGAAAGGGAAGATAGCGATGTCTGGGGTAAGGAGCTGTAAATATAAATTACCAGGTATGTCAGTAAAGTGGCATGAAAGAATCTATGAAGCAATAGTAGAATCAAAAATGACATATGGCTGGAGCTGTGGGGGGCCTATGAGATAAGAAATCATGTTGAACAGTTCCGTAAAGAGATACTGGGTTTGAATATGTCAACACCAAATGGAGTAGCTAGAGTGGAACTTGGAAGACCTTGCAGGAGTGGGGTAATTATAGTAAGATGTTTAAAATATTGGTATAGTTGTATAAAAAAGGATGATGATAATACATTAAAGATCTGTTTAGAACAACAGAAGAATTCAGCATGTAAGGACAACTGGTGGGCAGAGCTAGAGAGAACGCTGGCAAAATTAGGGATGGGGGATATCTGGCATGAGAGAGAGAAAGAAATGTAAAAGGTTTTTGGACAATTATTAAGAATAGGATAGAGGACATTGATAGACAAGTGACGTGGGGAAATCTGATAAGTGAGAAATCACTAAATGTATACCTGATAATAAAGACAGAATGGGGAAGGGAAACATATATAGACATATGTGATAGATATGAGAGGGAGGGTTTAGCTTAGTTAAGGACAGGAGCTACACTCCTGGAAATTGAAATAAGAACACCGTGAATTCATTGTCCCAGGAAGGGGAAACTTTATTGACACATTCCTGGGGTCAGATACATCACATGACCACACTGACAGAACCATAGGCACATAGACATAGGCAACAGAGCATGCACAATGTCGGCACTAGTACCGTGTATATCCACCTTTCTCAGCAATGCAGGCTGCTATTCTCCCATGGAGACGATCGTAGAGATGCTGGATGTAGTCCTGTGGAACGGCTTGCCATGCCATTTCCAGCTGGCACCTCAGTTGGACCAGCGTTCGTGCTGGACGTGCAGACCGCGTGAGACGACGTTTCATCCAGTCCTAAACATGCTCATTGGGGGACAGATCCGGAGATCTTGCTGACCAGGGTAGTTGACTTACACCTTCTAGAGCACATTGGGTGACACGGGATACATGCGGACGTGCATTGTCCTGTTGGAACAGCAAGTTCCCTTGCCGGTCTAGGAATGGTAGAACGATGGGTTCGATGACGGTTTGGATGTACCGTGCACTATTCAGTGTCCCCTCGACGATCACCAGAGGTGTACGGCCAGTGTAGGAGATCGCTCCCCACACCATGATACCGGGTATTGGCCCTGAGTGCCTCGGTCGTATGCAGTCCTGATTGTGACGCTCACCTGCACGGCGCCAAACACGCATACGACCATCATTGGCACCAAGGCAGAAGCGACTCTCGTCGCTGAAGACGACACGTCTCCATTCGTCCCACCATTCACGCCTGTCGCGACACCACTGGAGCCGGGCTGTATGATGTTGGGGCGTGAGCGGAAGACGGCCTAATGGTGCGCGGGACCGTAGCCCAGCTTCATGGAGACGGTTGCGAATGGTCCTCGCCGATACCCCAGGAGCAGCAGTGTCCCTAATTTGCTGGGAAGTGGCTGTGCGGTCCCCTACGGCACTGCGTAGGATCCGACGGTCTTGGCGTGCATCCGTGCGTCGCTGCGGTCCGGTCCCAGGTCGACGGGCACGTTCACCTTCCACTGACCACTGGCGACAACATCGATGTACCGGGGAGACCTCACACCCCACGTGTTGAGCAATTTGGCGGTACGTCCACCCGGCCTCCCACATGCCCACTATACGCCCTCGCTCAAAGTCCGTCAACTGCACATACGGTTCACGTCCACGCTGTCGCGGCATGCTAACAGTGTTAAAGACTGCGATGGAGCTCCGTATGCCACGGCAAACTGGCTGACACTGATGGTGGTGGTGCCCAAACGCTGCGCAGCTAGCGCCATTCAATGGCCAACACCGCGGTTCCTGGTGTGTCCGCTGTGCCGTGCGTGTGATCATTGGTTGTACAGCCCTCTCGCAGTGTCCGGAGCAAGTATGGTGGGTCTGACATACCGGCGTCAATGTGTTCTTATTTCCATTTCCAGGAGTGTATATTGAGAGGGGGTTCACCAAAGGAGTGCATTCTATGTGGAAAGAAAGTATAGAACATTATGTAGTGGAGTGTAAAGAAATTGAAAACAGGAGGAAATTAATATGGGATAATAAAGGGGCTTACATAGTAACAATAAATAATGCTTAGTTGAAAAGAAAGAAAAGATTAAGGGAGAGAAATTTGCTGACAAAATCAAAGAGAAATTGTTGAGAAGGGTAAGGAAGCAAGGGGTAGAGAAATGGAAAACACAATCAGAACATTAGGTCAAGGTCGTATAAGGGCTAGGATAGAGGTTAACAGCCAGGGAGCCAACACCACTATCAGCCCGTAATATAAGCAGCGGACAAATTTGTATTTAGATTAGAGGTGTAACTTGTAATTGAGATTGTAAGATATGGAAGTACAAATAAATATTATTATAATTAGGAAACTATTTTTGTTTGTTTATTATTAAACCAAGTAGAAATTTCGAATTAATGGAAAGAAATTGTCTTCTTCTGAAGGGTTAAACAATGGAAATACAGTATTAGGAATAAAACTAAGACAATGTTTGCTTTTGACGTTATCCATTTCAGTTCAATTTTGGTGGTACGCAGGACACAGGTGATCAAACCTGAGTCCTTTGTTTAGTTCCTTGACATAAAAACTCACATACACTGGTACTAAAAATGTTATAGCCAACATATTGCATTTGTTTTCTAGAGTATCCTTTCGGATGTGTCCATACAAATTCTACAGGGTTAAATATGCAGTGATAGTGTGGATGATACAAAACTATGGCTGAGAGAAGCTGAAAGTTAATCAACTTAACTTTAAAGAGAGTCGATTAAAGACACTAGACAACACTTTTAAATTTTTCCGGAACATGTTTCAGAGGCTTTGCCTCTATCATCGGCCGGCTCTCGAGAGTCGGCCGATGATAGAGGCAAAGCCTCTGAAACATGTTCCGGAAAAATTTAAAAGTAAGTGTTGTCTAGTGTCTTTAATCGACTCTCTTTAAAGTTAATTTATCATAACAACACTGTTTTCAACACTTCCAAGAAAGGAAGTTAATCAACTACTTACTTTTATATTGTACTTGAGATGTGATTCTTTTTAGGATGGATTTTATGATAATTGGGTTCGGTGCTAATATATATGTTCTTTCATGAATAAAACATCCTGAACCCTTTGAAAAACTTGTATCATGCCCACCTTGGTAACGTACATGGTAACGTGTCTAACATTCAAGAGGTCCCAAGTTCGAATCTCGGTCAGGTTGTGTTACTTGGATAAGGTTTTTTGGGGGGTTTTGCCTTATCCTGAAAGATAAATGTCAGGCAACTCTTAAGCCCTATGAACTCTGGGCTCATTTGAACATCATTTCACAAATTTCATTCATCATCCGATATGACTTAACATTGGAGGACATAAATTTAAAAGAACACTTGTATCACCAAGTCACTATTCCTGCAGATTCCATCACCTCATTCTTCTTCTGATGGCTGGAACAAAAACCTTGTGTATCAGTAGTTCAGCTTTTGAAGGGTTACTTCTTTATATCCAAAGTATTATTTTCAGATATTTCAGGTGGAGCAAAAGTTCAATTTAATATAAAGTCAGTACACCTTACACCTAATTAAGTCACAACCAAAATTGTTCACTTTATTACACTTGGCAATTTTTGTTTCTTGGCTGTTTAATATTCACAACCTCTATGTGTAAACACTCTGCAAAATCTTTCTGTCCAACTTCAGAATGCTTGCAGTCTCCAATACTGAACTCCTATCTAAATTATTCTTTTCCAGATATAGTCATCTTTACACATCAAAATCTAGTTTTGCAACCTTTCTTTTACTCATGGTCCTGCTACTCGGTAAGGGGTATTTGTTGGTGAAGCTGGAGGGATAGCAACTTGTTTACTTTACCAAAGATTCCAAATTTTAATTAAACCAGGAATGTACTAAAAACTAAGACTAAACTTCCGTAACTACCCTGCTTTAAAATTTATAGAGTTTTTAAAAAGATAAAGGGATGTTTTAAATTTTTTTTCCCATTTCCTTTTCACCCTCCTTGTATGTAGGATTTACAGCATGCCTGGTGTGCCTAGGGTTAGACGGCTGTCAAGGAGTAAAAGAACTATAGGTTAGAGAAAATATCCAGGATACCTGGTACATGGGTAAAGGAGTGGATGATATGAAATAAGGTTAGTGGGTGAATGAAAAAGTGATTACACAGCAGCTGGTGGAGTGAATAACAGGTGAAACTGGAAAAAAACCTGGCCATGCACTGCTTCCTCCACCACAAATGCCACGTTACAGTCCCTGGAATTGAACCCAGACCATATTGGTGAGAAACAAGCAGTTTAACCACTCAGCCAAGACAACAACCTATGTTTTAACTATAGTACAATATCTGAAAAACTTAAAAAGACTGGATTCGTGTAGGGAAGCCTTCAGAGAGCAAAAAACAATGACGTTACCAAGTTTTTATATTTATAAACCATTTTATATATGATAAAATACAAATTCCCAACGCACACAAATTTAGGCATCCACCATCACAACACAAGAAGTAAAGGTAACTTTACTATTACTATGCACAAACTTAGCCTATTTGTAAAGCTGCCAAGTTATGCTGGTGAAAAACTGTACAACAGGTTGCCAGCTAAAGTTAAAATATATGAAAGCTGTAACAAATTCTAAATTGCTTTAAAAATTTATTTAACTAAAAATGTATTTTATACATTAGAGAAATGTTTAAATTAATGAGATATTAATGTATTCAAATTTGTTAGTTTTAATTCTATGTATATAAATGCTGAATTGCAAATAAAGATAAACAAAGATACATGTGCACAGTCACAGTCCTGAAGAAACAACAAAATTCATGTTAAAACACTTAACTTTGACAGAACATGTATTTGCAGTTAGGTTTCAAATCATTCCATTCTCTTTGTTGCTGCCTTAGGATGTGCTCAGCTTGAACTCCACATCTTCCCTCTTCTACAAACTCTTCCTGTTGCTATCAACCCACTTTTGTTGACTGAAAGTCACTCTAGTGTCAACTGGAGGGGTGAGATGGTCCTTGCTGATCAGCCCACTATCCATCTCGGCGGTTAATCCCCTCATGTTTCTACACTCCAAATTGGGCATTTATATTCACTTTTGTAGTTCAAATCCATGCATGGAACCACTATTTTATTTTTCTATGTAAGCACAATTGAAAAATAAGAGAATATAAACATTATCTTCATTTGGAAAGGTAGTTAAGACTAAAAATGCAATGCCACAACATTGAGCCCTGAAAATTAGTTTGAGATTGAGTTGCAGAACTTTGACCAAATATTTTTATGAGTACCTGTATGTAACTGGTAAACTGAAGAGATACAAAGACTTACTACACCAAAAATGTAGACCTGTTGAAGCAAATAATTTGCCAAATAAAATTTGTTATAGCTTTGGCCATTTCCGAGATACTCTTTTTATAGGTTTGAATTTTCTAATGTTTAATGTTTTTCTTAACTGTAAATAGCTACATTTTTATTTTTCGGTTTATGCAAAGCGAACCGAACTTGAAAGCCATCCCATAGAAACTGACTTTGAAAAGATCTGACAACCGTTTTGGCTTGTATTATTCTTACAACTACAACGAAATAAGTTTGAAGTGTTTATCCGTGTAAACAAGAAATACATAAATTAGAAGTAGAGTAAGCTTATTTATGAAGTACAGAGAAAGTCCGCTGAGTCCAACGCATCATCTTTTTCTATAACGTTTACTTCCAGCACGTAAGAAAAATATGTTCTATAATCAACTTGCAACGCCTTCAGGCCGACACAAACCCTCTCTTCTTACTCTACATCATAAACATCTAGAAAGATCTTCTTCCAGAAACATGTTTTGCTTCCTTTTCTTTTTGATCCAAAATTCAATACAGCTCACTCGAGCTGTTATTGGTCGTAAACCGGTATCACGAGGTGAAAACGTGATCCTCACATGTCCACGTGTTTTCAACGTGCTCATGCTTAGTATATCAGCCAATCAGAATGCCTGCTTACCGGGGAAAATTCGAGAAATGTCTAACGCATGCTCAATTCTTTAAGCGTGTAGAGTCTAGAAAGATCGATTTTAATGACACCTTCCACCACCTACCCCACTCAACGAAACGTGGACCAGCTAATATATAATAAAAGGCTTGGAAGTTTCATACGTATTCGCTGCTTTGTCTTCAGCTTGAACAGAAGTGCTTTAGCCGGCATTTGCGCCACAAAATACAAAACTGAACTGATTGAATCAGGCTGTTCAACCTTTGAGACTTCTTGGAATAGTTATTGTTGAATCGTCTGAATACCAAGTACAAATGGCACTAAAATCAAATGTTGTAATCGACAGCCCAAACATTGAATACTCCGGCGAGTATATTGAAGCAGATTATGACTACCAAATCACCAAAGTCGACTCTCGTGGAGGTTGTCTATTGGTAAGTTAAACTTTATAAAATATAAATCTTTAAGTAAAATGAAGCTCCGTTCAATTACTATTGGCAATATACATATTTAATAGAAATTTAACAAATCAATAGTGGTAACGCGAATAGTCGTGCCAACCTCAGCATTTGTTTAGTATTTTGACATTTGATTGCATGCATCAACACCAACTCCAATTCTCAGACCATAATACGAGTATCGATTGAAGCAAAAATGGCGCCGCTCGTGGCCCAGCATGTTTTGTTGTGGTTACTTACATCTATGGAATGATGCATGTGTTTGTTTACTTTAAATATGTGCTTGCAGAATTAATGTATTTCACATTACAGTGGCAAATAGTGACTAATAATTTAGTTTATAGTGAGTTTTTAATATAACATTGAGTTGTAAAAGTTTATGTAAATATATAATAGTTTGAAATACTGTTGAAATGGGTCGTTCTTGCTGTGTACCTGGCGGCAAATCTAATTATGGCAGTGCACTGCATACGACAGTATTTAAATTTCCTAAAGAAAAATCTTTACGCGATAAGTGGATCAGAAACATACATCGTAAAGATTTTGAGGTTAATGACAAAAGTGTAATTTGTATTCATCATTTTGTACAGCGTTTTGTGGTTAACGAAGACCTTTTTCCAGTAAATGATGGTGAACCAATTCGTGTCCCTCGAAAAGTACCAAAATTAACTGATGATGCCTACCCCACTATTTTTAAGAATCAGCTATCCTATCACACAGAAAAGCTTAACCAGAAAAGACGAAATCCGGAAGAACGCAGGCAAGACATTTTGCAGAGGGATGAGGAGAATTTTAATAATTGGTGTGCACAAGATGTTATTTACAGTTTTGAGTCCTTAAAAACCCAAGTAGTGAGGAAAGATTTTAACCCCTTCATAATCATTATTAAAGAGGATTATATTTTTTTCATTAACATTCAAGATGCCAGCTTTAGTGATGTTCCTTCACTTAATGTAAGTTTCAAAATATTTCATAACCTAAAAGTGAGTGTGTTTTGCAATAGTATGAGCCTACCAGTTGAAAATTTTAGATGGATTTTGCAGAGTGAGGGAACTGACACCTTCAAATGTGACAGATGGAGTAAACTGGACAATTTGGCGAGTTTTCTTAAATATTACAATGTAAGTAGCATGTCCTTACCAGGAAAAGTTAATATGTTTGTAAACAATATACAAGAAACGTTATTACTTGGTACGGAGGATGCAGGGATGTCCAGTAAGATAAAGTTTGCTTTAGAACAGCTGGAGCTAGCCTGTGCTAATCAGGTTAAATATTCTCCAGATGTTTTGATATGGGCTGCAAACATTTCATATGCATATCCAGGAGCATATGAAACAATTAGAAAAACTAATGTGTTGACATTACCTCACCCTGTGTATCTAAGGCAATTTTTAACAAAAATAGGACCAAGCACCCCTGGCTTAGGACACACAAAAGTCTTTCTTGAAAGAGAAGTGCAAACATCTGACCAGTGATGAGAAAGTAGTGGCAGTTCTATTAGATGAAATTTATGTGAATGCAAAATTGTCATATAAAGTAGGCAAAATAGTAGGCATTGCTGAAAATACATCAGGAACTGACTCAGCTACTACCATTCAGGCCTTTATGTACTCTTCCCTTCATTCACAGCATAAAGACATAATTGCTCTGTTTCCAGTAAAAAATATGAATGCCAATACTCTGTTAACACTAACAACAGAAGTCCTAGCATTAATGAGTGAACTTCAGTTTGATGTTGTGTGTTTAATATCAGATAACCACACCACAAACAGAAAAACCTTTGAACTCTTGGGGGGAGGAACCTTGAAAACTAGTATTCCTAACCCAGCTGATCCCTCAAAGCCGTTATTTCTTCTTTTCGACAGTGTGCATTTACTAAAATGTATAAGAAATAACTGGTTAAACAGAGCTGATGGAACATTCATAATACCTGATTCTGACAAAACTATGACAGTTATTGCAAATATGTATAAGCAAAATTTTCAGACTTAAGAGATTTGTTCCACTCTGAAAAGAATATGTTGTTAAAACTAGCTCCAAATTTGTCTAGAAAAGCTTTATATCCAAGTACTATTGAAAGGCAAAATGTTACTCTAGCTGCAAATATTTTTGACATTAAAAACGTAGTTGCACTAGAAATGTCGAAAAATGAAGGATTACCTGTATCTGATGGTGCTATACAGTTTCTGAAATTAATTTCTAGGTGGTGGTCCATTTGCAATGTTCAACATCCTATGAAAGGGAGGTACATGAAAAATGATAATGCAGATCCAGTTACTGGCCCTGATGATCATAAACTTTGAATTCCTAGAAAATTTAAAAACTTACATTGAAATCTGGCATACACACAGTAATGGGAAATTAACAAATGAAACTTATTTAGCCCTTGTGCACACACTCACCACAATAGTACAATTATGCAAATACATTTTTAGTAAATACAAATGGTCATATATACTCACAGCAAAACTACAGACAGACAATTTGGAGGATAGATTTGGGGCCTATAGAAGGTTAAGTGGGAGTACATACAATGTTTGTGTGGAACAAGTTCTCGAGTCAGAAAGGAGACTCAAAGTTTTGAGTTTGCTAAAACTAAAATCTGCAACTTTAGGTGAATTTACTTTGAAGGATTTGGCAGTTACTTTCAGCCAAGAAAAAGAAGTGGTTATAGAAAATTTAGATCCACTACAGAGTGCACTGGATGAAGTACCATATATCCCTGTCCCTTTAGAAACGCAGCGGATATGAGTATGCATAGCCAGCTATGCTGGTATGAAAGTACTAGGAAGTGTGAAAAAAAAAAGAAGAGAAATGTTTAGATTGTAAGCAGATGCTGCAAACAAATGAAGATATTAATCTGGGCTGTGAAAAGGGACTGCTTTGTTACTTCTCAGAATTAAATAGAGGTGCTTTAAAATGTCCATCGTCTTTTCTGATGTGCCTGGCATGTGAAGTTTACAGGTTAGTTCAGGTACTGATTGGCAGCAGATATGAACCTGAATTTTTAAAACTGAAAAATCCGAGGGATGTTGTTGTAACATTGGGCATTCAACTTATTGAAAGTTCTCTAGATAATATAGATCATGTCTGCAAATGTGGGGTGCCTTTACTTGTCAAAGTGAAGAAATGTGTAAAAGTGCTGGCAAATATATTTATGAACAATTACACAAAGGTGTTAAACGACAAAAATGTGTCTCAAGACTTATCAAAGAAACTGCAAAATAGAGAAGCCAGAAGGAAAGCCACTGCTGAACTTGGTGACAAAGTGAAGAGACGGAAGGAGTTCAAACTTGGCAGCAAATAAATACTTCAGGTTAGCTTTTTTGTTTTCTTTATTTATTTCTTCCTTTCTTTCTGTTCTTGTGCATGTGTTCTTGATTTTACCATTTTTGTTGTGTTCAAACTGATGGGCATGACTGGTAGCATTAAAAAGTGAACTTTTGTTTCATTTAATCATGTTTTTCTCTACATTTTTTACTGTGCAAAGTGTTGAATGATTATGAGTTTTCATGCCGTAATGCCAAGTTTTGAAGGCGGAAAATGCAGTCCTAGTCGTGATACTAAATAAAGTGATAAACACTTAGGATTTGTCATGCTACTTTTTATTTGCTATTACACGTTTTGTTTGAAAGTACAAAGTGATAAATGCTTAGGAGCTATTCCTGTGTTTCTTAATATGTAATATATTACTTCCATTGTGTACTAGTTTCATATTTTGCGTAACCAGATTCCTTGGGCTTCGATGGGCGCCATCTTGGAATCTGTATTATGGTCTTAGAATTGGAGTTGGTGTTGCATGCATGCACCATGCATTGTATTTTTGTGTCAGTTTGTCATACTGATCATTTCAAAAATTTGCTGCTTATGTTTGTGTTGTACTACTTACACAATTAAATGCATTTTAAAACATCTCCTTGCCTTTTATATGTTTTTTAAACATGCAGTTTGCCTTAAAGACTACAATTAGCTGTTCTGTTTTTTTCTTTCCTTTTTTATTTTTAACTTAAGGCATTTCTGGGAAATGCCGAAAAGTCAGAGCCGCGTAGTCTCTAAACATGTCAACTTTGTAGAAGGAAATTTGCCAAGTGCAAGTGCACCAGGATATTTTGGAATACTTGTCTTCCGTTTTGGCCAATGTGAGTTTCCAATTTTTCTACAGATTCCGAGGGATTGAGGATCATAAACCACCAAGCATAATATTTTTTTTCTTTATTTTTTCTTTTATAAAGCAGAGCAACTAGCAAAGGACTTAGGGTCCCCAATCCCTTGGTTACGCCAAATTCAAATTTTATTAGTTGTGGATCTAACGTTAGTTGTAATATACGACTAATGCGCTAATCCTATCGTTTATCAGTAGTGAGCAAAATTTTTGCGATGTGATGTTAACATGCTATTTTAAATGTTTCTTTGCATTATATTAGCTTTAGGCACATTCCATTGGCGCTGTAAGCGTTTATATTGTCAGCTTTAAGTATACGTTTGAAAGAGGTAAAACTTTGGGTGTCATATATAGGGAAAAATTAGACGTGAGGCATGGTCACAACTATTATAGTTTACTCAATTTTACAAGCTTGCTTTCCTCACAGTAATTTCCCTGGTATAGAGACAGTTGACATTTAGCAATGAATTTCATATATTGCACATTCTTGCATTATAACTTATTCTTTCGATCCTAAAAGAAACAAGATTCAAGGAAATAGAACATGTTATACAACCATCTAGTGTTTATTATGTTTTTTTTTTTTTTTCAAACACCTAAGCATAGTTATTATCCCACAGTAATTAAAATGTAATGCCTGTTAGCATCAAGAGCAAAATACTAGTAGGTATTAGACTTTGCAGCATGGATAGTAAACATATAGACTAGATGTGCAGATAATCAGTTCAGTCCACTCAAATACTTCTGAGCCCAGTTGTGTTCTGATGGTCAGTAGGTATATCCAATTTCCTTTATCTGCAAAAAAGCATTTTTGGTGGCTAAACTCAAGATCAATAAAGCATTTTATACGTACCTGTTATGTACATATAATTCAAATATTCAAAATAATCAACATAGCAAGAGAGTAGTGGTACCATATGTCTGAAAGAGCATGTGCATTGTTCAGAATTCTTCTAAACTAGTGCCTAGAACTGTAACATCATGCTCCTTTGGATTACATCCAAACATGAATGACCGATCATTAGAATATATAAAGAATTATAATGCTATTTTTAGAAAGGTAATAGAAAATGCAAAAATGAAATATAATAGTGAACTTATACAGAAAACAGATAATTTAATAAAAGCAACATGGAACATTGTCAATAAAATTCGTAAACAAGGCAATAACAAAAGCATAGAAAATATGATGATAAAAAATAACAGCAAAGAAATTAAAGATCCATGTGAAATTTGCAGTATTTTCAATGATCACTATCTAAATATAGCAACATTATTAAACTTCAACAAACAAGATATCAAACAAAAACATTAGTTTTACAAGACAAACAGGTAGGGTAAATAGCATGGCAGTTCTAGAAGTGATGGAAGAAAATGTAATAAATGAAATAAATAAGCTAAAACCTAAGAAATCAAGTGGGTTAGATGATGTCTCAAATGAACTATTAAGACAGATTAAATATGAAATTGTTGAAATTTTAACACACATTATAAACACATCACTTCCAGACTTACTGAAAAAAGTTATAGTCAAACCAATATTTAAGCAGAAGGAAAATAAGAATGACATAGAAAACTATAGGCTAATTACCCTGTTTTCCACCTTATCAAAGCTGATGGAAGGATTATATTTAAACAATTGGAAAGCTATATAAAAAAAAAATTAAATATATCGGAATGGCAGTATGGCTTCCAAATGCACAAATCTACAATAAAAGCAATACAGACGGCTAATAATATTATATTAACAGCTCTGAATAACTGGGAATCCGTAATTGCAATTTTTATAGATCTATCAAAAGCGTTTGACTGCATGAACATAAAAACACTAATTAACAAACTAGAAATATATGGCATTAGAGGCCAGCCGCAAAAGTGATTATTGACATATTTAGAAAACCAAACACAGTGTGTGGAAATAAATCATCTAAATGCAAATGGTATAGTGCAAAAAATACAGTCCGATTTCAAAACTGTATACCAAGGAGTTCCGCAAGGCTCAAAACTAGGACCCTTTTTATTCGTATTATATATAAATGAAATATTTGAAGTGATAGAAACAAAAGGGGGCATAGCAGGTACGTATGCTGATGATATGACAGTCATAATTAGGAGTCAAACAGTTAAAGATGTAGAAAATAGGGCAAACTCAGTTTTGGAAATCATAAAGCAATACTACTCTAACCTAGACATGGTAATAAATATAAAAAAGACAGCCTGTATTAATTTTGAGATAAGAAACCACAACTCGGATAATATCAAAGTAACCATAGAGGGGGAAAGTATATGCAAAATAAATTCCACAAATTTTCTTGGAATGATCATTGATAAAAATCTAAACTGGAAATCCCATGTAATACACATTACTAAAACAATAAATAAGGGCATCTGTAATGAGACAAATCAGGAATACAGTGGATAGAAAAACAATGAAGCAGGTTTATTACGCATTTATATTCTCGCATATCAGTTATGGCATTACGCTATGGGGAAATATTACACAAAGAGAAATGGGAAAAGTGCTGAAACTACAGAAGAAAGCCATTAGAATAATAGCAAAAGTAAATAATAGACAGACATGTAGAAACCTATTTAAAGAACTAAAGATTTTAACAGTTCCATGCATATATATCTATGAAAGCATAAACCCATTGTACATAGAAGATACCAAACAAAACTGAAGACTACATTGCATTTTGACACAGGTTCTACCAGTATGCAAACAAAATTCAGTAAAAAGCCAATGTGAAAATATTTTGGAGGAAATAAAAAGCAGATCCTTTCAGAAGAGAAAACATAATATTATCCATTCTTTGAAGCAGAAAAATGTTATATACACAAAGGCAAACAAAGGTAACAAGATAGTCATAATGGATAAATCAGATTATATTGAAAAAATGGAAGAAATGCTAACTGACAATGAATATGAAATCATTAACAAAATTCCTCTAACAACTTGCATACAATCATTTGAAAATACACTAGCAAAATCAAGCATAATACCAAACAAATATATAGTTAAACTGGATAACCCAACCTTACCTAGACTTTATGGCTTACCCAAAATACACAAACCATTCATAACAATGAGAGTTATAGTCAGCAGTATAAATTCACCAACATACAAACTTGCAAAGTGGCTAATAAACAGATTCAACTCATTTCCAAAATTCGACAGCCTAAGTGTCAAAAACACCTATGAACTTATAGAACGCATTAAGGATGCTGAACTAAAAGAAGAGGACACACTAGTCTTGTTTGATGTTAAATCACTGTTTTCCAGCATACCAGTAAAACAACTCCCACCTCAAATCATTTGGAATGTCATCACCTGAAATTTCAGATTACATTGATCTAGCCAAAATATGTATAGAACAAAATTTCTTCCAGTTTCAAACAAAATATTTCCACCAAACTTCAGGTTTGGCAATGGGCAACCCCCTATCACCCTTCCTGGCTGATCTGTACATGAGTGCATTAGAAATAAGGATCACCAAAGGTTTCCCTTAGATGTTCAAACTCTGGCAACAATATGTAGATGACATCTTTGCAATAGTACCAAAGAAACAAATCAGTGATGTACTAAAACTTTTAAATATCCAAGAAAAAAGCATCAAGTTCACTGTAGAAATAGAAAAAGACGAGTATTTACCATATTTGTATCTAAAAATAATGAGAATTAAAAACAGACTAAACTTTGGCATTTACAGAAAACCAACACAGACAGACAACTACATAAAAGCTAATGGCTACAACCCAAGATCCCACAAACATCAATCTTCAATAGTTTAACACACACAGATTGGTCAACATCCCTCTCACAGCAGAAGAATACAAAGCAGAATACAACAAAATAATTGAAATAGCACAAAAAAATAACGTTCTCAAATCATTAGTAGACAAAAAAGTGAACTTAGCAAAAAAGAAGAAGCTAATAAAGGAAACCACAACCCTCTCAATTACAGAAACTATGATTTTCAAAAAATTTACTTACCATCCATGGGCCTTTGATAAATTCAAAAAAGTCTTCAAAAAACAAAACATTCAACTATCACTAGTCAACCATTTCTCCTTAAAAAACCTAATTTGCTCAAACATCAAAGATGCCATTCCATCTAACAAAAAATCTGGTATATATCAAATTGAATGCAGTGACTGTAGTCAAATTTATATTAAAAAACCAAAAGAAATTTAGAAACAAGAGCAAAGGAACCCTTTAGGAACATAAAATGTAAACAATTAGAAAAATCAGCAGTTGCCACGCATTTTTGGGAAAAAAACCACAGCCTAAATCCAGAACCAAAACTACTAAAACATACATCAGGAAAACAAGAACTATCCACATGGGAACAAATCTTCATTTCAAAAAATAGGAACAAAGTATTCAATTTCGACATCCCCCAGAAAGATTTGTTCAGCAAGTTCCTTGAACCGCCACCAGAGGAGACCTATGACAAAATATCGTCAACTACACCAATGAGAACCAGTCGATGTCCGGTTGACAATGGAGACAATGTCTCTGAAACATGTTCCGGAAACATTTAAAAGTAAGTGTTGTTTAGTGTCATTAATCGACTCCCTTTAAATTTAATTTATTATAACAACATTGTTTTCAACACTTCCAAGAAAGGAATTGTAAATACCATAGGAATTACAATATACACACTTACAGTTTCAGAAATAATGACTATTACAGAACAACACTAAGAGGAACACAATAACCAAGCAGTAGAAATGGTAGAAAGGGAGTTATTCAATAAGTTACCAAATGAAATAAAAAAACATAAACCAAGTAAAAGAAATTATGAAAACCATAAAAAAGTACTTAACTGAAAAGGATTTTATAGTGTAGAGGAATTTAAATATGGAATATGTAACTTAAGATTAATTGTATATAATGTAAATAGTTTATATTATGACGTGTCCCTTAAATTGTAATTAAAAGGATGAAAATAAATTGAATTGAATTAAGTTAGTGAAGTTTGAAAAGATTTACTGTTGATGTTGAGTGGACATCATCCATGTATTCCTCAATTGAACAGTATGCCTTACTGGCAAGTAAACTTTTAATGGACTTTTTGAAGAGATTTTGGTTTTGGATTTCCCTAAATGTTTGTGGCAATGTATTATATGTTTTAATTCTCATATATTGTGGAATTTCTTTGAGCAGTACTAACCTATGAGCTGGATATTTGACGTCTGCTTTTCTTGTGTTGTGTTCATGTTGGTGCTGATTTTTTAGAGAACTGTTATAATTATGTACATATAATAGCAGGTTCTAAATTCATAGGCAACGTTATGTGAACAATTTTAATGTTTTAAACAGTGGCCTGCAAGAAGTCTATAACTTGATGGGTCATTCATTATACGTACAATTTTCTTTTTAATTTAGAAGATTCTATCCCAACCTGTTGCATTTCCCCATATGGTTATTCCATATGAAAGTACTGAGTGAAATATAGATACATAGTAACACAAAACACATTGAGTTGTAGATTCTTAGAAAGAATGCATAACTCCAAACATTGTTTGCACAATTCTACTATGTGGGACGTGTTCAGTATTGACCAAATGATCTCAGAGCTCTTCCACATACAGATTCTTAGATGAAATTATTTTTTATTACTTACTTTTCCATTTAAAGTAGTTTGAGAACTGAGGCTGACTGAATACATTGTTGCTGGTACCACCAAAGTTTTATCAATGCCAGGAACTAAGAATAAATTTGAAAATTCTACAGCTATCAGCAAGCTGCTGGATACTTAAGTGCTTATGTAAAATGTCTGGGAGGGAAGAGACATGCAGCATTAGTGATACAGATGGTTAGGCTTTTGATTGTGTCAGAGAAGATTTGCAAATATAATGGGAAAAAAACCTGTTTGTAGTTGTTTTTTGATACTTCATCACATTTTTATATTATTAAGGGAATTGACAACATGGGAGAACATATTCATGTGGAAAAATAAGGACCGAGTAATGAACTTTGAAATCCCACCAGTAGATAATGTGACATAATTCCACCGCCAGAGAGAAGAGAGCAGATGACAAAAGACAATAGATAGTTGGACCGAGGTTGATAATGGACACAACAGCTTCTGAAACTAGTCCCTCAGCAATATAAAAGTGTAAGTGTAAAGAAAAAATAGACTACAAATAGTTTTTACAAATAATTTTGAGGTCGCTGTTAATAAATTCCTCCAATCATGCATAATGCAAATATATTGTTTTGTTGTTTTCAAATGTTAGGCTTTGGCAATGAAGTCATTAGCTCTCTTGCTCTCCAATATTTCTGTGTAGTGGGTCCAGCAGGTAGGGCTTCACAGATTAGATGTTCTTCAGTCATTTCCTCTTCTTTTTTGTCAAATGCTAGGCTTTGGCAATGAAGCCATTAGCTCTCCTGCTCTCCAATATTTCTGTGTAGTGGATCCGGCAGGTAGAACTTCACAGTTTAGAAGATGTTGTTCAGTCATTTCCTCTTTGTTGTCAAATGCTAGGCTTTGGCAATGAAGCCATTAGCTCTCTTGCTCCCCAATATTTCTGTGTAGTGGATTTGGCAGGTAGAACTTCATAGGTTAGAAGATGTTCTTCAGTCATTTTCTCTTCTTCCTTGTCAAATGCTAGGCTTTGGCAATGAAGCCATTAGCTCTCTTGCTCCCCAATATTTCTGTGTAGTGGATTTGGCAGGTAGAACTTCACAGGTTAGAAGATGTTCTTCAGTCATTTCCTCTTCTTTGTTTTCAAATGCTAGACTTTGGCAATGAAGCCATTAGCTCTCTTGCTCTCCAATATTTCTGTGTAGTGGATCCGGCAGGTAGGACTTCACAGTTTAGAAGATTATTAATTTTTAGATGAGTCGTATTTATTACACATCTGCTTCACTTTCGTACCTATTTTGAGGACATGTTTCGCAAATCATCGTTTGCATCTATGGCTCTTATATATTGAGTAGAGCCGTAGATGCAAACAATGATTTGCGAAACATGTCCTCAAAATAGGTACGAAAGTGAAGCAGATGTGTAATAAATACGACTCATCTAAAAATTAACAATTTTTCGCTTCACTGTGGTGTTCCAATACAGTTAAATCTCGATAGTTTAGAAGATGTTCTTCAGTCATTTCCTCTTCTTTGTTGCACAGAGGACAATTTGGATTTGTATGAATTCCTATTCTGTGTAATGTTTGGCCAAATAATCATGTTTCGTAAGTAATCTAAAGTTTGCTACTGCAGCTTTACGTGGGATTTCTGGAATAATTTCTGGATTTTTAATTAAAATGTTCCATTTTTTATCTTTGGCTTTGTTAGATATTAATTGGTTTTGTTTTTATATTTGTTTTTGATTAATGTTTTTATGGATGTAAAGGGTAAGTTTTTACTTTTGTTCTGAATTAAATTTGCTTCTTTTTTGGCAAGAAAATCAGCTGATTCATTTCCAGCAATTCCACAATGTGCAGATATCCACTGTAATATAATTCCTTTCTGTAATTTTTGAAGTTGTTGGATCATTTTGTGACATTCTTTAATTTGATTTGACCTCATTTTATATGAACTTATTGCATATAATGCTGCTTTAGAATCAGAAAGTATGACAGCATTTTTGAATTTATCTATTCTGTATAGAAGGTGTTGGAGTGAAATATGAATAGCCGTTACTTCTGCATCAAAATTTGTTGTGTGGTATCCTGCTGGTTGATAGAATGAGAACAGTGCACACTTAATTCTGCTCCTGAGTTGTTGTCCAAGTTAGATCCATCTGTGTAGATATGTAACCATTCTTCGGGTGGGTATCTATTGTTCACAGTTTCTAATGCTAGTGTTTTTAATACAGGTAGTACAGGTTTGGAAGTTTCAGATTTTGTATCTATTTGTTCTAAATCTAATTGAATATTAATTGGTTCAAAAGTCAATGGGTTTTCTTTGATTAAAATGTTTTCTTTAGAATTAGGAAGATTCAGATCTGTTTTTAATTCTGTAACTTTGTATAGGAAACTTGTTTGTGTTTTCATCTTGATTGGTTGTAACATGCATTTACCCTTCCTGACCAATCAACACTCTTTAATGGTCATCTGTCTTGCTATCGCTGTATCTGTCTCTTCCTGGTCACTGATAACCACAGCAATTGTGACCTAAAGCCCCACTGCTACTACTCTCTTGCCTCCCAGCATCAAAATAGTAAGACACACAGTATAACAAATATTTTTCTTTCCAGGCTACTCCTGTTTCTACTCGGCTACATATACGCACCAAGCGTAGGGTACCTAAACTTGGTGTAATGCTTGTTGGATGGGGAGGCAATAATGGTTCTACTGTAACTGCTGCTATTCTTGCCAACAAGCTCGGTCTCAGCTGGGAAACTAAAGAAGGCATTCAGAAAGCCAACTGGTAAGTTTAGGATCTGATTACTCAATAAAATTTAAAGTGTGGTCTTAGTAAAATGAAAAACAAGATATTAAAGCAGTGAATGTTAAGCTGTCAGTAGCAAAGTACACGACATGTTTTTGTTTCAGTTCCTTTCTTGGAAATGTTGAAAACAGTGTTGTTATGATAAATTAACTTTAAAGAGAGTCGATTGATGACACTAAACAACACTTGTTGTTTAGTGTCATTAATCGACTCTCTTTAAAGTTAATGTTTTTGTTTATTAAATTATAGATTAATAATTGTTTTGCTTCACTGTGGTGTTCCAATACAGTTAAATTTCGATATGTTTTTGTTTGGCACAAAAGTGAATCGAGAAGATATTGACACACTGCTTCACTCACACATGACATCAACTTGGAAACTTCTTTAATAACATGCAGAAACTCCCATAAATAAGTAATGTTACAAAGTAGAGTACTAAGTTTTGAAAGTGAAAATCAGCATTTGATGTGCTATTTTATTGAAATTAATGATAATCGACTGTTACATGGTTCTTTCTTGTAAGAAAATAAATGTAGTTTCACATGAAAATTATATAATGCATGCCTTTTCAAGAATTAAAAAGAAATATGGCATTTTTTGGCTCTCAAAAGTAATTAGACATAACTTGAGTGTGATACAAAATATGGCTTAGTACTTTGTGACTCCTCCTTCTTTTCACTACTTCTCACAACCTATTAGGTATGCTGTGAGCCAGGTTTTTCAGGTAGGCTGTAGAAAGTTTGCTCCATTCCTCCTGCAACCTCTCCTTCAAGTGCTGCTTGGAGGTGATGGGGTCTTCCGCACGGCCTTCTCCAGTTTATCTCATACTGCTTCTATGGGATTAAGATCCAGGACTGAAGGGGTG
Organism: Mantis religiosa; assembly: GCA_030765055.1. NCBI lineage: Eukaryota > Metazoa > Arthropoda > Insecta > Mantodea > Mantidae > Mantis > Mantis religiosa. Next base: position 699,658 of record JAUKNK010000156.1, read on the forward strand.
GATGCAGTACATGAGGACAGTTGTAAAGTAACCATAGCTGCACAATGTGAGACATATGCTTCGGATCATTTGCCTGTTAAATTGAGAAGCTGTCCAAAATACCCATCATTTCTGCACTTTGTTTTAAATTTTGCTGTAATAGTCTAAGATAGACTTCCTTGTTCATGGTTGTGTCTATGAACACCAGCTTTCCCACTCCCATAGGGCAAATACAGCCCTATACCATTACACTCCCTCCGCCGTGTTTGACTGTGCCTTGTAAATTGCATTCTTCCAGCTCTGTGTTTGATTTCCTCACACAACCACCCTGCCATCGGAACCAGCAAGGTTGTATTTGCTCTCGTCACGAAAAATAACTTAGTCCCTCCAATTGGTTGTCTTTTTAACAAAGTCTTTGGAAAATTGTAATCTCTTCCTTTTATTCTTGCTGGAAATGTATTGCTTTTTTCTGGCTACGTGACCATTAAAATCTTGTTTCCGCATGGCCCTTCTGACCGTTTCAGGGCTGTCAGTCCCAGTTCTTCCTGAATCTCAGCACAAATCACCGGAGCACTTATACGCGGATTCCATTTTACCTTCCGCATAATATAAGACTCCTGCCTATTAGTAAGAAGTTTTGGTCGCCCTGGCTTTGCTCGAGATTTAATTCTGTCTTCATACTTATACCGGTGAATTATGATTGCTAAGATTCACAATCTCTGCTATTTCCCGGTATGTTTTGTTCTTTTCATAGTGAAAGATCACTGTCTCTGTTCAAGGGTACTCTGCTTACCTCTGGGCCCCATACTATGCTCTTGCCTTCTTGGTGCACAGTTGACGTACTGCTTCTACGATGTAGTTTTGTTTACTGACAGACTTCACCTACTCGTTTGTACTGCATTTCGTTTGTGCTGTCCGATTCTTTTTGTGTTGTAAACTCATGATGTGAACAAGGTTGAATGGGGAAGCTCTTAGGTTAGCCACATTTTCAATCTCTAAAATAGATATTGACAGCCTATTATTTTTGCTTAACCCAAGGGGTACCTTGAGAATGATACACATAATCTATCCTGCATTATAGAGCACTCTATAGTGAAATGCAAAGTCTGTCCGATTATTTATGAGAGTCAGTGTATGTTAATCATCCCATAGACCTTTCCGTACGGGAAAAAATCTTTGTTAACAAAAATCGTCATAGAGTCATGAATTTTGAAACTCCACTACCGGACATCTTTGTCAAGTACATCATGCCATCTATCAACGATACGGAGAAAGAGGAAACCACTACAATTTGCACTAGTCGACTTCTAGCTGAGGATGATAACAAAAGCTCTTGAAACATGTCTAAGAATACAGTTTGAGTGAAGCAGTGTGTCAATATCTTCTCAATTCACTTTTGTGCTAAGTTGTGCTTCACTGTCTCTACGCTTCTTTCAATTTTATACTTTGGATGTTTTTGTTTTGTTTATGAAGGTATGGTTCCATTACCCTGGCATCAACAGTTCGTCTGGGAACTGGCCCTGACGGCCAGGATGTCTATGTTCCTATGTCAGACCTACTGCCAATGGTAAATCCAAATGATATTGTCTTGGATGGCTGGGATATTTCATCAGTTAACTTGGCTGATGCCATGTCAAGAGCCAAAGTCCTTGATGTGAATCTACAGAAACAGTTGCGACCTTACATGGAGCATATGAAACCGAGACCTTCTATTTATATCCCAGACTTCATTGCTGCCAACCAGGTAAGTGCATCCAAACTTGCAACAGCATTGTTTTTCCAAATTATAAATGGAATTGATAGAATGATAGAAGTTGATCCTGGAATATTCCAGTGCTTAAGCCTACTAGGTGCTTGTCTTAAAGATGACCTTAATCTCTGCTGTAATGTGGACAAGAAGGACTTCATGAATTTTTGCCCATAAGCTGTTTTTATGGTCGTATGTTCATTTCCAGGAAAATTTGAGTGTTTTCACCACAATTTAAAGGTTTCTAATCTGTAAGTTAGTCTTATTCTGATATCCTGCCTCTCTGAGAATCAATGTGAAACATTTCAGTATGGCTGGATGGGATAATTATACTAGCAAATTCAACAATTCCATCAGGATCTCATTCTAGCTGCATTATTAAAAATATTCTAAAGTATTATCACTTGTGCACTGTTCAGTTTATTGTCAAGCTTCACAATACAGCTATGCTACTAGAATTAGAAAAATTATTCTGATCAGAAAAATCAGCAGTTGCTGTACATTTTTGGGGAAAAAAAACCACAACATAAATCCAGAATCAAAACTACTTAAACACACAGCAGGAAAACAAGAACTGTCCACATGAGAACAAATTTTCATTTCAAAAAATAGGAACAAAGTATTCAATTTCGACATCCCCCAGAAAGATTTGTTCAGCAAGTTCCTCGAAACACCACCAGAGGAGACTGACAAAATATCGCCAGCTATACCACTGAGAACCAGTCGATGTCCAGTTGACAATGGAGGAAAATAGACTCTGAAACATTTTCTGGGAACATATACAAATATAACAATTTGTAACTTTAAACTTCACTTATCTTATAAGAAATGAGGACACTTCTCTTATAAATTGTCTGGGATTGCGATTTCATGTAAAACTTTTACACATCCTCAAATGGAAACAACAAAGCTGTTGCCATCATTACGAACGCTAGATGTTGATATGTTCTTGTTAGTACTACCAAAATCTGAAAATAAAACAAATTTAAAAACAGAATTGACTGCCAGTATTTCAAAATTCATTATGCGATGTTTATTTTTTAAAATAAATATCTTTTCCCAAGCCATTAAATCTGTCGAAACATTTAACTGTTTTAATAATTTAACTTCAGGATTTATTTCATGGTTAATTCAACTAATAAGAAAAATTGACATCATTTTCTTAAGATAAGTGAAGTTTTTTGTTACAAATAGTTATATTTGTATAATAATAGAAATGCTGTTTATTGTCATTGTGATTTAACTCTTTTATGATAAAATAAGCAATGTTTGTTTGTTTTAGGCTGACCGTGCAGATAATGTACTTAGTGGTACAAAATGGGAGCAAATGGAAGAAATACAAAAAAATATTAGAGAGTTTAAAGAATCTAATAAGCTAGATAAAGTTATTGTGCTTTGGACTGCCAATACAGAAAGATTCTGTGATGTGATACCTGGTCTTAATGATACTGCGGAGAATCTTCTGAATGCAATAAAAGCAAATGCAGCAGAGGTTTCACCATCCACATTATTTGCTGTTGCCTGCATTTTAGAAAAGGTGAGTAGTTTATGAATGTTGTAAAATATAAGAGGCTAGTTAAATCACTAGTTTATCAATAGCAGTACTTTGTCAGGTATTACAATTCATTTTGAAGAATTGTTATTGATTTATTCATGATTCTCTTTCATTAGACAACATACATCAATGGATCTCCACAAAACACATTTGTCCCTGGATGTATAGACTTGGCAGAAAAACATCAGGTGTTTATTGCGGGCGATGATTTCAAATCAGGACAGACCAAGCTGAAGTCAGTGATGGTAGATTTTTTGGTCAGTGCAGGAATTAAGCCAGTATCCATTGTAAGCTATAACCATCTTGGAAACAATGATGGCAAAAATCTGTCTGCACCTCAGCAATTCCATTCAAAGGAGGTAAGTTTACTGGGACAAGTACTTTTAATCACGAAAATGTACGGCAGTTAAATGTGAAATAAATATGGCTGTCATGATCTGTTTTTCATTTTTCAGGTATCAAAAAGCAATGTTGTTGATGATATGGTAAACTCTAACAACATTCTCTACAAGGCAGGAGAGAAACCAGATCACTGTGTTGTCATAAAATATGTTCCTTATGTCGGTGAGTATTTGTTTGATTCTTCTTGTTCACCTTTATACAATAAATGTGTCACTATCGTCACTGCAAGCTTTATTTGTACCATCAGGGAAAGTGTCGAGGGGTATTGACCTTCGCTGACAGCACTGCTTCGCTTATCTTGATTAGAAGAGCAAAATATTAGTATGAAAGGGTAGAGCCAGACTGAAAAATTCAATGCCATAGCTGGGATTTGAACCACGGATCTTCCGGTCTCCGTCCTGCCGCTCTAAACCATTGAGCTACTATGGCCAACATGCCAACATGACGTTAAATTCTCCAACTGACTCATATTTTTCCTGGTAAACCACTAGGAGTTCTCATAAACACATGAGACAACTACTTTAATGGTGACTTACTATGTTGTAAGTACTTTAAGGCCCGGGCTTTATAGTTCGGACCACTATTAGGTACAACTGACTCGTGTTTTTCCCGGTAAACCACTAGGAGTTCTCATAAACACATGAGACAACTACCTTAATGGTGACTTACTATGTTGTAAGTACTTTAAGGCCCGGGCTTTATAGTTCGGACCACTATTAGGTACAACTGACTCGTGTTTTTCCCGGTAAACCACTAGGAGTTCTCATAAACACATGAGACAACTACTTTAATGGTGACTTACTATGTTGTAAGTACTTTAAGGCCCGGGCTTTATAGTTCAGACCACTATTAGGTACAATTAATGGAAATTAATTGTTCTTTCACACTAGCCATGTGTAGGACGCACTATGAAAGGGTAGAGCCAGACTGAAAAATTCAATACCATAGCCAGCATCATGATATTAAATTCTCCATTTGACTCGTATATGACCCCGGTAGACCACTGGGGGCTCTCACATTCAAGATACACCGTTTTTATGGCGACTTACTATCGTAAGTACTTGAGTCCCAGGCTTCATCATTTAACTCATTATTTTAGTTAATTGATGGAAACCAATCATTTCATCACACTAGCCGTATATAGGCTAATGTTTTTGATAGTCAACATGAAAAATTCAAAGCCTATATACTAATGCCTAATTATATAATTATTATAAATATTAATCGGTTGTTCAAATCCCAGCCATGGCTTTGAATTTTTCATGTTGACTCAATCAAAAACCTTAGCCTATATACTGCTAGTGTGAAGAAATGATTAATGAAGAAATGATTAATTTTCATCAATTAACTAAAATAATTGAGTAATAATTTTATCCTTCAATCACGAATCAGACTACATTAAATAACATTGTTATACAAATATTTATAAGCGATTTATGTTCATTCATAAATATATATTTGAATTTTAAGATGTCGCCAATAGCTTCATGCAGGAGAAATGCTTTTACTGCATATAAATTTGAAGTTATATAATTAGTTTCAAGCAGCATTAAAACATTGTAAATCATATTAAAGCAGCTTTATTGAACATCCTAGTTATTTAGCATTAATTTGTGCGAACATATACAAATTTTGAAGGAATTTGGAGAGAGACATTCTGAATATAATCATTTCTGTCTCTGGTTGTGGTCCATTTCTGTATATAATTTCATTCATGCACTGGGAAATGGATCCAACTTGTGCACCACTGAATGAGGAAGTAAAAGCTTTTTTTATTAATCCCCATGTAGGAGATGGCAACTTTGCCTTTATTTATAATGGGCCACTATTGATGACCGACTGAACCCTTCAGCTGTCAGACCATTCATGGTGGCAGATGAGAATGTGCAGATGAGCCTTGTCTGCCATGACTGAAAGTTACTGTTGATGAGCTGCATAGAATAAAGAAAGCATGGAACAAAATATTAGAGCAAATTGCAAGAATAGAAAACCCTCTTTCTATGATCATCCTTATTTCACATAATAGAATACTTATCTGTTTCAAATGGGATGGTGTTTGTCCAAGAGCGCTACTAGGTGAGCAGCCAATCAGAGTCCTGTGGTGTTGTCGTATTGCATTCCCCCTTTTTGGTGTGTGACGAGTGCCAAACTAATCAATCTCTAATAAATACTACGGGCCCAAATGACCTTGTTGTCGATGGACCCTAAAACACCACACACTCACACTAATAAATACTATTCATGCAAAGACAAAAATTCAGATTTTGAAGAAACTGATCCTTGAGGAAAGAGAGTAATGTATTTAACATAACCGTAAAAACCCCATATTTTTAGCTCAAATAGTTTTCCTAATACAAATAAATAAAGTAGATACCATTATATTATAACAATGCATTGCAACGTAAGCACTGTAATGTACATCATTATTGGTTGGCATGTATGCGTGAATGCATATTTGAAATTGCTCAAACTGAAACATAAACATTTGACATGACGTGATGAAAGAAATATGTACTTTGAATAAGCCAGTGTTTGTTAAATTCGATGAGAGAAAACAATACACTTCCTACTAGTCTGGCAGAACGTGTTTGGTCACATATCTTTGTTTATGAATGTTTCGTATTCTATATTTACTCTAGTGTTCAAAGCAGCATTATTCAGTTACTCTTCCATGAGAAGTATATCAGCTGGATCAATGAGATGTGATCCACCTTCCCCCTTTCTACTGCCAGAACAATCCAACAGAGTTAATGTGGGCTCAAATTATGTTGCAAGCAGAAATAATATTTTTAAACTAACTGATGTTGAACGAATTGTTCACGCAGAAATTGACAAGGAACACAACAAGACTGGGAAAACTGTGTGAGACATCAGATAAACTATAAGAAGACTACTTTTGAAAAGACATAGCACGAAACGAGATTTTGGAATTATCATCATAAATTTGCAGTACTCAGACGATGAAGACAATGCCAATGACGAATTATCTCTTAATGTAGGTAACATTCACAGCTCTACGGATGTACCGCTGGTATTTTCATTGGATTAGAAAAATAAGTAATTCATAAATTATAATTAATTTTAAATTAAATATTTAAACCATCTGCGTAATATACGGATATCCATGTTGCAATTGTCATTTGAACAACTGTATTATTATAAAACTTTGGTAAATTCAGTTTGTGTTCCTTTACGTCTAGCGCCAAGAACACTCACAAGTGTGCGAGAGAGAGTGAAATATAAAAAGAGTGGGGATAACGAGGTGGCAATGCTGAAGGTTCTAACACATCTGATTCGCTACAGGCGAGAACTCTTCCCATTTGAAACACATAATAGTTCTATCTTAACATTGATGCAAGGGGTTGTATGCATAAAAACTGAGCAAGTCCAATCTTTGCTCTCTCTCTTTGTAAAAAAACATGTAAGCTTTGATAGATATGCATAGTAATAAATAAGCTTTATTTGTTATATTCATAATTTTAAAATCTTAAGTAGCCTTTGTGAGCCCTGTTTTCAATTACACTCCTAGGCTATACTTACAAATATGAACTCTCTACTCCATTAAGCCTTTCCTTTGGACTCATTACACTTAGTTAATTTGTTCACAAAATTCAATTAGTTTTCTGGCTTCTGTATTTATTACTTTATCCTTACATTCTTTTACTTTTCATAGTTTGTTTTCCTCTAACGCGTCCGTTTTCTATATTCAGACCTCTAACTAGACACCTATATTCCAGGGTTAAAAATGCCTACTATAGTGAACCTGATATTAGGATTTTATGTTCTTAAACCCTATACATTCGGTGTTATGTGTAAATTGTGCATTATTTAGTAAATCTAACCCTCTGCAAACTTCCATCCCTTTCACCCTATTTATTTGTAACCATATTTCTTGGCCTTCTTTATTTAACACTCTTCATATTTGTCACAACTCTTATTAAACACACTATACAACCTGAGACTCTCCCTCTTCTACTCTTCCTTTTACCATGATCGCCTTACAATAATCTTCAGTGTATGTTTTCTCACTTTGACAATGTCCCTACCATTGTGACGGGATGAAATGTAGATTTTTATGACAATCTCAAATTCAAAGAACAATACAAACAGTGGATGCATATACAATTCCCACAAAAGCCCCAGAGTTCAATCTTTCAACAATAGGAAGACCATGACTACTGTTTTCTGGAATCGGAAAGGTGGTTTGCTTGCAAAGTTTATGGTGTCAAGACCTAAGATTAATGAAAATGTGTAGTGCCAGATATTGCATTGCCTACAGAAAGACATTCAAAACAAATGAAGTATGCAGTCATCTCGGTCATCTAGAATTGTTTTGATTTATGATAATGCAAAACTGCATACTGTTGTAAGCAGAGAGCTGCTTACTCAATTTCATTAGTAAGTGTTCGATCACCTGACATACAGGGCTGTTGCATTCAAGAGGTCCCAAGTTTGAATCTTGGTCAGGGTGAGTTATCTGGATAAGATTTCTTCCTGTGTTTTACCTTATCCTGAAAGATAAATGTTGGGTAACTCGAAGCTCTGTGGTTTCACCCATTTCATTCGTCTGAGATGATCTAGCCAGTTAAAGAACATTGTTTAAAAAAAAATAGGAGTTAGTAATAATAAAAATTATGAATGACATATTTCCATGATGTCTCTTGGCAAAGTAACTGTAACTGTACTTGATTCATAGTAATAAAACCTTGTGATTCATATATTTGGTTATGCTCCTTTGGAAATCGAAGGAAGAAAAATATCACTCATAATTATTACTGGATGACATACTTTTTAACGTGCAAGTTCCACCATTTTGGAAGAAGAAAAGTTGCCAGTATAATTTATAAAGATGATACCAAAATTAAGGGATGCAATGAATAAAGAATTGTGATGGATTTCAAAGGAATATTGTATCTTTGTGAAACACGTGCACGTGCAGTTGAGTTGAATAGTTTTAACAAAAAGGGATGGAAGAAAGCAGATTCTTAGCAGGAATTCTCAGTGGGTAGCACTTGACTCCATTTTGAATAGGTATTGTTCGGATCCTTAATAATGGCATGGCCGAGACTAATAATCACAATGGACAAGAGAGTCACAAAAGGAGTTTTGGGTGAATAAACAAGGCTTCGAGAGGTGAAAGTGACACACACACACACACACACACACACACACACACACACACACACACACACACACACACACACACACATATGCAGCTGTGCACAGTGAGGACACACGGTCTGTAACAGGCAGGCCATTAAGACTGTTATCTGCTTCTGTCTTGGGCGAAGGCAAGAATTAAGTGTTACTGCATACTAAGCATTCTACATACGGTCACTCTGAACAGTGAAATATTGATAACCTTGGTCGGCAACTTCGAGTTTGATGTGATGAGAAAAAGAAGCAGTCATTAAACCAGTTTGAAATGGGCATTCCAGTGTCATTAGAACCATTAACTTAAGAAAAGTAACTGAACATGTTTCAAGCATCCAGTATGCACTTCATAAAAAGCAATGGTTTCAATTCAGCCCACTAAAAGTGCAGCCTTCAGAAGTTAAGCTTATAGACTAGTGAACATCATGAAACCTAAGGAATACAGAGAAGAATATAAACATATCTTCACAGCTGCTAATGGTTCAAAAGAAGGTTAGCCAGGTACAAAAGAAAGGAACAAATAAGACACCACAAAACTTAGACAACAAAAAGAACAGCAATACAGGAAATTAACATACCTGGGTGTTAATCATAAATTCAGCAAGATTTTCAGGAAATATCTTTGGTTCCAAAAAGCAATTACAATACACAAAATTTGCTTTGCACATAAAATAATTCACCACATAATGACATCAGGCATATACAAGATAAATTGATCCAATTGTAGCCATACAGTGGACAAGCAAAAAAGAGATCCAAACACTAGATTGAAGGAACACATGAGCCATAAAATACAAACAAATTGAAAAATCCGTAGTAGCTTACCATTTTTGGTCTACCAGTCATTAAATTACACCAAACATCAAATTAATGAAAATCACCAATTTTCTAGCCAAACTAAAGGTACAGGAAAATTTACTGTACTAAAGCACAAAGATCCCCCCGTAAATTTTGAATTGCTGCATCCAAACAACTTTTGAAAGTTCATTGTTCCACCAGTAGATGCCATTACTTCAGATTCCCCAGCCAAGACTATAAACAACACCAAGAATCAGTTACACATATACTGACAATGGAGCCAAATACAAATTGTGACTTTCAAATGGGATGATGTTGTCTAAGCCAACAACCAATCGGAAGTCCTTCGGTGTTGTTGTACTGCGTTTCCCATAAGTGTGGTGTGACGAGCACCAACTAATCCCATGTCTAATAAATATTATTTGCACTAAGACAAAAAAATTCAAATTTTGCAAAAAATGCTCTGCAAGAAGGGCAGAAAGTAACATTTCTAACACAGCCGTAAAAACCTCATATTTTTAGCCCAAATAGTTGTCATAATACAAATAAATACAGTACCAATATTTTACAATACAAAATGCCAATACCAATGTATATTATAGTGACACATTGAGACGTAAGCACTTTAATGACCATCATTAGTTGGTATGTGTGTATACATATATTTGTAATTACTCAGAACTGAAATATAAACGTTTGATATGATGCATTAAAAGAATTACTTTAAACAAGCCAAGATGTCTGTTACATTTGAGAGAGAGCAAACAGTACAATTCTTATTAGCCTGTAAAATGCTGCAGAACATGATATGTTTGTTTATCTCTGCTTACTTTAGTCCAAATCAGTATTATTCAGTGCTTCCATTTAAAAACCATAAAAAGTGTTATCGGCTGGATTTACTTGCATTGGAAATGTGACACAAGGTAATCTGCCTACTTCCTTTGCACTGACAATACATCCAATTGAGTTAGTGTTGCTAAAATTAAATGGGGGGAGGGGTTGCAAGCAGAAATAATACATTTAAACTGAATGATGTTGAACAATTTATTGACAGAAATTGACTAGGCAACACTACAAGACCAGGAAAACTACACAAGACTTGCAGAAAAACTACAAGATGACTTTCGGGAATAAATAGCATGTGATGAGACTTTGGAGCCTATCATCATAAATTTGTGAGACTCAGACAAAAGATGTGACAATAACGAATTGTCTCCTGACATAAGTGACATTTGCAGCTATAAGGATGAGCTGACAGTTCCATTGCTAAAAAAAAAAAAAAAAAAAAAAAGATAATTCATAAACTATAATTATAGCATTTAAAACATGCGAATGTGCTTTTTCCAATTTTAACAACTGCGTTATTATAAAAGTGTGGAAAATTCAGTTCTGGACGCCAAGGATGGTGTATGAGAAAGAGGGAAATAATAAAAAGAGTGGGTCTAACAGAGTCCAGAACTCTTCACATTTGAAAAACATAGTAGATCTCGAAACATGTTCTTATACAATTTAGTTAGTGATGTTAAGTGTTTCTAATGCAAATTATTTTATCAATACATTGCCGTTCTTAATGCTTTTACTCAATTGTAATGGTAATTGCTGGCATAGGTTACTTGTATTCAGAAGTAAGTTGAAATTGAATAATCTGATTGTTTATCAAGTAGTGTATTTTCTGATACTTTTCAGGTGATAGCAAACGTGCCATGGATGAATATACATCAGAAATTCTTATGGGAGGTCACAATACAATTGTTATTCACAACACTTGTGAAGATTCTCTCCTTGCATCTCCCATCATTTTAGACTTGGTGATACTAGCAGAACTATGTAGCCGCATAGAGTTCAAAACAGCAGATGCAAATGCACAGTATTGCAGCTTTCATCCAGTATTATCCATTCTTAGTTATCTTTGCAAGGTAAGTATCAATAGATGGCAAGTCGTAGGGTATATTAAAGATATTCTCGGGAAACAAGCCAGGTGAAAAGATGATTAGAAATAGAAATTTCATATATAATTTATGATAGCATAAACCGGAAGGACCATCACTACCAGAATAAACGAACATGAACAGAGCATTTGCTTAATGCAACCTGAGAAGGCTGGACTGGCAGAGTATTGCATTGATAATGACCATAGAGCCAACTTTCGGGAGACAACCATCTTGGCAAAATGCAGCAGTTACTGGGAGCAGAGAATTAAGGAGGCTTTAGCCATTTCCTCCGAGAGGAGCATGCTTAGTCGTGATGCTGGATTTCAGTTCAGCTCCTCTTGGAAACCGGCCTTAAAAATGGAAATCACTCTGCTTAAGAAGCACATCTCTACAGCTTGATCATCAAATTAAGTAGTTACGTTTCTATGACCTAATTAGTTTTCTACAACAATGCCATCTCCTGACCTTGTATTTAATTTACTGCAAACAGTATTGGTAATGTTTTGTCGTTGATTTTTTTGTGTTATCTCAATTTAGTGTTATGACATTTCTTATAAATATCCTGATGATGGATGCGATGTACGCTCCCAAAACGTTGATTTCTAATCGTCTTTTCACCGGGCTTGTTTCACCAAGAATATCTTGAACATATTTGTCGCCAGGAAAGCTTCAGGTCTTATTTTAAGTCCTAGGTTTTATCCATCCAGGAATATCGGAGGGAGAATTTAGTAAAATTGGAGTATTGTTTTAAACAGGGGATACACAAAAAAAATTCCTTTCTGGACTAATAATAACCCCATAAAAAAATTATAACTGTTTTATAGATGTGGACATTGGCAGTGGTGTATTCAGTCCTCTTTGGCCTTTCACAAGATAAACTTTTGTGAGAGAAAGTATATTTATTAATAAGGCTGTTAGAAAACATCTATGTACTAGAATGCAGATAGTGATCTTTCTAGATGAGAAGTCAGCGAAAGCCTCTTTCAGTGCATGGCCAACTACCACACAGGTTTGCTTTCTTGAATCTCCTGTACTCAAAGCCTCCATTGACGACTTGGCAAATTGTATCAAGACAATTTTCAATAATATTGTTGAAATGGAACTCTATTTAGTTCTTTGTATTTCACTGCCAATTCAACAGGGAAGTTCCTAACTTGTTTGTTATATTGTGCAATAAATTCTAATTGTATATTCTGTAGTTAATGCTTTTGAGATTGCCGAAGAATATCTTATCTCCTGAGGATAATTGTTTGTAGGAATTTTAAAAATAAAGATGTCAAAATTAATTGAAAAAGCTGTTTGTAGTCTATTGTACTAGTCTATATTACTTACCACCCCTGGACCACAAAAAAGTTCCAAAAAATATTCAAGAAATATAACATTGGCACCAAAAAACAATTGCAACATTAAAAACCTACTTAACAGTAATAATACTGATAAGATGAAACCAGAAGAAAAGTCAGGCATTTACAAGATTAAGTGTAAAGACTGTGAAAAAATGTACATAGGGAGGACAACAAGAAACATAGGCACTAGAAAGAAAGAACATTTTAGGCACTTAAGATCCAAAAATATTGATAAGTCCATAATAGCAGCTCATTTCTGGTTTGAAAATCATGAAATTGAAGATAGCACCAAATTACTAAAATACGTACAAAAACATAGTGAACTTGTCTTATGGGAGAGAATATACATAGAAAAACATAAAAACTAACTAATGAACTTCGAAATCCCGCAAGAAGACAACCCCACATTTAAATTCATCACAAAATCAACAGATGGCAGCAGTAACTTCAGAACTACCCACACCACTGGATCAAGCTTTAGTCGCATTAGAGCCGATGATGCGAATGATAGTTCAAAACATGTCCTCAATATAGGTACATAAGTGAAGCCAATGTGTAATAAATACGACTCATCGATAATGTAATATTTGTAGTCTGTTTTTAATACTCTGTCGTTTACATTATATTTTTTGAGAAATTAGTTTTGGAAACTATTTCTTCATTTTCAACCTCAAAGGTTCCACTATCGTGTGTTGTCATCTCTCTGGTGGTGGAATTATGAACTTTTTTTTTTTTTATCAAATTATCAACTGGTGGGATTTCAGAGTTCATTACTCAGTTCTTATTTTTCTATATTAGGAAGTTCTCCGATGTTGTCGGTTTGTTTCATCACCCCTTTTACTAATTTTGAATTTGGGTCAGAGCTATGGTCTTCATTCCAGAAATGAAATACTTTTGCTGACTTGTCTTCTCATATTTCTAAAATGCTCTTTGACTTTAGTTTTTAGGTTTCTTTTCTTTTGTCCTATGTATCATTTTCCACAATCCTTACAACTTATTTGTTATATACCGGATCTATTGATTAGTGGAATTTTATCCTCTCTGTCTCTTTTTTTTTTAATTTAACAATTTTAATACTGAGTATCTATTTGTAGGTGCTAAGATGATAAAGACCTATTTTGAATTTATTAAATGTTTTTGGGTAGTACGTGAATCGTTGCTTACTTTTTCTTTAGCGAAGTGGTTGCTTCCATAATGGGAGTCGAACTTAGTACTCAATGCTCCATATATTACTAGTGTTTACCCAGGAAAGTCTTAACGAAACACATCCTAGGTAAACACTAGCAATATATGGAGCATAAAGTACTAGTTAAGACTCTCAATTAATATTACTTTAGTGCTTAATTGTATCAGTCCTTACTCATTAAGAACCAGACTTTTTTTGTATCACCTTTTCTTCTGCTCTGTGAAGTATGGGGTGACAATATATTTTTTTTTTCTAATAATTATTTAATTATTTTTACATTGTAAGACTTGAAGCTTTTGTGGCGAGCGTTATTGATTAAGGCTTCACGGGTGATCAGCCACATCAAATTTATAGGGTCATGTTTCGGAGCAATTACTCAGTTCCTGATGAAGGCCATGGAGTGTAAAATGGCCGAAAGCTCGATCTTCTTAAATTCGATGCAGCTGATCACCCGTGAAGCCTTAATCTATGTTTACATTGTTGGGAAACAATTTTGATACTTCAGGGTATAAGCAGATTACTTCAGTGCATATTCAGTTTCTCAAGTTTCAAGATGCTGAAATGGAAAAGCAGTTTCACAAATGAACTTCCAAGTGAATACCCCAGCTTCATGATGAAGTAAATCCTTTTATGGAAGTGTTGAAAACAGTGTTGTTGTATAAATTAAGTTAATTAGGAGTCGATTAATAACACTGTGTTGTTTTGTGTTATTAATCGACTCCTAATTAACTTAATTCATGATGAAGGCCCAAATGCCAGAACTGGCAAGATAGTTTTAAATTCTAACCACTCAGTTGCGTATAAAGATGCAGATTATGTGGAGAATATTACAAGCAGTATAAGAAAAATATTTAAATGGTCAATAATACTGCTACATTACCTATGTATTTTGTTGACAATTTAATGAAATTCAAGGGTGCGTTAGCATTTCATGGCATAAAATCACTGTCCATAGAAATCCATGGATTGTACAGTGCTGTTACTGAAGGAAGGTCTGCAGAGTCTGCTGGTGCAAAGACTTAATATGTGCTTGCATTAAAACTGAAGTAATTGTAATGTTATACTTCATAACACTCTATATGATGGCTTTTTTAGGTGGCTACAAAAGCTAATACCCATAAAAACTAATGTAACCGTAATAACCCAAAGTGGGCCTGAGCCTGCCAACTGCCCACATATGCAAGGCAGAGGTGGATGATCATCCAACCAATACAGAGAGGAGATGCGGTCAGCATCACAGCAACCCCAGCTGGAAAGTTAGCTTTCTAGACCAGGGTTTGCTACCTAGCGTAGCTCCTCAATTTCCTCACAATGCTGAGTGGGCACTGGTCCTATACCCAAGCTAATACCCATGAATGAATAAATTCCTGTATTTCCTTAAGTGGAACATAGGGCCTTCTGAACCTCGCAACCTTGGGGCCCGTAGGCAACGGGTTGAGGATCAGAGGTATCCTGATCAGAGAGCTTCTGGGATGAGTGATCAGCCCAATGTCAGAAATGAAAGTACGAGAGAGATGAGATGATAGGAAAGATGACGATGGAGCAATCTGTGGAATGCTGGCAGGGGAAACCGGAGGACCCGGAAAAAACCCACCCCAGTGCCATGTTGTCCACCACAAATCTCACTTTGCGGTTGCCTGGGATCCAACCTGGGCCACCTTGGTGAGAGCTAGGCGGTCTAACCACTCAGCCATGGCGCAGTCTAAGCTATTACCCATAGTCTGTTTAAATTATTTTCAGTAGTAATCGATAGTTTGATTTCAACAATGGTAATGAATTTGAATGCTACTTCATTGTATGCCATAATTGTGTATTTAAAGTCCCTGTGCCTCTTACTTTTTTATTGATGCTTAATATTTTTTAACTCATGGTTGCTAATTTAACTAATATTGGTCTAGACGTCAGTCCTTTTTGTCTTACTCTGAAAAAGTTTAGACTTTGTAGTCTAGTTTCCCCATGATTTCTTGTACTTTGCTTCTTTGTTTGTCTATTCCAAAGATAACAAATATTTCCTTTTCATTTTTGTTCTCCAAAAGTGAAAAATTTGATGTTTCATTCCGATAATTTGTTTGTTACTTCTCCTTCAAATTGGTTCATGCTGTTTCTGATTTCATCCATATTCTGTTTTCATCTCTATCCTCTTTTCTATATATTTGAACTCCAATAATACCCTTCTCTCTAGTTTGCGAGCATCTTTCTACTTATGCAAGCAATTTCTCTAGACGTTCATTAGCAAAGTTAATTGAATATGTGTTATATTAGGCTCTTCTTTTTTATATGCGACGCTGCAATTTTTTTCTAATTCCTTCACACTTTTTGATTTTCTTATATAGAACAATGATTTTTAATATAATTTCTTCACTTTTTAGTGTAATTTCGTGTTGGAGGGCATTCTTTTAACGTTATTTATTGTTTGTTTATTTACTTACTGTGTAATGTAGCCATATTGAAGAATTCAGTGCAGCCAAACTATGCTTGTTTCTCCTCTGAACACAATGCTGCCAACAGTCTTAGTTGTCTCGAAATTCACTATCTAGCAGACGAGCTGAAAGTAGTACCTAAATCTAAACACTAAACACACACAATAGTCCCTAATTTTCACCAACTAGCTAACTAATTATGCTAAACATCGTTACACTACAGGGTAGACGTCCCTAATGTCTTCAATTAATTCTTGAAATGGGTCTGCTGACCAGTATTTGCAGTCATTGTGCCACAATACTCAGAAAAATTTCCACACTGTATGGAAATTAATTGTTCTTTCCTACTGGCCGTGTGTAGGCTAAAGTATGGAAAGATAGACTGAAAAATTCAATGCCATAGCCGGGATTTGAACCACAAATCTTCTGGTTGCCGTCTAGTCGCTCTAACCCTTGAGCTACTATGGCCAACGTGCCGATATGACATTAAATTCTCCAACTGACTGATATTTTTCCTGGTAAACCACTTAGGAGTTCTCATAAACACAGGAGACAACTACCTTAATGGCGACTTACAACATGTAAGTACTTTAAGGCCCGGGCTTTATAGTTTACGGCCAGTGTGAAAGAACAATTAATTTCCATTAATTGACCTAATAGTGGTTAACTATAAAGCCCGGGCCTTAAAATACTTAAATGTTGTAAGTCGCCATTAAGGTAGTTGTCTCACGTGTTTATGAGAACTCCTAAGTGGTTTACCGGGAAAAATACGAGTCGGTTGGAGAATTTAATGTCATATCGACACGTTGGCCATAGTAGCTCTAGGGTTAGAGCAGCTGGGTGGCAACCAGAAGATCCGTGGTTCAAATCCCGGCTATGGCATTGAATTTTTCAGTCTGACTATCTTTCCATCCACATTGTACTTACGAATGCCGCCCCTTGTTAGATGATACCGTAGTCCTCGCCAGTGTGACTCATTTGTATGCACATTTGTCACTGGGTCGATAAAGTGCACTGAGTGAATTACTGCAAGGTGCGCAGCAAACCCTCCAGCCATCAACCCATAGTATCCCTTGCAAGCATCGGTGTGAATGGTGCTGGTGAACTCTACGTGCTCTGAATTAGACTGTAGAGCGTATTTGCATCCCTTCTGTTGTTGGGGCATATCGTCATCCGCACCTCATTCGTTTCCACGTCGATCATTCTGCGGCATACCCGCATGTCAGATTTCAATTGGTTGGTGTTTACTTTTGATTTGGGTTCTAATTGGAGCTATGAGATCTCTTGTTCTTCAGGTGAATGGTTGTAGGAAATGGATTTGTTGTTTGTTGGCTGCTCAGTTGTCTCAATAATACACTGGTTCGTTGCAAAAATTGATTTAATTCTCACTCAATTCGTTGATTCAGATTGATTGGTAGCGGTGACCACCTGTTACTAAACTTTCTAACAGAATTCTCTTAATTCTTTATACGGCGAATACTTTGCTGTTATAAACTTCTTCTGCTGCTTCTCTCACGCTGGTTGCGTTATTCTTAAATCCCCTACATTTCGGACTTAGAAATCTTTGCTCCTTCTCCTTCACGCGCACTAACACGTCTTTCCCCTCGTAGAATGACTGTTGAAGTGAAGTTTCGTCTACTCTGCGATTCCGTTCTTACTTTATTCTGATCCCTACTCTAACCCTTATCACATGACCAAAATAACTCACCCTTCTTCCTATTTCTCAAATCTTACATTATTATTGGTTTCTCATTTTATTTCGATTCTTCTTTATTGGTTAGCAAAACTCATCGAACTCATTGACGTTACATCCCACCGTGAGTTGGGATACGCCTACCCTGGGCTCTTTGTAACGGTATACATCGTTATCGCCACAGCGAAGTAAATCCTTTTAGGTCTTACGCCTGACCGCATCTTGAAAACCTTATTGTTCCTACACATTTTTGCTTATAGTTCTCAGACATTGAACCTTTCCTTAAACAAAGAGGCTAACGGTCACCTCTTCCTGTCTCCCCGACTTGTGTTCAGATTTTACAGAAATATTTTCTCTCCCTTACATGGATTCTAGCATGTTAGCTGTCTTAAATTATATTCTTCCCATCTTATTCTTAATTAAACCGCTATTTTAATCACTACTCTAATTTCATTCTGATTTCATATTAATATAACAATATTTTATATTAGTTTAGCAAAGCATTTTCATTAATTTATCTTCTTTTTTTAATTCTCGTGATTTCAATTCATTCGCCGCCTCCTAATCGCTGTCTGATACTGCGGTTACATAATGCCCGTTTGACAAAAATGAAATACCCATTATTTAAATTTTGTCAAACCCCCGTCATGACATTTCCTCCTTATATCTTATAATTTCTCATTCCCTACTCGAAACATTTTTCGGTGGTCACCGTTTCCCTCATCTTCATCAGTGTGTTACTTTATACACATAGAATGGTCAATATGGTACATCATATACATAGAATTATAGATATGATACATTACGTACATAGACAAGTACACTGTCGTATATGTGGTTATTACCCTATATACAAATAACATTCGTGATACCTCAACTATATATACACTTCACTGAATTATCCTTGTCTCACTTGACATCAACTTGATTTTACCTTATTACATTCCTTAAGTACTACATTAATGTTACTATATTACAGTTTACAATATTACATTTTACATTCAATGATTATTATTTTTTTTTTTTTTTAATATTATTATATTAACTTATTGGGACGTTTCTTTATCTTTCAGTCCTTCACCGTAAGAACATTCGTCCTCACATTATAGGTTGCGTAATGATGTCCAAATATGGTTACCTCTACCTGCACTCAGTTGTCTACCTGTAATCAGGTGTTTCGTTTACCTGACAGTAAACATTGGCAGTTCATTGTCCTGTCTTTCCACTGCACTTTTCACTCTAAACTTCCTTTCACTTTGTCACGCCTAAGTCTGTGACCTTTACAATAACAACATAGCCTTTTGGCACATGAATACATCAGTACTTATACTATATTTACATTTCACAAATTATTTTTAAAGATCTTTCTAACATGTTCATTAGCTGTGGTTATTCTTATTACATTATCATTTTGTTTGTGCACAGGAATTTTGGAACTTGCAACTCCCACGCAGTGTTTGAATTTCAAACGAAAACGTTACCCGTACTAATTATATAACTTTTACTTGGTATTTTTTTTTTTTACATCTTCGTATATATAATTTCAATCACATTTACACAGGTGATTCTCGGGTCTGCTCTGTACTGTTTACAACGTTTTTCTGACGATATGGCCTTATTAGGGAGATGTTATATCTGCCTATTGGTTTACCATTTCTTGGGTGTATTAGGGCATACGCTCTGTCACCAAATATTTTCTCAATCCGGTATGGGCCTTTCCATAGCATATATAGCTTTCTAGTCTTTTTTCCTAACAAATCTGACTTGTCGAACGATTTCACTAGAACTAAGTCGCCGACCTTTGGTTCCCAATTCTTCTTATACCGCATTTTCTTTGCGTTTCTTTTCTCTACTTTTTCCATTATTCTTTTAACAGCATTTTGGATCCGTTCTCGATCTGTCTCGGTTGTCACTTGTATACTTTCCGGAACACCCTCTATTATTGGTTCCGGTGTTAAATTCCTATGCAATTGGATAGGAGCATATCCTGTGGTTAAATTGACTGAATTATTGAATATAAACTCAATATAGTTGATGTGGTCTGGCCAGGTAGTCTGTTTCAATGAGCAAAGGACTCGGAGATGAACACCTAGGTCTTTCATTACGCGCTCGCTTGGATTAGAGCACGGATGGTACGACGTTGTATTATAGATGCGAATTCCGGCATCCTGAATGGTGTGCACTTATATTTGAATGGGGGAACATCATGTATCTCGAATTCATACTCAAAATCACTATAGGTCCCAGTGTGTTCCGAAAATACATTTCTGTGTTTACATAAAATGTTATAAAAATCTCTTTTTTTTGTGGTCGTTAAGTAGGTTCGAGTTTGCTACTGTTTCTCTTATTCTATAGGTCATGTTTACATTATTTTCGACTACCTGGAAATCATCTGGTAGGGTAATTATCTCCTGTTCACATGCTTCTGTCTGCCCAAGTCCGTATGACGTCATCTCTAAAAGCCCTTCTTCTGCCGCTACGTACACTCCCTTATCATAGTTTCTCATCTCTTCTGCTTCTAATGGATTCATCTTAACTAGCTCCATCCCTCCTATTCGTATAAATTCTACAAAAAATGTTTCTCCATCTATTTCTTTTTCTTCATCTGTCAATCTTATCTCATTTTCTGCTTCCCTTGAGCTAAACGGAACTTTAACTATGACGTCTTTAATTTTGATTTCCAAGGCTTCCATTTGATAATTCAACTTAGCTTGAAGCGCATACAACACGTCATTACCCATAATAATGTCTACAGATAGCCTATTAATAACAAAACATACAAATTCTATTGTATCCTCCCCAATGGTGACTTTCAAAAGCATTTGTGTATTAATCTTTTGTTTGGCGCGACCTACCGCCAGAGTACAATATGCACTTTTCACTGGCAATGTTTGCAATTTCATTCCATTGTTTTTTAAGTGATAAAAGAATGCTTGACTTATAGCTGAAACTGAGGATCCTGAATCTATGGTAATGTGCCATTTTTCTTTGTTTATTATTGCAGCAATACGTGGAGCATCTCTCACTTCTTGTAATTCTGTTAAGTGATTGTTTATTTGAGTACCGTTTTCTATTTCTGTTTCTGTTTTATTTTGTACCACCCTACTCAGAGCTGTGTCCCTGTTCAAATTAAGAACTAGCGTGTTCATCCGGGTCCGATGCGGGACGTCTTCTATCGCACCCTGGATTCGTTTCCCGTATGCTGTGTCGTCTCTGGCCTTTCATCTACCTCGGGCGCCGCGTCCCTCGGTGTGGGTGGAGGAGAACGCACCCATTCTCTTGAGAGAAGTTGATTCCTCTGTCTTACTTCAGGTCTGTCTGTATGGTTCTCTCTACCAGCGTCACGTGATTGATACTGTCTATTAGCTTCTGGTAGTCGGAACGTCGGTCTTGCATTCCCTCTTCGACGAAATGGGGGTTGACCCCTATTTCCATTCCTAGTTACATGTACATATCTTATAGGGAAATTATATGAATTTGAATTTGGTGGTCCCTGTCTCCCTCTATTGTTGTTAGGGAATTCCCTCGGGACGTGGGCATCGTATCTTTGACGAGTAGCCATATGGTTCGTGTTAAAATTTCGGGGATTGTGTGCCCTTTCGCCGTCATGATTATTATTATTCCACGGTCTGTGTGGATTTCTCACTGGCATTCGATTCTCATGTCTATTTTGTGAGTTTTGCGTCCCAACGCTTTGTAAAGCCGTTAACAATGTAATTGCCTCTCTCAATGTCTGAGGTCTTGCTACCACCATGTGATTTCTAATGTTCTCAGGAAGATGGGGCGTGAGAAGAGAAATCAGTTCGGCTTCCTGTAATGGAGGTTGTAGATATTTACTCATTTGCGAATATCTCAGGAAATAATCAGTAATAGACTCTCCATTATTACCTTGGTATCGGCCATTTGTTATTTGATTCCTTACTTGGTATTGGACATTGGCGTTCCAATACTTTTCTAGGAAAGCTGTTTTGAACAACTCGTAGCTGCATCCTTCTCCCACAGTTACTCGTAGCCAATTAAGTTCGGCAGATTCTAACGCTCTTTGAACTATTATCATTTTATATTGCTCGGGTACACCTCTGATGACAAAATACTTTTCTAAGTCGGCCAAAAATTGTACTGCGTTGTGATTTCGACAATTAAATTTCGGGAGGGGCAATTCGCTTAGAAAATTCATGTGCACTGGTGGGTACATATTTACGTTTTGCATATTTGCTTCGCAATTATTGCTGCTTTGAGGAGAGACAGAAGGGGCGCTAACCTGTTCGTTCTGCCTCTCTCCATTGTGTGCATGTATAGAACAATCGGAACTCTCAGGTACCGGCCCTTGCTGTCCCAGCCGTAAGCCAGTTACGGTATCTCTGATTTGAGATATCTCGCTTACTGTTTCCCTCAACATTTGTGTATTTTCTGATTGAATATTTGTTACACGTGCTACCTTTTCTTTTAACTTCTCCATGTCAGCTGCTATACTATTGTTTACAGTGTCAAACCGGTCATTTATCTCTTGTACAAAAGTTACCTGTGTCGTGGTCAGTTCATCTACTCTTATTCTTTCCTTATTAATTTCCTCCCCTATTCTATTTTCTACTCCTGCAACGAGAGATTTGGTAGCTTCTAGGTCACTTCTTATAGTACCTACTTCTCGCTGCAGGGCCTCTTTTACAGATTGAATTTCCCCTGTTATTCCTTGAATTCTGACAGTGATTCTAGTTTCTGTTTCTTTCCCTTGGCTTGTAATTTGACTTACTAATTTAGCTTCTAGTGTTTGGTTCTGTCCTACTAATTTAGCTTCTAGTGCTTGGTTCTGTTCTACTAGTTTAGCCTCTAGTGATTGGTTCTGTTCTACTACTTTAGCCTCGAGTGATTTGTCCATAGCTTCTAGTGTTTGGTTCTGTTCTACTAATTTAGCTTCTAGTGATTGACTTTGTTCTACTAATTTAGCCTCGAGTGATTTGTCCATAGCTTCTAGTGTTTGGTTCTGTTCTACTAATTTAGCTTCTAGTGATTGACTCTGAATAGTCATTTGCGCCATGAGTTTCTGGAACATCTCTTGTAGATTTTCCATAACCCCAGGATTGTCACTTCTCCTATTTACATTTAAGCTACTTACACCATTTACACCCTCATCTACTGATCCTATAACATTGCTTTCCATTATCTCTTCATTAACAACTTCCAACTCTTTCTCTGTCTCCATAATTATTTGTTCCCCAGAATTTTCCATTTTAAATTTATTCTGTACGATCTTCTTATTTCTCAAAAGCATTGAATTTCCCCTTTAAATTTTCTAATTTCCCTTCCAAAATACTTATTACTAAGACATTACATAGATATTGATTTCACTGAATGATATTACATTTACAAGAAATATAAATTCAGTATGTGTAACTCACAGTTCTGTTGTACGGCTGTGGTGTTTATGTGATGTCTTTACCAATTTTTGTCGTGCTGCTCGTCGTCTAGTAGGCTCAGTTGATGTCGAAAGAACTTGAACTTCTCTCTTGGTTGGGGGAAAATTCTATGTAGTTGTTTTTGCCGTCTTCTTCGTAGTCTCTGCTGTCCTCATCGTAGTTGTCGTCGTCGGTCTTCTCACCTCTCCTCGTAGTCGTCCTTCGTCGTCGTTCTTCTCACTTCTCCTCGTAGTCGTCCTTCGTCGTCGTTCTTCTCACTTCTCCTTGTAGTCGTCCTTCGTCGTTACATTTCACCCATTTCCTACAATTCGAAGCCCCAACGTGTCGGCGCCATTATGCGGCATACCCGCATGTCAGATTTCAATTGGTTGGTGTTTACTTTTGATTTGGGTTCTAATTGGAGCTATGAGATCTCTTGTTCTTCAGGTGAATGGTTGTAGGAAATGGATTTGTTGTTTGTTGGCTGCTCAGTTGTCTCAATAATACACTGGTTCGTTGCAAAAATTGATTTAATTCTCACTCAATTCGTTGATTCAGATTGATTGGTAGCGGTGACCACCTGTTACTAAACTTTCTAACAGAATTCTCTTAATTCTTTATACGGCGAATACTTTGCTGTTATAAACTTCTTCTGCTGCTTCTCTCACGCTGGTTGCGTTATTCTTAAATCCCCTACATTTCGGACTTAGAAATCTTTGCTCCTTCTCCTTCACGCGCACTAACACGTCTTTCCCCTCGTAGAATGACTGTTGAAGTGAAGTTTCGTCTACTCTGCGATTCCGTTCTTACTTTATTCTGATCCCTACTCTAACCCTTATCACATGACCAAAATAACTCACCCTTCTTCCTATTTCTCAAATCTTACATTATTATTGGTTTCTCATTTTATTTCGATTCTTCTTTATTGGTTAGCAAAACTCATCGAACTCATTGACGTTACATCCCACCGTGAGTTGGGATACGCCTACCCTGGGCTCTTTGTAACGGTATACATCGTTATCGCCACAGCGAAGTAAATCCTTTTAGGTCTTACGCCTGACCGCATCTTGAAAACCTTATTGTTCCTACACATTTTTGCTTATAGTTCTCAGACATTGAACCTTTCCTTAAACAAAGAGGCTAACGGTCACCTCTTCCTGTCTCCCCGACTTGTGTTCAGATTTTACAGAAATATTTTCTCTCCCTTACATGGATTCTAGCATGTTAGCTGTCTTAAATTATATTCTTCCCATCTTATTCTTAATTAAACCGCTATTTTAATCACTACTCTAATTTCATTCTGATTTCATATTAATATAACAATATTTTATATTAGTTTAGCAAAGCATTTTCATTAATTTATCTTCTTTTTTTAATTCTCGTGATTTCAATTCATTCGCCGCCTCCTAATCGCTGTCTGATACTGCGGTTACAATTCCCAGGATCCAGTTGTCCTTTAAGACATGCCCACGATGAAACTTGCATCGTCCTATTTTGCATTCATCGATTTGAACGACGTGGCCGGGACTACAGATGTCTGGGGCATTTTTGCAGAGGTTGGCTACAAGTGTTACATATCTCTCTTATGTTGGCTGCAATGCCAAAACCAGCTGGTCATCTGCTTGCGCATACATGCACCTTTGGACTTAGAAAATATTATCGCATTGCACAAAAGAAAGTTTCTCCTTATAGTGAAAGTTTATGCCTTTGAAACACTGTACTGCATGAGATACACCTTGTTTTGACTTTGGAAATATGGACCTAAAAATAAATTTATCCAGTAAGCATCTTAATTTTTAAGACATAATAGGGAGCAAGTTAAATGCACTCCTTAAGTTATAATAATTCTATATTTGTTGCAAAGTTATTTAACTGAAAATTTGTTCTGTTATAGGCACCCCTTGTACCGAGAGACACTCCAGTGGTCAATGCTTTGGCAAAGCAAAGGGCATGCATAGAGAATATTCTACGTGCATGCTTATCTTTACCCCCAGAAAACCACATGCTCCTGGAACATAAGTTGGCCCAACAACTTGTATCTTACAGCCAGACTGTAACTGCTCGTTGTCATAATGGTGTTGCAGAAACAAATGTATGCAGTGAAGCTCTATGCAAATCCAAACTGGAAGAAATGCCTCGCACTTCACCAAAGAAGTTTATTAAAGGTTAAAATGTTAATGAACATAGCTTTTGTCAGTGAGTGTGAATGTTGCAAATGTTAACTTTGCTTTTTAAAATGCAAATATCAGTAGAAAAGCACATTTTATAATGTGCTAATTTGGAAGTATGGCAGCTGAAAACAAACTTTAATTTATTGCAGGTGTTGAATTGTTAATAGGATTTAACATACATAATGAATTTGAGATTTTATTTGTTGTGACAAGCAACTAGACAACTTTCATTATGAAAGTTGAAAAATGCACGGCTGATAGGAACTTAAAACTAGAGAGGTTGACCAAATCATGTATGGAAAACCTGTGAAAGATACACATGTACAATGTGCTTATTGTTATTTATTTTTATTGATAAGTCCTTTTTGTATGATGTACTTTTTTAATAAAGATAAATTTGTTTTTGTATTCTTGGTTTTTAATTATTACTTTAAAATGTTTAGTAATATAATGGAATACATAGTCGAACAGCTTAATGCTGCAGTAGAAGATGCATAAAATGGCGTAACATTGGGAAATCCTACATTCTGGTCTGCATACAGTGCCTCTGTTGGTGTGATAACTGTATACAGTAACAAGGGGTAAGAGTCTGCAGTTTTCGGATAAACGTCTATTACTCTGCACAAAAGTGAATCGAGAAGATATTGACACACTGCTTCACTCACACTGTTTCTTCACAGGACATGTGTGAAAAACCAGTGTGAGTGAAGCAGTGTCAATATCTTCTCGATTCACTTTTGTGCTAAGTTGTGCTTCACTGTCTCTACGCTTCTTTCAAGTTTATACTTTGAGACTATTACTCTCCCTATAAGTGATATATACTTCTGATTTTTGCTCTGTGATATGCTACATGTTTATTCTCAAAGATGGCAAAAAACATTTATGTACTGCATTGTTTAATAGGTGGCAATTAACTCTAATTAAATTGTGTTACATTCAGACTTTTAATCTTAGCATCGGGCAAAAGTTCCAAAATATTAGAGAGCATGGAATTATATGAAATTATAAAAATAGTGATTAGGAAAATTTTTATACATTGAAATCACACCCTGAATACAAAATAGAACAATATTTTGGCAAATACTAAAATGGTTAACAGAAAAAATGGCCAGCCTTAGGGAGGGAGGGGGGTTGGAATGACTTCTTGGTACTAATGGCCACTAATAAACTTGCCTAAAATTTGTATAATTTAATTTAAGTCTTAACAATTCAGATAGATTTGTTCAACACTTTCATCCCTGTAGAAACAATATATATATATAAAAAAAAGAGGCAAAAAGAATAAAAAGAAAACGTAAACCTTTCAGATTATGTAGTTCACTGAAATGCAGAAATCTTTGAGTCAAATGAAGCTTTCAGTTCCTACTGTGTATACTTTTTTGTCCAATGAAGATTTTGGCACCTACTGCACAACCTCCTGAATCAAATGAAGCTTCCGCTTCCTACTGCAAATCCTTTTGAGTCAAATTAAGCTTTCGACACCTAATGCACATCCTTCTGAGCCAAATGAAGCTTCAGCTTCCTACTGCAGATCCTTTTAAGTCAAATTAAGCTTTCGACACCTAATGCGCATCCTTTTGAGCCAAATGAAGCTTTTGCTTCCTACTGCAGATCCTTTTAAGTCAAATGAAACTTTCAGTTCACTGCACAACCTTTTTAATCAATAAAGCCTTCAGCACCTATGGCGCATCCTTTTAAGTCATATGAAGCTTTCGACAACTACTACGCATCCTTTTGAGTCAAATCAAGCTTTCGGTCCCTACTTTGCAGTTTTTTTTTAAACTTAAATGAAGCTTTCGACACCTACTGTACATCCACTTGAGCTAAATGATGCTTTCGGCACCTACTATGCACCCATTTGAATCAAATGAAGCTTTCTGCAACTACTGCATATCCTTTTGAATCATATAAAGCTTTCGATTTCCACTCTGCATCCTTTTGAAACAAATAAAGCTTTCGGTACCAACTGCGAATCCTTTTGACACAAATAAAGCTTTCTGCAACTACTGCGCCTCCTTTTGAGTCACATGAAGCATGTGACACATGATTCATGTAACATGAATGTTCCAAGGAAACTGAAGAATTAAACAAATTTATTTAAATTTTGAGATATTTATTTGTTCTTGAAAAATTACAATTAAAGACATTTCTTTCAGTTATACATTTATGATCAAACATTGGAATGGAACATTTTGGAACACACTGAAGAGCCATGCTGTTCACACAATTGATCAAGCAGGTACTGTCATACATTAAAATACTCTTATGCTAGAAAAGCATCAATTGGATTCAATTGCTTTGTACTATGCACAACATTCAGAGCTAGTTGCTTTGATACCCTTACTTGGAAATGTGTATACTTTTCTTGATTTGAGGGTGTTTTACTTCTGAGCAAGTAGATACAAAGCTTGTCTTACTTTAAACAGTTAAAAGAGCTTATGATACAACTTCTGCTAAATGAGTATTGTTAAACAGTTTGAAGTTCAGATATTATGCTTTAAAAAGTGCACAAAATACATAACCACTTTAGAAAAATTAAAAGACTACTCAGAGAGAGAACAGAATAAACAAACCGAAATAAAAACAACTGGTTTAAATGGATGCATAGGCTTCACGGCCTGTGTCTTGAGTATCCTTAGTTGGTTGCGTCATCTTGGTCAGACTTGCCAATGTTTCACTTATCCTGTTGTGAGCTCCTTCAGGGCTATAGATATTTAGATATTTATTTGTACAGTTTCCATTACAATTTCAGTACAATAAAATTTAACATTGCCCATGCTGTATTATACAATTATATTACAAATACATGAAATTGCTGACCTAAGATTTACTTGCTGACTCAGGTCCTCTGGCTCTAAGCCTTTGGTTTACCTGAGCAGCTTGGTGTCATTTTTTCTTGACCTTCGCTTCTTTTATCCTAATCCACTTTTCCCTTATCCTATATAAGAAATCTCCTATACATCTATTTTTCTTTTCTCTCATCCCCATTAGCATGAGTACTGCCAATATATCTGCTCACATTGTCCCATTCTTATCCCAAATTTTTCTCCTGCAATTTGTTAACTCCTTACATTCTATCAGGTAATGAACAGTGCTCTCTTCATCTCCACAAAATTCACATATTCTTGCCTCATTACTTCTGAACCCTTTTAGATATATTATTCCTACTCTCATCCATGCTATGCCTTCTCTTCCAGTTTTGTCACATTGATCCATATATTTTCCCCTACCCCATTCTGTCTTTAATTGCTTATAAAATTTCAAAGATTTATTTTCTTCTATACTTTCCCATATCTCTTACCTATTCTTAGTCTTGCAAAGTCTATCTAGTGAACGTGAGTGTAGTTTGCCCCTCAAAGGAAATTCACCCTCCTGCCCACTAATCACTGTCATAAATCTATCTCCACACTTCAGAAATGGAACACTGTTGTTGAGGACAAATAGCAACCCTGATTTTCTGGTAATGACAGTCACATGTTTACTCCACGTGGAGTCTCAGTTGCCAAAGTTCCAACTTCCAGTTGATCTGTTTCATTACGTGCAGAAATTCGTTGTGTGTCACGATGTGGAGACCGTGGGACGAAAATGCAGTGGTAAATGCAAATGAAGTAGTAGATAACTTTCAGTCAAGTAAAAATAATGATGACAATGTGAATAAATTGAAAAGTGTTGCTGGGCCGAGTTATTTTACTGGAAAAGCCTCAAAAAACAGTTATAACGGAAACTGTTTCTAAGCAAATTCAAGCGCTTGTTTTGAACACAAAAATATGTGCTGACAAATAATCTTGGTAAGGAGTCATGCAATGAACCTGATGATAAATTCTGGGTATTCACAGAAATACATTAAGAAATATTGTGACGAAAGGAATACCAAAGACACCGATCAAGTGTGAAAGCAAAAGGAAACGTTTCTCTAAAGTAGATAATTTCACATGCGATTTAATTCGTCAAGAAATATATAGACTATGCAAAAGGGAGAGCGCCCACCTTAGATGAATTGGTTGCACATTTGCAAGAAATTTGTGATTTTCCTTATGGGCACTGCACTTTGCGCAGCCCTCTAAAGGAGCTGGGTTTCAAATACAGCACTTTGAATAAGTTAAGGGTTATTATGGAATCCAGTAGAATTGTAGCTAGCTTAGCAATATATATATATTTGTCAAAACTAAGGAAGTTTTGCAGTAATGGACATAAGATAATTTGTTTAGACAAAACATTGCACGATACCCATGATGTATTGAGAAAGGTGGCAACCTTGCAGAAAGGTCTGGGAGGAGGATCGGGGTTGTAAAACGATTATAATGGTTCGTCAAAGAAGCGGCCGACGTGCACATGAGTTAACTAAACAGACTCTACTCTAGTTGTCACTTCCTTCCAAAAACCGCTATGATTTGACTCCTCTGCTCTCCATAAATCTCCCATGCCTATCTTCAATACCATTCTTTTCAATTCCGACCACCAACTATTTGTGTTCTTAATGCTTTTCTGTTGCTTCATGCACAGATTCAATAATTCCCCTTTCTGCCCTTTAATACACTTATACCAGAATTTCAATATTCTCTCTATTATTATTCCCCTCCTTTTTGTATTACTCAACTCTAATAATGTCACTTCTCTTGGTGCCATTTTAGGCAGCCCTAGTAGTTCTCTGCAAAACAGTCCATACATCTGGTCTAATTGTGTTCCTATCTCTGATGTGCCCCATACCTCCATTGCATACATTGCTCTGGCTTCAACGACCACTTCATACATTCTTTCTAACCACCTGACATCTCCAGTTTATGTTTACAAATTCTTACCCCTAACATTGCCATCCTGCCATTAGCTATCATCTTTCTGGCTTGTGCAACCCATCCTCCACTGCTACACATCCCTACACCTATATAGTCATTTCAGGGCTATAAGACACAGCTCACAACATAAGCGAAACGTCGGCAAGTCTGACCAAGATGATGCGGCCTTCACCGGAAGCTAAGCATATTCATGAAGTGGTTTTAATGTTCATGGAAAACAAAACAAAACAAGCACATTGCATAACTTAAGAAATGTTTTATCTTTATAGTTAAAGAAAATTCTGTAAAAAGAACCCTGTACCTTACCAGTTTTTTACTTTTTTTTTTATTTTAATTTGTAGTAGTTCTATTGACTTAACATTTATAAAAAATACTGTCATACTTTTCTCATCAGTTCTATTATATTTAATAAAACTAAACTCAGCAACTACTATAGTACTTAAAGAAAGAAAAGCTCATTTAGATTACTCTGATCATGCATTAATGCATCTACAATAACAACA
This sequence comes from Mantis religiosa, assembly GCA_030765055.1. NCBI lineage: Eukaryota > Metazoa > Arthropoda > Insecta > Mantodea > Mantidae > Mantis > Mantis religiosa. The sequence goes on from JAUKNK010000156.1 coordinate 730,729, forward strand.
AATGCTGCTTACAAAATCTACATATCACTGAAATAACGAGTATCACACCAAATGAGTTGAAATGCACTTTAAACACTAAGTACTACTTCAGTTATTGTTAATATTGAAAAAATGTGATAAAATTATTGGATTTAAACAGAAATCCTCTGGAATGCTGAGAAGTTCTAAGTTTGCCCATATGTACCGAATATAGTTGCATAAACATTGAACATTTTTAACATAGTGAGGTTATACCTACATTTATAATAGAAACAATTCTGCAATATACTACATTTTCCTTATCACATAAAATTACATATAGGTGCTCCATTTACTTACACCTTGAACAAATCCACAACTATTACAACAAATTACTGTGATATATAACTGACAACTTTATATATTCCAGCAGCACATTAATGAGATTCGTAAAATAACAAGCTTACAACAAAGTGATGGAACATCAAGCAAATAAAATACAGTGCTAGAAACGTGGTATGTTATATAACTTCAACTTCGTTGGATACCCTTCCAGTTTGTTTACACTTATCAAGCATATACTCTGTCTGAAGCTGCACTTCTAATTTTACCATTGGATTTGTCATTGTTATGAGGGTATATGTAATTTGTTATGTAAGGAATTCTGATGCAAACTTAACATAATGACAGAATAATACATCACATAGTATTGATACATAAACCTTAAAATTCTCTTCACTGCTTTAAAAACATTCATTAGTCTTAGTCTAGGGCTGCAATGGCAGCCCGTCATTTACTGTTTTTGTGAACAATACTACACTGTATGGAAAGGTAGCATCAGACTGAAAAATTCAATGCCATAGCCGGGATTTGAACCACAGATCTGGTATCCGTCCAGCTGCTCTAACCCTTGAGCTACTATGGCCAACGTGCCGATATGACATTAAATTCTCCAACTAACTCGTATTTTTCCCGGTAAACCACTAGGAGTTCTCATAAACACACCAGACAACTACCTTAATGGCGACTTACAATGTGTAAGTACTTTAAGGCTCGGGCTTTATACTACACTGCCTAAAAAGATAATGTATTTTCTATAAAACTGAAGCTACTGACAGTGAAACAATTCAAATATTATAAATAAACTACAACACTGGTAACCAACTTCGCTTATCTGTTTTAAAATTGTCAAATCCTCTGGGACCAGTTTCGTGATGTTTCCATCACAGCTTCAGCCGGCAGACATGTACTTTTGTGTGTGTGTGATGGAATAGGTGATAAGTGAAGTTAGTTACCAATGTTGCAGTTTATTTATAAACAAGAATGTTTTCATCTAAATAAGGTTACATATATTTTACTGCAGAAGTATAAATGCCAGGACTTTGTTCACTGCTAAGAACAGCCAATGTTCCATTTTCTTGCAGTAACTTATTGCCCCTGCGCTAGTTCCATTAGCAATGGTTCACTTGAACAGACGGAGATCATCTTGAACAGACCTGATATATCTTTGAATTTATGTTTGTTAAAATAGAGTTTGACGTTAAATTCATAACACAATAAAAACTGCAAGATTAGGAATGTGAAAATTGAAGCATACAAAATAAACAAAAAGTATAATTTTATCATTTTCATTTATAGAAAGTAACCAACATACTGTCTGGCAATGCACATTCACTTTACACTGTATACACTGCCTGGCACTACAGTCAAGCCAGTGGTTTTATAAAGTAGTAAATGTAACCAACCTATTTTACTCCATAAAATGTGCAATATAGTATTGCTCATTAAAGCAATAAATTATTTAAGGTGAGCCCTAGCATTACACCCATTTTTACAGATTTTCTAACATTCTGAATTTACTGTCATGACGATATGTTGGCCATAGTAGCTTAATGGGTAAGAGCAACTGGATGGAGACCAGGAGATCCGTGGTTGAAATCCCGGCTATGGCATTGAATTTTTCATTCTGGCTCCATTCATACAAACCTTAGCCTACACATGGCTAGTTTGGAAATGATTTCCATCAATTAACCAGAATTAAATTTTGAAAATATGATGGCACACAGTTTATAAATTTCTAGTCACTAATGACAGAAATCATTAATTTTAGAATTGCTCACTTTGGTAGCATAGATGGTAGCACGTCTGCCTCATGTTCAGAAGGTCTCAAGTTCGAATCTCGGTCAGGGTCTGGATGTTTTTTTTCCAGGATTTTCCCTTATCCTGAAAAATGAATGTCGGGTAACTCTAAGCTGTATGGACCCTGGACTCATATGAGCATAATTTCACCCATTTCATTTATCGTCTGATATGACCTAACGGAGGTCATAAATTTAAAAAAAAAATCAGAATTACTTTCTCATAAAAGTGGCATGCTTAAAGAAAAACAAAATATTTTTCAATCTGTAAGACTGTATTTTAGTGGGTGCTTACAAAAGCAGTCTGATGAACCTTTTACAAGAACAAAGAAAACTAAACCTTTCCTAAGGCCAATAAAATAAATTGCTCAAAGATATTAGCATATACAGGAATATAGTAGTAATACAGCCGTCTAGAAGAGTAACACCATCTGCATAGCCTTCTGTGTGTAACGCACAGTAAACCCAATTTTGCTATAACAGAACAAACTGGAAAGTTTTCTATATGTAATAAAAGAATCTTAACTCATCACACAACCAAACATGAGAAGATGGATTGCAGTCACTGCAGTGAATTGAAGCACTCATAAGTTATATTTCTAAAAATTGATGCATAACAAACTGCACTTCAAAATTATGTTTCCTCCTAACAATTTTTCAATTAAAAAGCAGCATAGCTTGAGGTTGGTATCTTGATTTTAAAAACTTGGAACTTCCTTTAGTCACTGATGCATGGAATGAATTTCTGAATTTGCTTTTTAGAATAAAACTCTCAAATATACTGCTATCATTTTGAATATAATTTCACACACACGCGCGCGCACGCACGCACGCACGCACACACACACACACAAACCGTACAACAAACTGATAATTTAATGAACACAGCATGCTTCCAAATTTGCTGAGGAATATGTTATGAAATTCTGTTCACTTGAAAGTATGTGAATAAATGTTAGTATGTGATACCTCTCTAGATCCTAATACTTAAGGTTTTAGAGGAGGATATTATGGAATAGTCAGGAAATATGGAATACCAAGATTTTGACTCTGTTTGCTACTGCTATCATGTGGGAGTGCCATGAAGTAGTCAAGAAAGACTCCATGATGCACTGCAGTGATAGTTGACAGCTTGTTGCTGTCATTTCACTTACTACAGAATGAAGTGTCTATGATATTCTAAAGTTTATGCAGGCAAAGTTTCAAGCATTTTAACCCAATAATATGCATGTGACTTAAACATTGATGTTTAGCATAAGATACACTGAAAGAATTGTATTTATGTGGTTGTTTTTCAGCTGGCAATGTTTCGTCCATTACGTTAAAGGTTCACTGTCCAAGATACTGTGTTGGGTATTATAAAATACCAGGTATTTCTTAACTGTTTAAAACATGGTGATTTCAGGTGGCAACCATAGACTTTATTCACCTTGAATAATGTTTTAGTGCAGTTCTTTTGTTATTATAATTCAGGGTGTCTCTAAAGTCACTATCCATTTCAATGAAAATGCAATATTTTGTTTCTTTTCTTTTCAGGTACTGGTATCTTAGTGCAAGATGTTTAGCACAGAAGAACGGGTTGCTATTGTTTGTGCACGGGTACGTGGATTGTCATATGAAGATACCAGAGTGGAATTTACCCATAAATTCCACAAACCAGCCCCATCAAGGGCACACATTCGTCTGCTTGTGAACAAATTTAAGCGTACCGGCAGTGTGTGTGATGAGACACGTCCTGGACGACCACATGTCTTGGCAGAAACAGTGCAACAGGTTCAAATTGCCAGTGATAGGAGTCCAAAGGCATCAATTTGATGCATCAGTTGGGAATTGGAACGTCCCTCGTAACACAGGGTGGAAAATTCTACGTTTCACTCTACAAAAACGTCCATATCACATTCAAGTTCTGCACCATCTTGAGGACGAGGATTTCGCCTGTCATCGGGCAATGTGTTATGACCTCCTGGAATGAGTAGAGAAATGAGAATTTAATGGACATTTTATTCTCTGATGAAGCCACTTTCCATGTTTGTGGGAAAGTGCACAGACACAACAGCCAAATATGGGCATATGAAGAACCACATGAGGTATCGGAGTGGGAACGTAATACACCGAAAGTCAATGTTTGGTTGGGTATGACGAACGCAAAACTGATTGGCCTATTTTTCTTTGCCGAAACATCAATAACAGGTAACATCTACCTCAACATGTTAGAACTGTTCCTTGAACCGCAGCTTCAAGAGGATGGCATACTGGATACAGTTGTGTTTCAGCAAGATGGTGCGCCTCCACATTTTGCAAACATCGTCCGTGATTACCTGAACAGAACCTTTCCAGGGAGATGGATAGGCAGAGGTTCACCTCGTCTGTGGGCTTCCCATTCACCGGACCTTACTCTTTTAGACTTTTTTGCATGGGGATACATCAAGTCTAAAGTGTACACTAGCTAAGTGAATGGTCTGCCTGAGTTACGGAATCGTATCAGGGAAGCAGTAGGTCGAATTACGGTTGACATGTTACAGTCTACATTTCGTTCCACTACTGAAAGATGGCGTATGTGTTTTGAGCTAGATGGAGGTCATGTAGGACACTAGAATATGTATTACACTTCAAAATAATATTGATTCTTCAGTCACTGTCTTCTACACTGAAATGGATAGTGATTTTGGAGACACCCTGTATTGTACTGGCCTTTGTCAATTATACACACAAAATTTTAAGACCTTTGCATTGTAAACATATTATTTTTACAATTACACTGTAGTGTTTGTTTTTAGCATAAAAAAGCAAAATCCAAGCAACCCCGTCAACATCCAAGCATACCATCACCCCGATTATTTTATCTGAGCCCTCCCCATCCTTTACCACAGGCACATTTGACTGCAGTTGCCAAGATTCGAACTCGCGGCGTTTAGCTTTGAATGGATGGCCAGTCCAAAGTATCGCTTTAACGATCATGGCTATTTGAATCAATTGCGTTGAGGCACCGCAGAAAGTGATATGAGAACCGGTTTGGCAAGTACAGCAAGACCGGCATAAGTAGCAAAATAATTTGTGCAGCAAAGGGTTAATACCCAACAAACGTATAATGTCCCATATAACCGTACAAAATATACTGCATGGAAATAGTTAAAAATGAGTTTTGAGTATAATATTAGCAGCTAAAGATTATTATTATATAAATAGAAACAGAGCCTGATTTAAATTCAAAGTACATTTTTTTAAAAATTAATTCACTGAAATGCAAACAAAATGCATTTTTTCTGTTATTCTACACTTGGTCTATGGTATAGGCTTATCAACATTTGTTTACAGATATTTTGTCTATTTTAAACTAATCATATTTCATGAAATTAAATTAATTTTTCAATGTTTTAAACCACCTATTCCATGATACCCAACTATTTCATATTAACCTCCATTTGTAACATTTTTTCTAAATAAATTGTTTTTATATTTATTCATATATTTATATTTTTTATATTTATTTATATTAATTATTTATACAAAATGAAGAGCTTTTCTTAAAAAACAAATAGAGACAGTTCCTCACAATTATAGTATGTACTCACGATGATTTGGCGATATTTATTTAAAAACCAATTATTTTTAGAAATGTAAATGGTATTCCTTAATTACCTCTTCTCGTCTACAGACATTTTGGACACACCTAAGGTATTATACCGTTGTTGTTTCATACCAGCGATATGTAAATTGGAAATTGGAAACGAAGCAGAATTTAAAATTTTAATGAGTCACGGTTTGTATCCTCAAATTTTTCAATTCTGATTCATCTTTTACAAGACAATACTCACCCTCTCTTATTTAGATGTAATGTCAGATGGTGAAAATATTCATTAAGAAAAGACTGCATTACATTTAAATGGAGAAGGTTCTGGTAATTCTTCTAGCTCTCACCAGCTCTACCAGGTAAACACAAACCTTGCACAAGTATGCTTTAAAATGTTACTAAAATTCACAATAAAGCAGTCTCCTTTGCAACCATAGCTGCTATAAAGTTTATTTACTTCTGATTGTAATTCCAAGTGTTAAGCTCATATTAGAGAAAACATTCCTGCTGATCATCTTTAATTTAATATTTTTTTTTGGAGTTGGTGGTACAGGTGAAGGAAAGTGCCTTTCAATGAGCCTATGGGGATGATCATTTAACTGTAGTGGAAACTTTACTTTCTATTATTTGCTCATTGATGAAGCTTTTAAATATATTTACCATGCTGGGTAGAAACTAGTGATGGGCAGAATTCAAGGTTTTCAAGAATTTATCTTATGTTCAAGTGCTTTTTATGAATCAATGTTTTTATTCAAATAAACTTTTTTAAAATGAATACAAACTACTACATAGGATACTTAGTAAGGTGATGATCTTGCCAATTACAGCAGCATGCTGTTGATACACTATGCATTCTGTGCCCTTTTTTTTTTCAATGGAGGGGGAAAACAAAAATACATTTTATTACCCTTCATTTAAGTTATTTATATATTAACATTCTAGTCAATTTTTTAGAGTTCATTTCCAGAGAGAGAGAGAGAGCAATCTGCTGTGTAAAGTAAATATTCAAGAAAAAGTGAGTAACATCACTAAGGTCATCTACTAATTCAAAATAAAAACAAAGTATAATACTGAACAAAAGACAGTTAAATTAATCCTTTAAGACCACGTTAGAAGAACTTGAGCAAGGTTTAACCCTCTGTTTGTTGTGGTGCATCCAGAAAACACCAGCCATCTGTTTTTCCTGCACCACTTTCAAGTTTTTGACTTTGAAACGGCACCCCTCTCATTATCTCCTTGGCTGACAATGTATTGCTGATCTTTTGATAGGTTGTTATAATTAGGGTTACACGTACTGCAAATTTTAGCATTGGCATCCACTGGAGGGCATGCGACCAAACTGGTCTACTCTTCCTACAATGCCTGGAACATGCAAGATAAATGGCTTAAGCAACCAAAATGACTTAGTATTAGCCGTCCGTTTACTACAGAGCGAAGATGTCCATGTAGAGCAACTAGATGAACAATGTGAAGACAACAGATACAGATGATTTTCAACTTGAGAGAAGAGAAGAAAATTTTGAAAAAGAGGAATGTGACACAGAAGGTGAATCTAGTATTTGAGGTGCCATATTCTATTTAAAAAAGGATGGAAATACAAAGCAGGGAAAGCATCATGAACCCAGAGTTACACGTACAACAAGTTCACCTAACCTATAGAAGGTACAAAAAGTATTTTTGTTTGGAACATGGTAGAATGATATGCATGAATGCTTTGCAACTTTGGAATTGGAAAAATAAGATAGTGTAAATTAGGAAAACAGAGAGGAAAAAGAAAAAAAAATAACTAGCATGTGTTGTAATAAGTAAAAATTGTTTATATGCCTTGTTTTGATTTAATAAGTTGTTTTATTCTTGCATACTATATTTTAACATCTGCTGCCATTTTTGTTAATACTACACTGTCGTTTGTGTTAATTTACCATTAGTATTATAAGGATTAAAAACGAAAATAAAAAATAATTGAATGAAACCTCTTAAAATAATGAAATACATTCACAAAAATCAATAGAAGTATTTAAAAAGCAATTGGTACCTACTAGATACCACGTGACTGACCATGTTGAAACTGAGGTGTGACCAACTTAAGATTAATGCTACATGTAAGGTTTGTTTTTGTTACGTCTATGAAGTTTACTAGTATGGCTTTTATTATTTCATATACTCTCTCAGGTTTGAATTATAAAAATAAAACAGTGTAACTACATTTCTTTGAGTATGTGATTTTTATTTTAAAAGCCAGTGTGAGAACAGACAACTGAATCATTCGAGTACATTATGTGTACAAAATTTGCATTATGTACAGCAGCAAACATGAACAGTCTATTCAAATTCTAGCTGTGTACAAAACAAAATTCTGGAATTACACTGAATCTGCCCAGCACTAGTAGAAACTCCAAGAATACGTTATGAAGGATTTTTTAAGTCCTATTTGCCAATAAAAAATATATTATAGTTGTATTCATATCTGTTAACACTAAAATAACCTGAAGCATGTCCATATACATATGTAATCTCTTTACTTTGTTTACTTTCTTTCCAACCTTAAAACTTCGGCACTGTGTGCCTACACTACTTTGACCATAATACAACCATTTAAATGTTTTTCACCATCACATAAAAAAGGTATATAAAAATAGCTGATATAATCCATTAAAATACTTTAAATGACAGAATACACTATGACAATTTTTTTTTCTTCTACAGAGTGATGTAATATGACTGTTGCCAAGTCTGAGCTGCCTCTAATGCCACATACGGCATTTTAAGAAAAAGAATTCCCAAGAAAATTACCTGAACACACTTTGAGAAAACATGGGAAGGTCCGAAAAATAGAGTAAAATACTGAATGAATTACACCACACTGTTCATTCTACTGTCAGAAGCTTTATGCATACCAAGAACTGAAGTCAGTCATTTATGAACTAAAAGGTTCTACTCTCTATATCAATCTATGGTAGACATACTTCTGTTGTTGATATGTGAAGAGCTATCTGTGGATACATAAAAAAAGTAAAAAAAGAAAAATGAAATCATACAAAACCAAAATACAACTGCTTCAAAGATTACATTTATGAAACTAGCTTACCTAAAATAATATAACTCTCACAGCTACATCTGAAGTGAAGGCATTAAAACAATTTTAAAACACATGCATAATTATAAATTATAGTAAAATCCTGTCCCTGCTTTCTCTTGAATTGCAGTGTTCAAAAGTGCTAAGGTGAGAGAAATTCTGCAAAACCTGAAACTAATTAATGAATGAAATGATATCAATGATTTAAAGTGGAAGCAGTTACCTAGTTAGGAATTCTGTGACTGACATACAGATGATGCATTTCAGTGCTGCAGGTATTAGGAAATCTTAATTCTATTTCTGGACTATGGTTTCCTTTACCATGAAAAATCTTTACATTCTATATTATGTAGAAATGCATTTCTGGAAAACATGTGGACAGTTTTAGCTGCTATAGATTTTTACAAATTCTTTTATCAGTGCTTCTTAATACCTATTTTTATAACCTCTGTTACTGAAATACCGAGTTTTAATACAAATAAGACTTTAAACTGAAGAATGAATTTTTAAATATTAAACTGACTATGCTTGTTACTGGAATGTGTTATCTCATATCTACGATATGCATCTTAAGTACCTGTGACATCTTATGAGGGAAATCTGGAGAAACTTTCTTTGATGTGATACGAGAATATTTTCTAAGTCCCGAGGTGCATGCGCAAGCAGACAACCTACAGGTCCTCACTTTGTAGCCAACATGAGAAAGATGTGTAACACTTGTAGCCAACCTCTACAAATATGTCCGACATCTGTGCAACACTGGTGCATGTGTAGTGTTTAATGCACACTTTTACTACATGCAGCACCACAGGCAATGACACTGATGATACACGAGATGAAGATGGGGCACCGGTGTAAACAGATGACGGGGGAAACCAGAGATCCCAGAGAAAACCTGCCCCAATGCTGTGTTGTCCACCACAAATCTCACTTTGCAGTCACCTGAGTTTGAACCTAGGCCGCCTTGGTGAGAGCCAAGCAGTCTAACCCACCAGTCATGGCGTGGCCAGCAACACTGGTGCAGAAAGACATGTGGATGCATTTAGTGCAAGCCAGTTTAAGAAAATACTGACCACATTTGCTCTCAGGTTTTTTTGCTTTACAAAAGTAGCCTTGCTGTCCAAAAGAAGTAGCTATTGTACTGTTAGAAGTAAAGGCTGTTCGTTCTGTGCATTCTTCGAATATTTAAGATTCATTCAGTACGTTGTTGAAAATCAGAAACAGCTTGACAAATCAGTAAAAATGGACTAGTTCTGTTATTTTAATGAGGAGGCCTGCCTTCAATTATTATTCGACGAGGGTTTGCAGAGGACACGGATGTTGTGTTCTGAATGCAATGTCGCCCTGCACCGCAAGTTCCCCAAGTTTTGCGTAAATGGCGATACAACGCACTACTGTTGCTACCGTTGATACTATTGTATTTTTGTAGTTTGCTGGATAGTGTAATTTAGGGATAAATAAGACTGTTGGTAGCATTGTGTTCAGTGGAGAAACAAGGATACTTTGGCTGCACTGAATTCTTCAATATAGCTACGTTGCAGTAAAGTAAATAAATGAACAATTAGGTTATGACTTCAGTAATGTTAAAAGAATGCTCTCCAGCATTAAACTGCACTAAGAAGTAAAGAAATCATATTAAACATCATAGTTGTATGTAAGTGCTAAGGACTTGGAAAAAATTCGCCTGTATCACATATCAGAAAGAAGAGCCGAAAATCCTCTTAAAAATGACATCTTGCAATGAAACACTGTGTACACACTGTACACACTGATATAAACATTTCAGAAATGCAGTGGAATATAGATGCACTTCTGGTTTCATTTCACTTTTTGATGCATATTTCCTGATTTGTGCAAATATAACTCACTTGCTAAATAGGAAGAAAAAACCATTAATAGGGAGCTAGAAAAAAAACCAGAGAGATGTAAAGCAAATGATAACAATTCCCACTGTCATGCAACCAACTGGCTAGATACTGGAGATCACATTTGATGTGACCACCTGTTGAAGTGGTAATAGTTGGATGTGTAGCAATTTTAGGAATGTAAGACAATTATTTTTATACTATTTTCCCACCATCTAATTATCAACATTATATGATCAATCATGGAAATCACTAAACTATTACAATACTGTACACGCTGCATTTCTGCCCTCCCATACTTCCAAATAAATTACAAATAATTTGACATACATATGTTTGAACCATAGTGGTTTATAAATTAGAAGCATGACACTATAAGCTATTCCTTATTTCCTCACTCCCTGCATATGTATACAAATCATTAAAATATTACAGGAATGTGTACATATTGTTTTATCCTAAATATATTTTAATAATACAACCAAATGTAAATAGCCGCTTTTATTATTGTGCATTTGTACTTCTTAAGTTCATATAACAAGGTCAATTTTGGCAAACTCCCTGAAAACACCACAGGTCACTCACAGTCAAACCAACAGTTGACCAAACTGCTTGTCAAGCATGATAGGGTCTGTACAGTTGAACATGAAAGAAAGCATATTTTGAAATGTCAACCTCTTGAAAATATATGGTATCAGTATTGAGAAATACTGATATCGATCCATCCCTACAAATAAGCAATAAATACAAAAAGGTGTGAATACAGATTTCTTACTTAGTTGCATGGCTACGAGTTGCCACCTTGCCAGACCTGTGTACTCTTTCTCTTTGTTATCTACGTAAAGAAAGACTAGTATTTTGGTTATTTCCAATAAGATTCATCCTATGTGGTTTGAATGAATAAAGCCCCACATGCTCACTTAGGTGTCATTAAGTGTTATTTCCTAAACAGTTCGAGAATTTATGCATCATCAGTACTTACTGTTTTGAAAATTCCACCATTTCACTGAAAAATAAAATTAGTTAAGGGTGTATTTTACTGTTGTGATTTCACTGCAGAATCCAGTTACAGAAATGCAGTCTAGCCACCAAATATCTATTTTTTCCATAGTTATACATAAAAGCGTGGTTAACAGTGAAGCTAATTTCATGTATAAAGACTAAAATTGAGTCATACCTTTTAAAACATGTAACTTCAGGAACATTTTCGAGACTATTGCAGTATCATCAGCTGATTAGCGACTCATCACACTTGGTTGTCTGGATCTGTTGTAATTGGCTCCCTCTCTCAGAAGATTCTTTACATAAGACTGTGACAAATTTTATATTTGTTTGACAAGGAGAAATTTAAAAACTAGATTAACAGAACACCGTAGGAACATAAAACATAAACAGAAAATTTGGCAGTTGCTTTTCATTTCTGGAATGATGACCACCACATCAGAGAGGAGATCAAACTACTAAAACCATTGTCAACAAAACTTGAACTTACAACGTGGGAAAAAAATTTTATTATTAAAAACATTCCACATATTCTAAATTTTGATGTGTCAACAGTGAGTGGTCTACTGAACTTATGTAAAGAATCTTCCGAGAGAGGGAGCTAATTACAAGAGATCCAGACAACAACCAACTGTGATGAGTCACTAATCAGCTGATGATTAGACTGCAACAGTCTCAAAAACGTTCCTGATTTTTTAAAAGGATGTGAGTGAAGTTACAAGTTGTAAAAGGTATGACTCAATTTTAGTCTTTATACATCTTGGTTTCAGTTCATACACTGATGTGATGCTTTATGGTTTTAGCTTTAATAATTCTGTGGCAATTCAAAACAGATTCTGGATTCTCTCCGGTCTGCTGAACCGTAAGGTAGATTTTTCCAAGATGAACACTAGAAATTTTTGTAGATTTTATTCAGCTTCTCCTTTATAAAAACTTTATTGTTTATATCTTTCTTGCTCAAAAGGAATGTTTTTCTTACTTTCTCTATCAGTGGTTTGATCGGGCTCCTGTTTAAAACACAAATTTCTTGGAATTCTTTTTTGTACCAATCCAATATTGGTTTTCTTTTTCCCCTTCATGTAACAAGTCATGTCTATAAAAACACTGCTCCACAAATAATATTGCAAGCTTCATTGATATTATAGATAAAACACAATAACTCACTTGCTGCTAGTTGTAACTAGTAACAACAAATAATACAATATATGGTATAATTATTACATAACGCATTTGTATCACAACTAAACAAATTCAACAGCTTGACAAGTGCCAGCAGTAGACACCATATTACTGCTCCACACCATGCACTACTATGTCTAAACATGTTTCCTGAGCTCGGCACACATGCCAAAACTGACCCTGTATTTCTCAGATAAACATCTGACCTCTTTATGGAATGAAAGAGAAGTTCTAAAATATATTAATTTCTGAAGTTATTGTACTCTTGCCTGATGTTTATTATACATAAATCCTGTGTAAATAAATGCAGTTTCAGGATTTGGTAATCATTAATTTGTTAAAATAATGCCCCAAATATGAGCAATAGGCACTTGGAAAACTTTTACAATTATCTGTGAGAGTTACTTACAAAATATTACAAAGATTTATGTCAAAGACAATTGTAAGAAAAACATTTAGGACTGGAACCTTAATAGACTCTCATAAACATTATTATTCTCATTGTGGAAAAATGTCACTATCATTTCCTGTCACTACTGCACAACTTGAGTATTAATGATTCAGATGCATTACTGAAACTGTATGATATGTGCATGTATGTTTTACTTGTACAGCCATCACAACCTTTAACAACCAAACCATTGGGGCTACTTACTTTTTCTACAGAACAAAAACCAACATTAATTTTACTTCCCAAAGATATCACATTAACTTAACACCAAGCATTTCAAACATTAGATGGCAGTGGGAAGGCAACCACTATTTCTGCAATCACTTTTAAGTTCTGGGAACCAAAATCACTTCTGTAAGGTATTTTATGTAATAATTACCAGTAAAATAAGAATATATGTACAATCAAGAGATATTAATTTTTAAAATAATTGTCTTGTATGTCTTCATATTCCTTCTTTAACCCTTCATCGGTTGCAGTGCATCCAGAACGTGCCAGCCGACTGTTTTTCTTCCACCCCTTTTAGGTTTTTGACTTTGAAACGTTGCCCCAATCATTACCTCCTTGGCTGGCAATGTATTGCTGGTCTTTTGATAAGCTGTTATAACTGGGTTACACATATTGCAAATTTCAGCATTTGCATCCATTGAAGGCCATGTGACCGAACCCGTCCATTCTTCCTACAATGTCTGGAATGCACAAGATAGATGGTCTAAGCAATCCAAATGACTTAGAATTAACAGTCAGCTTACTAAAGAGCAATGATGTCAATGAAGGGCAAACAGATGAACAATATGAAGACTTGATACAGATGCAGATGATTTTTTACTTGGGAAGGGAAGAAAATTCTGACAGAGGAATGTGACACAGAAGGTGGAACTAGTATGAGGTGCCTTATTCTAGTTAGGGAGGGATGGAAATGAAATGCAAAGCATTGTGAACCCAAGTAACAAGTGCAAAAAGTATTTTTGTTTGGAACATGGTAGAATATGCTATGAGTGCTTTGCAGATTTGGAGTTGGAAAAATACGATAGTGTAAAATAGGAAAACAGAGGGGGAAAAGGAGACAATAACTATCATTTGTTATAACAGTAAAACTAGGAGAAACTTTCTTTTGTGCGACGCGAGAATATTTTCTAAGTCCAAAGGTGCACATATATGCATGTGCAAGCACACAACCAGCTAGTTCTCGCATTGTAGCCAACATGAGAAAGATATGTAAAACTTGTAGCCAACCTCTGCAAAAATGTCCCAGACATAGGTGACGCAGTCTGTGTGCAAAGAAACATGCTTTGAGCAGGCTAAGTTATCGCCCAGTCAAATTTTGTTACTCATGCACTTTGTACATAAACAATCCTATGACACGACGATAATGGAGTGCTCCGTAGGAAATACATGTATGAGCTTACAGACTGTATCGGACTGGATCGGCTACTGCCGCAAAGTGTGCATGATGTCAAATGACACTCAGTATACTGCAAGGGGGAAAATTGGTGGTACCGGCCACGTCATTCAAATTGACAAATGAAAAATAGGACAACACAAGTTTCATTGTGGGCGCATCGTAGAGGACAACTGGATCCTGGGAATGATCGACGTGGAAACGAATGCGGTGCGGATGACGATATGCCCCAACAACAGAAGGGATGCAAATAGCTCTACATTGTAATTGCAGAACACAGAGTTCACCAGCACTCTTTAAAAACCAATACCTGGCGGGGATACTATGGGTTGATTGCTGGAGGGTTTGCTGCGCACCTCACAGTGAATCACTCACTGTACTTTGTCGACCCACTGACAAATGTGCACATAGAAAACACAGTAACGCTGGCGAGGACTACGGCATCGTCTAACAAGGTGCAGCATTCGTAAAGAGTGTAATTTAGGGACAAATAAGACTGTTGGCAGCATTGTGATCAGTGGAGAAACAAAGATATTTTGGCTACACTGAATTCAATATGGCTACATTACACAGTAAGTAAACAAAAAAACAATTAATAACATTAAAAGAAGTCCCTCCAACACAAAATTGCACTGAAAAGTAAAGAAATTATATTAAAAATCATGGTTGTATATAAAAACATCAAAAAGTGTGAAAGAATTAGAAAAAAATTGCTTCGTCACATATTAGAAAGAAGAGCTGTAAAACTGTTTATATGCTCTATTTTGATGTAATAAGTTCTTTTATTCTTTCATATGATATTTTAACATCTGCTGCCTTTGTGTTAATCTACCATTACTATTATTATGATTATAAACAAAATAATTAATCAATTTAATGATCCTTCTTAAAAATAATGAAATACATACAAAAATCAATAAAAGTAGTTATGAAGTTATTGGCGCCTACTAGATACTGCATGACCAATGTAGGGTTAAATATATGCAACTCCATATTTATAAGGTTTCTCATTTGGTACATAAATATGGCATTTTTTAATGGAAATTTGACTTTAACATATGAGGGTCCTTCAATAAATAACCGCATAATTTAAATGTGTTTAAATAAACTGCCCTGGAGTGCCATGGCTGCTATTGGTGGAAAGATGTATCCTTCCTCTAGCAGTGCTGTGAGTGCCAGTCATGCAGAGTCAATCAGTTTGGAGTCAGAGCCCGATATGTGAGGTCATGTTTACTGCAACCCCATCAGCAACACGCATCAATAAAGTTTTGTGTTCTGTTAGACAAAACTACCACAGAAACCTTTGAAATGGTGCAGCAAGCATACAAGGACCAAGCTTTAGACAAAACACAAGTCTTTGAGTGGTATAAACGTTTCAAAGGGGATCATTAAGACCTTCAAGATTCTCCGTGCCCTTGAACACCCGTAACAACAAAACAGAAGTCAACATTAACACAATTGACGTAATTGTGCGAGAAGATCGTTGCATAACAATTTCGAAAGTTGCAGACATAATGCATTTGTCTGTTGGAACTGTAGAGGACACAATTTGCAATGATCTTGGTTATCGAAAAGTTGCAGCGAAATGGGTACCGCACGTGCTGAAGGATGAACAGAAGGCTCACCGCGTCATGACGTGTCAAGAATGGCTTGGAAGGTTACGACGGGAGCCAGACTTTCTGAATAGGGTCATCACCTGTGACGAGAGTTGGTTCCACCATTACGACCAGTTAACAAACCAGGAGACTTCGCAGTGGAAACATTCATCGAGCCCTAAGCCTAAGAGAGCAAAAATTTAGAAAAGTGCAGGAGAGGTCATGCATCTCGTATTCTTTGACAAACAGGGCATTCTGTGAGATCGTGTTGTAACTACTCAACGTAAAGTAACTGCTGCTTACTATTGTGACGTACTGAAGGGGCCACAGAAGAAAAAAAATTGCCGAAAAGCGACCAGATCTCGCAAGGAGAGGATGGATCTTGCATCAGGATAATGCCCCTGCTCATCGAACTTGTGCAACTCAAGATGTCATCGCAGATATGGGTATCGAGATCATGCCTCATCCACCTTATTCTCCGGATCTTGCACCATGCGATTTTCCCCTCTTCCCTTAAGTGAAACAGGAGCTTCATGGTCGCCATTTTCAAAGTGATAAGGAGTTGAACAATGTTGTCATGGGTATCCTGAACAGACTGTCCAAAAATGGGTTCAATGAGTGTTTCGAACAATGGGTACGTCATTGGAATAATTGTATTTCATCAGAGGGAGAATACTTCGAAAGTGTGTAGGTAAATGTTAGTGAAATAAAGCCATTATGTGCTAATTAAAAAATTAGTTTGATTATTTATTGAGGGATCCTCATATACTTTACACATTAAAAGAAAGGTATGAATGAACAACCATTTAAAAATATCTAAGTGAATTTAGATCACTTTTACTTCCTGTTTAACCACTTGATACACCTGTTTACAACCACATCCAATGTTCAGCTCATTCCTATTACAATTCATTCTATGCAAGTAAAAGACACACTTCAATTTCAGCTTCTGTGATAACATACTAAGTGCTCCTTTCTTCAGGAGAAATAATAACCTTTTGAGGGCATGTTTTGCCTTCCAACTGCCATAAATTTGGTTATTTATTCAAAACCAATTTAGTTAAGAGATAAAGCTTAATGAATCCTTATCTATATAAATGGAAACATTCAAATTGAAAAACACACTGTAAAAGTCTAAAAACTTAAATAATAATTATACTCTGTGCCCTCACTGTTGACACTTCTCTGACCTGTTACATATACCTAAGAATTATGGAATGATACATAAATATCCAGTTTCATCAACACAAGTTAAAGGAACCAAGCTTTAACTGCTTTAACATTATCGACTCCAATTTGGTAAACCTCGTGTTAAACATATTAATTACCCGTGTTTAAAATATTGACAAAGCTAAAAAAATTAGAGCATTGCTGCCATAAACTAAGCTGCAGATGAGCAATTACTGCACTTACAACTTCAAAATGCTCTTTCTAACTAATAAAAACATGCAGTCAAACTGTACTTCAAAACATCTGACAAGAAAACATTTTACAGAGTATAAACTTCAAAAGTGGTAGTCAGTGATGTTGTAGATGCTACTAAACTTTTCTAAGATCCATTGATAAAATTAGACCCCAAAAATATTCTCTCAAAGTGATTGACATAAATTAGGAAATCCATAGAATATATACACCTTCAAGCGTGTACATGTTACCATTGGCACATACAAAAACACAAGCAGACATACAAACACACACAGAATCACACATAGTAAAATTATACATTTAAATTCTAAACATATTCATTATCATGAAGTCTGCTAATAAACCTGTTAGTAATATGTAAATTATGTTATTGAAATAAAATATAGTCCCACATGAATACTCCCAGATGAGCCCCGGATAGTAAATATTTGGAGTGGAAATTTCTGAAACAGAAAACAGAAAAGATTAAACGTAGTGATGAAGAATGTTGTTCCAGGATCCAAAACAATGGGTGAAATCATGTTGTAAGGTGTCTTTGGTAAAATATACAGCAGTAAACATTTAGTTTCAAGTGTGTGTGTGTGTGTGTGTGTGTGTGTGTGTGTGTGTGTGTGTGTGTGTGTGTGTGTGTGTGTGTGTGTGTGTGTGTGTGTGTGTGCGCGCGCGCGCGCGCGTGTGTGGTGTTTAATGCCAGCTTTTGCTACATGCGGCACTGCAGGCGGTGACAAAGATGATACACGAGATGAAGATGGAGCATCGGTGGAATAAGATGGCAGGGCAAACCAGAGATACCGGAGAAAACCCACTCCAGCACCGTGTTGTCCACTACAAATAATTTTGCTATCGCCTGCAATTGAACCCGGGCCACCTTGGTGAGAGTCGAGCGGTCTAACCACTCAGCCACGGCACCACCTTAGTTTCAAGTGTTCATACATATACAGGAATGAAAAAAAAAGATTAAAAAAAAAAAGAAAGAAAAAAAAATCCCTAAACTAAATCTGCAGTTCAAGAAAACAAACCTGAAACAGACATATGAAACAAAATATATAGGAACAGTTCTTGATTCAAAATTATCTTGGAGACATCATATTGAATGAAGCAGTAGTAAACAAATGAACAAAAAAATTTTCAATTTTGAAAAGATTAGCTGGAGTCAGGTGGGGCAGTAATCGGGAGACACTGAACACCACATACAAAACATTCATCAAGCCAATACTTTTTTATAATGCAGAGGTAATAATTACAGCAAACAGTTCTAACATAAATCACCTAGAAGTATGCAAAAATCAGGCCCTGCAACTGATAACTGGTGCAGCAAAATCAACTCCAATCACAGCAATGCAAGCCTTAACTTGGAACTATCCAATACATCTAACTTTAGAGGAGCAGGCACTAATACAACATGAAAAAATGTTGCGGTTAAAAACAACAAAATGGGAGAAAAGATTACTACAACCAATCAAGATGAAAACACGAACAAGTTTCCTACACAAAGTTACGGAATTAAAAACAGATCTGAATCTTCCTATCTCTTTAGAATCACGGATTCAATCAACATTTTAATCAAAGAAAACCCACTGACTTTTGAAACAATATTCAATTAGATTCAGAACAAATAGTTACAAAATCTGCAACTTCCAAACCTGTACTAAAAGCACTAGCATTAGAAACTGTGAACAAGAGATACCCACCTGAATAATGGTTACATATCTACACAGATGGATCTAACTTGGACAACAACTCAGGAGCAGGAATTGTGTGCACTATTCTCATTCTATCAACCAGCAGGATACCACACAACACATTTTGATGCAGAAGTAACGGCTATTCATATTTCACTCCAACACCTTCTATACAGAATAGATAAATTCAAAAATGCTGTCATATTTCCTGATTTTAAAGCAGCATTATATGCAATAAATTCATATAAAATGACGTCAATCCAAATTAAAGAATGTCACAAAATGATCCAACAACTTCAAAAACGACAGAAAAGAATTATATTACAGTGGATACCTGCACATTGTGGAATTGCTGGAAATGAATCAGCTGATTTTCTTGCCAAAAAAGATGCAAATTTAATTCAGAACAAAAGTAAAAACTTACCCTTTACATCCATAAAAACATTAATCAAAAACAAATATAAAAACAAACAAAACCAATCAATATCTAACAAAGCCAAAGATAAAAAATGGAACATTTTAATTAAAAATCCAGAAATTATTCCAGAAATCCCACGTAAAGCTGCAGTAGCAAATTTTAGATTACTTACGAAAGATGATTATTTGGCCAAACACACAGAATAGGAATTTATACAAGTCCAAATTGTCCTCTGTGCAACAGAAAAGAGGAAATGACTGAAGAACATCTCCTAACCTGTGAAGTCCTACCTGCCAGACCTACTACACAGAAATATTGGAGAGCAAGAGAGCTAATGGCTTCATTGCCAAAGCATAGAATTTGACAACAAAGAAGAGGAAATGACTGAAGAACATCTTCTAACCTGTGAAGCCCTACCTGCCGGATCCAATACACAGAAATATTGGAGAGCAAGAGAGCTAATGGCTTCATTGCCAAAGCCTAGCATTTGACAAAAAAGAAGAGGAAATGACTGAAGAACATCTAACCTATGAAGCCCTACCTGCCGGACCCACTACACAGAAATATTGGAGAGCAAGAGAGCTAATGGCTTCATTGCCAAAGCCTAGCATTTGACAACAAAGAAGAGGAAATGACTGAAGAACATCTTCTAACCTGTGAAGCCCTACCTGCGGGATCCACTACACAGAAATATTGGAGAGCAAGAGAGCTAATGGCTTTATTGCCAAAGCCTAGCATTTGAGAACAAAGAAGAGGAAATGACTGAAGAACATCTTCTAACCTGTGAAGCTCTACCTGCCGGACCCACTACACAGAAATATTGGAGAGCAAGAGGGCTAACGGCTTCATTGCCAAAGCCTAGCATTTGACAAAAAAGAAGAGAAAATGACTGAAGAACATCTTCTAACCTATGAAGCCCTACCTGCCGGATCCACTACACAGAAATATTGGAGAGCAAGAGAGCTAATGGCTTCATTGCCAAAGCCTAGCATTGGAAAACAACATATACAGGAAGTTCCAGAATTTTACCAAAAATTTGGGGTTGTGTTCAGGGGAACAATTTGAGATAGGACACTTATAGTTCCAGAGCACATAATTTTGTGCAACAAACTTAAGCCAGTACACCACTGGTACACCTCAATATATGTAAGAATTTGCTGCACTGCTAATAAATGTACATGAGTCGCTCAGTGGTAACATAAGGAGCTCTCAAGCCAGCAAACCCATATTCCAAGTTCAAGTCCTGCTTTACTTCCCCCCTCCTCCAGAAACTGCCGATTGTGAACAATAGTGTCGTCAACCGCATTGTCGCGACCATGCACGGAGATAAAAGCTTGCCGAAACAGATAGCTGACTGGAAAGTTCGATTTCTTGTTTGTTACAGAACATTCCAGAAATGTATAGAAATATGAATGGTCATATAAAAGGAAGCCGTGGTTGGTTGAGTAGACAGTCGTAAACAAGAGTTGTAATGAGAAGTGGTAATTGGAATCGTGCAGCTGTGTTTTGAAAGTGAACTCTTTGTTTGTGGGTGTGGTAGACGAACTTGAAGGCTGTATTTGTGTATGTTACGTAATTCTGCTACTGTAAGGGTTGACCAAAGTATATTTCTACAGAAATTTATAACATTTTAAATTTCTGCAACTTGGAATTTTAATTTTACAAACCCACAAAGTCACAATATGGAATATTGCACTGGACTATTTGCTATTACCACTGCAGTTACATGTAATCATGCAAATTAAATAAGTATATTTTGAACAGGAACATACAAATGGCAATACTATGACCTGGGACTAGATTGTGCTTACAAAGTGAAAGAATTTGCTGTTAGCTCTGGAAAAGAAATAAGTAATATTCAAAGCAAATCATTCATTACTTCTTGCATACCCATTTGAACTCTTATTTTCCGACGTTTCACCATTTGGGAAGCAAAAGTAAACCTTGAGATAGCACACCTGTACATTTGGAAAAGGACAAAAATATAACTACGAAGACTTATGTTGCTACTCATATGGACAGCTTAGTGTGTAACATCATTGACTATAGTGAAATAGTGCTGGGTTCAATTTCTTCAGTGAAATAACTCAGTTTTTATTTTTGTGTTTAAGATGAAAGTGGCACGTATTGTGAAGAACAGTCACAACTTTAATGTCTCAATAATCCAAGCCCCCCCCCCCTCCAAAAAAAAAAAGGTTTAGTATACACATGGTTTTATCAAGATATTGTGACTTTGTGGGTTCGTAGAATTAAAAGTCCAGTTTGCAGAAATTCCAAAACGCTATTTCTGTAGAAACACAAGGTCGTTGACCACAAAGAGAGTTCACTTTCAAAACCCAGCTGCATGCAGACAATTCTCAAGTTCCGATTACCACTCTCTCTCACTGGCAATCCACGGCTTTTTTTTTACAGCTCTGCTCACCGTTCGAGAAATAACCGGTATTTTCTGTAACAAACAAGATGGCACTAGAACCTTCCAGTTATCTACTTTATTTGTTTCGGCAAGCTTTTTTATCTCTGCGTTGCACTATCTGATATTAAATCAATAACTGCCATCTGATATTAAATCAATAGCTAGCATCTCAAAACAGCAGTTTAAATGGAAGTTAAAGGCTTTCCTCATAAATAAATGTTTATATAACTTAAATGAATTATGACATTGAAGCTTTAATTATACTTGAAAGTGATACATTCATTAAGCTTCTTAAAGGATCATGTGTAGAATTAGTTTCTAATGCTGTAATTGACTACGTAAATTAGTTTCTAATGCTGTAATTGACTATGTAAATTAGTTTCTGTAAATTAGATTCTAATGTTGTAGAATTGACTATGTACAATTAGTATTAATGATGAAAAATTGACTATGTCAGAAATTGTAACCAACAATCTATTGACAATATTTATTTGCTTTTTCTACTTTAGACTTTTGTTGGATCCTGTATCTGTTACAGTTTTTAGTCTTATGTAACTTTTTATATTTATCTTTGTATCTTGAACTGACATGTCCTATAACATATGTATTACATTCCAAAGGATGAAAATAAATACAAATCTCTCTTTGTGCGCGCCGGCCGCAACAATGTTCGCAACATGTTTAAACGCATTGCTCAGAAATTAGTGTATTTATCTGCATTCTTGTTTGCACAATTCAGTTAAAATACTTAGATATCTATTACTTTCTGAAGGTTCTTGCAGATGTACTCAATCCCAACATTTAATTAAATAGCACTAACATTAAAAAAGTTTCAAGCAGCAATAAATATTCCGTTACATGGATATAAGAAATAATCAGGGAGTGAAACAGTGCATGCTTTTAAACAATGCAACAACAATAACATGGTCAACTCTGTAAAACATCCTTATTACATATCATATGTACTTTTAAAACATTACACTATCTTATGTTGTACATTCCTGTTCAGAATTCATTTATCTGATTTGCTTACTTACATTTGACAGCAACAGTAATAACAAATGAAGCAGTGGAGTATTTCATATCCTTCACAATCAACAATTTGGGAAGGGAAAATACAAACTAAAACGAGGCTTGAACTTGGAAAGTGGCATCTCCAGCTTGAGAAATCCCTTACATTACCATTGAGCCAAATATGTACATGTTTCAGCAGTGCAACAAATACTTGCACATATTATTGAGATTGTATCAGTGGCATACTGGCTCAAATTTATTGCACAAAATTATGCGCTCTGGGACAGTAAGCGTCCTACTTCAAATTGTTCCAAACACTCTTCTATAACTCCTTAAAGTTTTTGGGCTGAATTCTGAAACACTTAGGTAGTCATACTGAAAAATTCAATGCTATAGCCGGGATGTGAACCATAGATCTCCCAGTCTCTGTCCGGTTGCTCTTAACCATTGAACTACCATGGTCGACATACCAACATGGCATTAAATTCTCCAACTGACTGAGATTTTTCCTGGTAAACTACTAGGAGTTCTCATATACAATGGGATACACACCGTTTGTAGCAGTTTACTTAAGTTCCACGATTCATAGTAAAACCACTATTATTCTGATGGAAATGAATCATTCTTCCACACCAGCCATCTATAGGCTAAGTTTTGGATATGTAGAGTCAGACTGAAGAATTCAAACCTTAGCCTACAGACGGCTAGTGTGCAAGAACCTGGGACTTCAGTACTTACAATAGTAAGTTGCCACAAACAGTGTGTATCTCGTTGTATATGAGAACCCCTAGTGGTTTACAGGGAAAAATACAAGTCAGTTGGAGAATTTAATGTTAAACTGGTATGCTGGCCATAGTAGCTCAATGGTTAAGAACAACCGGACACAGACCGGCAGATGTCCCTGCAATTTTTTCATACCTTCAGTACATCTTTACGAACATTGTCACAGATTAAATAAAATTATTTAGTTTGTTTTATTGCATTTCCTTAAGAAGAAAACCATTTACTGACTTATAAGATGTAACTGCTAACTTTAGAAACTGTTACATGATGGGAGTTTATTGTACGAATACTTTTATATATGAAATGTCATTTGATACAAAATAACTTAATAAAATTTTATACAGATTATTACAAAAAGAAAAACACCCATATAGGTGATGTGTCATTCTTTGATTTATGGTCTTGTTTTATTGGAGACAGGCAGGCCTCAACATGAATATGTGCAAGACCCAAGTAATGACAAATGGCATTGAAACCTCAATAATAATTGACGGCAAGTCCTTGACCTACACATCAGAGTATGTCTATCCAGCAACAGCATATTCAGTGCATTCACATACCACCCAAAAACATTTAATAAATTAAAAAATCTTTAAGGAACAAAATATCAACTTGGTACCTACTAACTGATACTGAGTTTTAAAATTGCTAAATTCAAAAACAAAAGATGAAATCCCACCAACTAACAGATCTGGAATATACTGAATAAGTTGTAAACATTGTGAAAAATGCTACATAGGTCAAACTAAAAGAAACCTAAAAACCAGAGCCAAAGAGAACTTTAGAAACCTCAAAATGAAACAAGAAGATAAGTCAGCAGTGGCATTTCATTTTTTAAGTGAAAATCATGACATTGATCCAAATCCAAAATTACTAAAAGGAGTGGAAAAACCAACAAAAACTGACAATATGGAAGAACATATTCATATGGAAAAAGGACCGAGTAATGAACTTTGAAATCCCACCAGTAGATAATTTGACAATGAAGTTCATAGTCCGACTGCCAGAGACAAGAGAGCAGATGGCAACAGACAGTTGGAAAGAGGTTGATAATGGAGGTGATGGCTTCTGAAACTAGTCCCTGAAAAATATAAGTATGTGACGAAGTGTCAAAAAGCTGACTACATATAGTTTTTTTCAATTAGTCTTCTAGATGCTTCACCAGAGAAGCTTGAAACACGTGCATACAGATATAAATATTAAAACAAGGAAAAATTAAAAGAGTCAGACTGAAAAATCCCAGCTATGGCATTAAATTTTTCAGCCTGACTCTTCTTATCCAAATATTAGCCTACACACAACTAGTATGGGAGCAAAATTAATTTCCAACAATTAAACAAAAATATATTTAACTTCTGCCAATTGAATATGCTGGTAAAAGTTTTCATCAGCTGATCAAGAGGGATTTCCACTTCCTGTGCAAGCAATTTCTGGGGCGGAAATCTGTGCAATAAGGAACTAAGTGTACCATCCCTCTACCCCCAAGATGGCAAATGTTGTTTACTCTGCTGTAATTTTCATGCAGTTTTGAATGCAAGCACAAATATCAACAGAAGCTACAATAACTTTGTACTCACATGTGTCTGATACAAATGATGCTCAATGCTATCCTTTGAAGACTCAAAAAGTTAATGTTATTGTCATACGATATCTACACTTATATCAATAGTAAGTTTCAGAATGTGCATAAACAAACAGAAAATAAGACATTTACAAGAAACTGTAACAAAATAATTAGCTTGCCTACAGTCTGATTTTTAAAAGAAGATAGATGAAGGTCATCAAGCAACGGACACGAAGGGTAAGAGGGGAAGGTCGTTGCTATGGAAACATACACAAAGGTTGCCACATTGGTGATTCACATACTCCTCAGGTCAGTTATCGCTAATTTTGTGCGGGAAACAAGAGTTTGCTTGAGTGTTCAGTTGCATTGTGTATTGTTAGCCTACTTTGTGAAAACAAAATTAAAGTACGTTGTTATGGAAGCAAGACGTAGTGGCGGTAGGATTAGACGTAGACGGAGGATTCATGGCACCAAGGCAAAGATCAGCTTACGGTCAGGTCGTTACATTGCATATCAAGCTAAAGATTTTGTCTGTTCTCTTAGGGAATTCTTTGAACAGGAATATGAGAGTTTGCTCCTTATCAATGAACTGCTTATTCCTTTCAACCAAAAGCGACAGCCCCATGTCAGTAGATATGCCTCCTTGTAAAAGCATTCCTGTGGGTCAAAATCCCGGCATATCGGCAGCACTGATATCAACATGGCAACTGAAGAAGTCATTAATAATAGTATATTGTAATACTAATGTGGTAAGCACTTTATGCCGAATGAGGAAAGGTTTGAAAAAACAGGCACCTGCTAAAATATTAATAACTATAATTGAAGATACATGTTAGATTTTAAAATGTGCATCACCTATATGTGTTGATATGGAGAAATTACTTACGTCACTAGTGCGGGAATGTCAACTTACCATGCATAGCAACAATAACAGTAAGAATGGATTATCAGTTACAAAGTGCAAAAATTATTTAAAAGAACGCATACACATGAAGATGCTACAACTCTTGAATGTGTGAACAACTTATTTTTGTTCTTAATGTAGGCTAATACAGATTAAATATGCATGTTTTTGCTGAGATGTGATAACCTCGAATGCTTGTTTATATTTTGTGTGTTGAGAGGGTAAAGAGGGGAGTATGTGTAACTTAGTTCTAGACAACAGTGCAGCACCCCAGATGGAGAAACAGATAACCTTCACATATCTTCTTTTAAAAATCAGACTGTAGTTTTATGGAAGTAGCTAGAAACAGTGATGTGTTCAGATGTATTTACTTTAAGATGAGTTGGTTGGTACTAATACCACTAACATCACTTTTTTTAATCTCTGTTAACATGTTTCGAGAACGTGTTCCCATCCTCAGAACATGTCAGACTGACCCGTGTCGTTTTTGTTGTGGTGGTCGTCTATCATGGCAGCATCATGTGACACTGAAATGTACTTCCAGAGGGTACTTGGTGGTGGTAAATCAAAATTCATTAACTGTTTGTGTTTCAAAATGAAGATCTTTTCCTATGTGTCCAATTCTACTGCATGATTGGTTGGTTTGATCAGTGTAATATTCGTTTTGATGTTATAGTTGATCATCCAGAAATGGTTTGAAACTGCAGATTTATCAATTTGCTTGTATTTTAAGCATCTCATATTTTCCTTTAGTCTGTTTTCCAGATTTCCTTTTACTTTATTACAATCAGAGCAATTGATTTTGCAAATTTCAGTTTTTTGTCTTGTTGCATAGGGTCTTTTACAGATTAAGAGCATTTCCTGCAGTAATCTTCAGTTTCGTATTCGCTAACTGCTGTGCAAATTCATTTCTTCTGTGGGGCTACGCTAATGCTGTGTTTTATGAAAATCTTAAATTTATAAAATGCTTATGGATGATATTGAAATTCAAGAAAATCACATACAAAAGGTTCAGTTTTAATTTAGACATTTTCTCTACTGCATATTATTCGTTTCAGCAAGTATTTTGCTAATGAGCTCATCACTGAAATGAAGAGAAATATAAAAGTCTAGAAAGTAATTTTTCCACATGCAAAATTAAGGTCTAAAGTACAAAATAGGTAACAATTCAGGCAAATATACAAAGATATAAAAAGAAAAGAAGAAAATAAACAAACAAAAAACCTACCAATGCAGGAAAACTATGGTAGCTGAGATGAGAATAACTGCCATGCTTGTTGAAATCTGAGCAGCATCACCAATATAAGCTTGACCACAAGCAGGTGGACACACTGGTATGACTGACTCTGCAATCATCAATCAGTGCCAATGCCATGGCACAGAAAATAAATAGTACACATTCATTCCTCAGGCAACTTTATACTATATACAATATATATGTACAAGTACAATGATTAAGGTAAATGCACAATATCTAACAATTCATCTGAAATACGAGGACTGTTTTTTTTTCCAACCTCCGATCGCTCCATGCCGACGCTACGCAGGCAGCAGAAAGCGGGTATGCGCTGTCGGCGACTGCGCAGCTCTCGCACTACACACTCCGCCATTGTTGACATTCAGTCGTCAGTCGGCATTGTGCTACAGCCACGTAAACATGGCCGCCATTATTGATGCTCCCGCCAAGTGCGAATTGCGAAGTGTAATTCGTTTTCTACAGGCTGAAGGCCATGGTGCTGCAGAAATCCATCGGAGGATGAGTCGTGTGTATGGCGAAAACTTCATGAGTGATGGTGTTGTTCGTGAATGGTGTCGAAAGTTTAAAGATGGTCGTAATGATGTGCATGATGAAGGGGGTCAAGGACGCAAATCTGTCGTTTCAGATGACCTTGTTCAACGAGTTGACAGAATGGTTAGCACCCAGTGACTTTCACCTTTTTCCTCAACTGAAGACGTGGCTTGGTGGGAAGCGATTTCAAACCAATGAGGACCTTCAAACGAACGTCAAGGACTACTTGAATTCACTGGCAGCAACTTTCTTTGAAGAGGGAATTGAAAAGCTTGTCCACAGATATGACAAATGTCTCAATCTCTTCGGTGATTATGTCGAAAAGTAACCATAAGTGTACTATTCTTTTGGTAATAAAATTATTGTTTTATATGAACTTGTGTTTTATTTATAGCCTATCGGAGGTTGAAAAAAAAATGGCCCTCGTAAAATATAAATTCCATGCATATTTCTTCCTAGTTCTTACAAACATTTGATATATACAAAAACACACAAGCTGCATTTGCTGGTTGGGTAGATGCATAGATGGACAAACTATCTTCATTCTAAGACGTGCATTTATAATCAAATATCCACTTCTAAAATGTACTATATATCTATATTTATGCACAGCCTATGATAAAATAAAACGAGCAATAGCTAGAGAGGGAGTTTGATTTGCAAAGCATCGGAAGCACTTTTATTTAAATTTAACATATTGCAATGTCAAATGTTTAACATGCACTGTAAATTTATTAATTTTAAGGCATTCATGTATAAAATAACGAACAAATTAAACCTTTCATTTTCAACATAAATGTCATATTAGTAGGAATTCAATAGTTAAAAGCTCAACCAAATATTTAACTGACTTATATCGGATGTATAAACTCTATCTCATTCTTCAGCTATGAATGGTACTAGCATAATCATGCACATACTTTTAAGTTCTGCATATGTATTATGTGTTTCAAATGTGAAGAGTTCTGGACTCCGGCAAATCAGATGTGTTAGCACACTTAGCGTTACCATCTCATTACACCCACTTTTTATATTTTTGTTTCTCTCTCTCTCACAAGTGTGACTCTTCTTGGTGCTAGATGTAAGAGAATGCAAACCAAATTTTCCAAACTTTTATAATAATGCAGATGTGGAAATCATAATTACAACATGGATATTTGCATATTATGCACATATTTTAAATGTTTGTGATTATAATTTATGAATTAATAATTTTTTTATTCTAAGGGAACTGCCAGTAGTGCATTCATATAGCTGTGAATGTCACGTCAAGAGACAATTCATCATTGTGTTCATTGTCCAAGTACTGCAGCTTTAGGTTAGGCTTCAAAATCTCATCACGTGCTATTTCTTTCCAAAAGACATTGTCTTGTACTTTATCTGCATATCTCAGCAGTTTCCCCAGTCTTGTGTTTCCTTGTCAATTTCTTGGCAAATAAGTCTTTTAAGGTTAGTCAGTTTAAAAGTATTATTTCGGTTTGCAACATAATTTGAGCCCACATTAACTCAACTGGATTGTATTGGCAGTGGAAAGGGGGAAGGTGGATTATCTTATGTCTCATTTCAGTTGCAAATTGATCCAGTTGATACACTTTTCCCTGTAGAAGAACTGAATATATTGATTTGAACTCTCTAGAGTAAATAGAGATTACAAACCATTCATAAACAAATATATAATGTGACAAGATACGTTCTCCCAATGAAGCATTCCACAAGCTAGCAGG
Organism: Mantis religiosa; assembly: GCA_030765055.1. NCBI lineage: Eukaryota > Metazoa > Arthropoda > Insecta > Mantodea > Mantidae > Mantis > Mantis religiosa. Next base: position 760,682 of record JAUKNK010000156.1, read on the forward strand.
AAGTGTACTGCTTCCTCTCACTAGAATTTAACAAACACCTTGGCTTATTCAAAGTAATTCTTTTATCACATGTCAAATGTTTACATTTCAGTCCTGAGTAATTATAAATATATGTACATGCATACATACCAACGAATAATAATGTTCATTACAATGCATTATAATATATTGGTACTTTATTTGTATTAGGAAAACTATTTGAGCTAAAACCATGGGGCTTTTACGGTTATATGGGACACATTACTCCCTACCTTCCTCATGCATCGATTTTTGCAAAATTTGAGTTTTTGTCTTAGCACAAATAGTATTTACTAGAGATGGATTCAATTGGCGCTCGTCACACCCACTGGGTGAAATTATGCTCAATGCGTCTGGGGTCCACGAAGCTTATAGTTCCCCAACATTCGTCATCGTCCCATTTAAAACACATAGGTAACATACTGACTTTTGCTATGGCTAAGCATACACATAACGATAAAGCTACAAGAAGATCTCTCCCTAACTTGCATCATTTGAATACTCTTTGCTCATATAGCACAAAAAGTAGTCTTCCAGATAATCACAGGATTATGTCGCCTGACATTTGCACAAGAAACTATCAACCATACCGAGTGGGATGGTTCAGGTGGTTTCGTCTGTAGCCCGCATTCAGGAGGTCTGGGTCCACTTCCTGTGACCAACCTACCTGGGCCATGGGTTTTTCCAGGGGTTTTCCTGGGGTCACCAGGCGAATGTTGGGTAGGTTAATCACATACCCCCAATTTCCTGTCCCTCCATTTTATCTCCATTATCATTTCACATCATCTCTAATCTGGTGGCCTCTTTCAGGCTACAAGTGTCGGTGGGAGTCTTGGTGCTGCATGACAGGATGATATGCTCCTGGTACACACCTCCCCTGTAGGACGGTCTCCAGCACAGGCTAGTGGGCCATTTTGGAACCATAGTGTGTGGGATGCCAGGTGTGCTGGCCTGGCAGGGAGTTTCTGACTGGTTGAGAGTACAGACCCTGCCCTCTGCACTGTTGTGACTCCTGGGTCAGCTGACCTGTCTCCTCTTGTCCCATCCTTCCTCCAAGTGGGGATGCCCCACTTGGGGCATAAGCACAATAGATCAAGTCTGGTTAACATATTGAATCCCCGCAGAATGATTCTATCCTACACAAGTCAGCACATTCCAAACTGGTTCTCACAAAGGCACGATATCAATCATAGTGATTGATTGGCATCCTTGCTCACCAGATTTGAATCCTATTGAAAATGTGTGAGCAGAGCTGAAGAAAGTATCTTCTTGTGAAAATCTGACTAGGCATTTGAAATCATCAGTGCCTTATAGATTAAGGGTAATTAGAACAAAAGCAGAGGATTTACACACTCAATATTAAGTTAACTTCTAATTATATTTGCTATGTCATTTAGGAATGTACTATTTACTTATATCATATTTAATTTGAAAACAAAAATTAGGAGTTTCAGTTTTTGTGTGTGTGCACAGAAATCAAATAAGTCTTAACAATAGCAACTTATATGCATAACAAAACATTGCATCTTTTTCTGGAGAAAATAAAAAATGATACTCAGGATAAGAACTTCAGTAGGTCACATTATTATTCACCTGCTTATAACCATTTGGCTGACTCAGTATCCAAGATTACAATAGTACAAAGCTAAAGGCATGCATACTAAGATACCAAGTGAACCTGTCGCAGAAATAATTGAAACTTCCAATAATATATACACTTGGAGAATCTGCTCATTTTTTAATGATTTCTTCTCGGGAGAGCAGCCAGGTAAGTGCTAAATCGCTGTCCAAGATTTTGACGCCATCATCAGGGAACTGCACCCTGCTTCTGAGAAGAAATCATTCATAATCAACGCTGGGAAAGCTCCAAGTCTCTGCTCATTTTTGTCTTAGGCTGTACAAATTTATAATTCTGTCGTATTCCAATCCTCTAGTTCCATAAAAATCTTTACATCATACAAGTTTAGCAAGTTTTGACATGTATAAAGACTAAAATTGAGTCATACATTTTAAAACTTGTAAGTGTACTCACTATATAGAATAAAAAGAAGTATTTCAGAAAGTGGAGTGCCATTGTTACTAAAATTAGGCAAGTGAGTCAACCTTGTATATACTTTTCTCCACTTACAAGTTTTTTATGAAGACTAGTTTCTGGGGACTTCTCCCCTATCGTCAGCTCTGTGGTAGACTGATGATGCATCCGGTGTCTGCATCTGTCCGGTGTCTGCGTTAGATGGCAGCACAACACCAAACCAGATGCAGACACCGGATGCATCATCAGTCTACCACAGAGCTGACGATAGGGGAGAAGTCCCCAGAAACTAGTCTTCATAAAAAACTTGTAAGTGGAGAAAAGTATATACAAGGTTGACTCACTTGCCTAATTTTAGTAAGTGTACTCACGTTCTTTTAAAAAATCGGAAACGTTTTCAAACTGAGTCACTAATGAGCTGATGATGAGACTGCAACAGTTTCAAAAACTGTTCCTGATTTTGTAAAAGGACGTGAGTGAATTTACAAGTTTTAAAAGGTATGACTCAATTTTAGTCTTTATACATGAAATTAGCTTTGCTGTTAATAACGCTTTTATTTATAACTATTCAAAGTTTTGACATTTTATTTCCCAGAATAGTTTATGTACAGTGTTAACACCTTTGACAAAAGTTTGCATACAGCATACTATGATTAAGATTGTGTAAATTATGCTGTATTTCCATATGAGTGCATAAGATATCAAGCTTTAAAAAATTAATCTTGGTTCTAGTTGTGTCCTGTTAGAGAACTGAACATGCTATGTACATGGCAATATATTGGGCACTTACATTCTCTCACTGTGTTACCAGTAAGCACAGCAGAACAAACCAAAGTGTCAATTTATTTTTGAGGCAGTTCAAATAAAATGAACATTTTTAAGTACAAGACCTTGTTTAAATATACAATATTTCATTTCAATAATTCTTATATTTATAAAATATTATCCATTTTATTTCATAACAGATGCTGTATGTTCACAATTATTTCATTATAAATGTGTAATAAAGCCTGCAGAAAAGTAAGGAACAAGAGTTACTCATGTAGAAATTATGATTTATGCTTGTTTTTAAGCAAAATGGATGCACTTTTGTTCACCAGCAATAAATTTTATATCTGAATATACCGATTTTATGAGCATATCAATTTTTCACTTTCCAACTTAACAATTGATACAGTCTAACTTTTGAAAGAATTGCTGTTATACACTCAAGTAACAGCCCTTGAACAAAATAATTAATTGAAGCACTTCATTAAATAATATCTTAGTTACTTACTGCGTACAACTACACTCACTTATAAGACTGCTACTTTCAAACAAATTGGATGTTTTGAATGAAGGTTATCTTTAACTTCTGCCTGGCCATTTTTATATGACGATTATCATATTGATAATTATAATTCCACTAGTAAAGTTATTAAATATGGGGTACCACAGGGAAGTATATTAGGGCCAATTTTATATGTAAATGACATGCCAAATATCAATACTGCAAAAATTATATCATATGCTGATGATACTACTGCCATTATATCTTCTAAAAATGAGGATGAATTATTTAATGGAGAGGGGATAATTTAATTAATTATTTTGAATTAAATAACCTTAAAGGTAACATGCAAAAAACAACGGAAATGTGTTTTAGTTTGGTTAATAATCCATACAGTAACAACACTAATCTTCAGATAAATAATTCTATTATAGAATATGTAAGTGTTCATCAATTTCTGGGGGTATATATATTGCCAATAATTTGAGCTGGTCCATGCATATTGATCATATATGTAAAAAAATTAGTAAATCTAATTTCATAATGAGGCATTTTAAGCCAATAGGTGATCTTAATTTACTAAGAATGATTTATTATGGCATTAATTTTCCATACTTGTCATACGGAATTGAAATTTGGGGGTGTTGTCCAAGTGTCTATTTCGATAGTGTTCATCATGCAGAAAAAATGTATTAGACTTATGTTTAATCTTAAGAACACTGATTCTTGTGTGAATATATTTAAATAAAATAATATACTTACAATTTACTCACTCTATGTTTATAAGGCTATTCATTTCTCAATCGATAAGAACAATGTAAAAACAAAAGATGTATATAGCTATTATACAAGGAATAATGACTATTACAGGATAAGAACTGTAAAAAAATCAACTGATAAGGATGTTTTTATAATGGGTCAAATATTTTATAATAAATTACCAATGTCTATTAAGTTGTTTAAAGGTACTAAACAATTTCAAAACAAATTTAAACATTTTTTTATTTGAAAAATGTTTATATAAACTTACAGACTTGTAATTACAATCTATGATTAATTTATGAGTATTTAATGCAACTTATGTACCTTTCATTTGTAAATATTTTATCATGTAAACTAATTGTGTATTCTTGACATTGTTACAAGTATATTGACAGAAAATAAAGAATGAATGAAAGAAATTTTTCTTAGACTTTCTACAATTTTCAAACTGTTATAAAGGAGAGTTTAATGAATTCTCGCAGCTTCTGCATTTTCAAGGTGAAACTAAACATTCCCTCTCTTTGAGGGAAAGCAAAATACTGCTGTTAATACAAGGGCAAATCAAAAAGTTTTTGACCTTTTTTTATTTTGCCAAATTACAAATATAAAACCAACATATGCATTTGAAGTAGTGAACTTTTTATGGGCTGGTCCTCAGAGTTTCCAGTTGCTGCTGGTGGCAGTGCTGCTGTCAGTGCATTCAAAAGTGTGCATAGCATGTTCACGGCTAATAAGCAACACAGTGTAATCCGTTTTCTATGGAGTAAGGAATGAACGCGTATCGAGATCCACAAGGAAATGCAGCAACATATGGGGAAAGGTGTCTTGATTTCAGAAGTGTGAGATGGTGTTATTCTGAATTAAAAAATGGCCATGAAAACCTGCATGACAATGAGCATGTGGGGAGACTGATGACAATATTGCCTGTGCAGATGTGATGGTGAAAGCAGAGCAGCGCATCAAAGAAACTGCTCAGAAAAATGAACTGTGTAGCATTTAACACTCGCTTTTATTACATATGGATGATACTGAGATGAAGATGGGGCACTGGTGGAATGAGATGGTCCCAGAGAAAACGTGCTCCAGCGCTGTGTTTTCCACCATAAATCTCACTTTGCGGTCGTCTGGATTAAACCTGGGCTGCCTTGGTGAGAGCCAAGCTGTCTAACCTCTCAGCCATGGCACAGCCATTGCTCAGGAGCTCAACATTTCTTACCCCAAGTGATTTCCACCTTTTCAGTCCACTGAAGCTCTTGCAGGACAACGATTCACTTATGTCAATGAAGTCAAGTGATTCTGTAGTCAGATGGCCCACTTCTATTGCAGCAGCATCGCAAAATTAGTGCTATGATGGGACAAATGTCTGAACCAGCACAGGAACTATATGCAAAAATAGTGAAAGGTATAAGGAATAATATCTGCATGTTCAGTTGGCTGAATATACGAGGTACGTCCAGAAAGTAAGTTCTGTTTGGTAATAAAATTAAATTGTGTACAGATACAGAAAAATTATTTATTGCACAAAATTCTACAACTCAAACTACTTTTCCACATAACTACCGAAATTTTGCAGGATTAATCATAGCGAGGCACAAATTTTTGTATACCTTCTTCATAGAAGATTGCCGCCTGTGTCTCCAACCAGTTGGAAACATTTTCTTTCAGCTCGTCATTGCTGAAGTGTTGACCGCCAGGGAAAGATTTGAGATGCAAAAATAGATGAAAGTCGCTAGGAGCAAGATCAGGGCTGTATGGGGGGTGGTCAAACACATCCCAGCCAAATCCCTGTAGGATGTTTTTCGTTGCATTTGCAGTGTGGTCGGCCATTGTCGTGAAGAAACACAACACCTTTTGACAGCATTCCTCGGCACTTATTCTGTATTGCGTGGCGCAATCCTAGCATTCAGAAAACGAATCACAGATCTGACTTCACAAGCGGCGGGACTTTCAATCAACACCAACATTGTAAACAAATACAACAAAGCGTACATGGCTGACAATGTACACACGTTTCTTCTCCTTGATACAGAGCGTCTACGCTCATGTGTGGAACTGCAATCGCAGGGCTGCAGCGGAGATAAATTGAAACAGAACTTACTTTCTAGATGCCCCTTGTATCTTATTTTACCAGAAAAAAAATAGGGGACAAAAACTTTTTGATTTGCCCTTATATAAAGGAGAGTGATGAATGAATGCTAGCAGCTTCTGCATTTTCAAGCTGAAGCTAAACATTCCCTCTCTTGGAGGAAAAGCTAAATGCTTCTGGTTAAATTCTGTTAATACAATTATGTCTCAGCATCACAATGTGTAACAGATATCCTACAGATATGCTCTTACCATTAGGAGTCAGTGACCAGGTTGGTAATACACACATGACTGTGTACTTGCTAACTTCCTGAAACTGAAACCAGTTAAATGTTTCCTTGTCCAGCAAACCATAAGGTGGTACTAATGGTACATACTTAGCATTAAAAGAAGTGCTTATTCATATAATATCCAGAATTTAATTAAGGAAGCAACAAAAGTGACTTAATACCTCTTCTGTTATTTATTTTGACGACTTATAAGAAGATAAAAACTTTGAATTATAATATGTGATCAAAAAACAGTTGCCTGCATATACAGGTCTCCATAAAGTAAACGTGACATTTTTATAGCAACTCAAAGCAGTCCTATCACATATCAATATGAAACCCTCATAATACGTGGAGACTGGAACGAAGATTCTTAGAAAATAGCAAAACAGCAAATGAAATAAAGGGCATGTTATCCTTAAATAACCTTGTAAACACCATAGAACCCCAACAAGAATAATGCAAGGAGAGAAAAAAAAGTGGTTGGATGTAATTATTACAAACAAAACAAATTTGCACAAACCACCATTACTTGCAGATATGGAGATATCTAATCATTTTAGCTGAATATTAGAAGTTAACAAACCAGTATCCAGATAATATAAAAAAGACTCAAAATGCATAAAAAGAATTTTTGCTCCTGACAGCATAAAAATATTTAATGCATCTTCAGAAGAGGAAATGTAGGAGAATGTATTTCGGGAAAACAGCTGTAATTCAAAATGTATTGCCTTTCTAAACATATTTACTTAATGGTTTAATATTGCTTTCCTCCCAATAGTCAATAAATCTAAAAACTCAAATCTAAACTAGATGGATTACAAAAGGAATAAAAATTTCAAGTGAACAGCTAGAACTACTGAACGACTGTAAATCATTATTAAATTTTAGATGAGTCGTACTTCTTACACATCTGCTTCACTTTCGTACATTTTCAACGAACATTTCGGCAACAAGAAAGAAATAAAACAATATTTGAAACTATTTGTTAATACGAAAGTGAAGCAGATGTGTAAGAAATACGACTCATCTAAAATTTAATAATTTTTCGCTTCACTGTTGTGTTCCAATACAGTTAAATCTCGATAGACTGTAAATCAATTCTCCCACACTTGCAACCTCAGCTTAGACCCAATAAAATTTTGCAGTAAACCAGTTTTTGGAAAGATAGACAAGACTGAAAAATTTCAATGCCATAGCCAGGATTTGAACCACAGATGCCGTACAGCCGCTCTAACCCTTGAGCTACTATGGCCAACGTGCCGACATGACATTAAATTCTCCAACTGACTCATGTTTTTCCCGGTAAATCATTTAGGAGGTCTCATAAACACATGAGACAACTACCTTAATGGTGACTTACAACATGTAAGTACTTTAAGGCCCGAGCTTTATAGTTAACCACTACTAGGTCAAGTAATGGAAATTAATTTATGAGAACTCCTAAATGGTTTACCGGGAAAAACACGAGTCAGTTGGAGAATTTAATGTCATGTTGGTAATAGTAGCTCAATGGTTAGAGAGGCTGGACGGCAACCAGAAAATCCGTGGTTCAAATCCCGGCTATGGCATTAAATTTTTCAGTCTGTCTCTATCTTTCCATACTTTAGCCTACACACCATCAGTGTGAAAGAACAATTAATTTCTAAATCAGTTTTTGTAACACCAATATAGAAAATGAAAATAAAAAATTAGCATGGGAAACGAAAGGTAAGTATTTATCTGGAATAGATAAAATAACATATTACATAGTTAACACTGCATAGATTATGTTAAAACCCCTTCAGCTAATGTATATAATGCACCACTGAAATGCGTGAAATGTGTAGCGTTTAACGCCCGCTTTTACTACATATGGCACCGCAGGCGGTGACACTGATGATGCATGAGATGAAGATGGAGCACCGGTGGAATGAGATGGCGGGGGAAACCGGAGGTCCCGGAAAAAACCCGCCCCAACGCCGTGTTGTCCACCACAAATCTCACTTTGCGGTCGCCTGGGATCGAACCCGGGCCGCCTTGGTGAGAGCCAAGCGGTCTAACCACTGAGCCACGGCGTGGCCCTGCACCACTGAAAGCAGGTATATTCCCTGATGAGTACAAATTTCAAAAATTTATGCCATTCACAAAAAGGGAGAAAACACAAGCAGAAAAAACTACAAACCTATAAATGTACTACCACTTTTCTTAAAAATATCTGAAAAGTTGATGTATGACGGTCATCCGGAAATGATTTACAATAGTAGTTTTTTTGTACCTTATTTAATAATGAACATGAATCAATCTACATGGGATCTCTCCATATACTCTCCATTGATGTCAATACATCTCTGCCACCTTCCTGGCAATTTCATTATTATGTCATGGAGCCACTCATGGACAGCAACCTGCCATTCTGTTTTGTTCCCTTGCAGCACATCCTTCATGCTGTTACATAGAGCATAATCAGATGGAGTGAGATCCAGTGAATATTGGTGGGTGTGGCGGTGGGTGTGGCATAACAATGAACAGCAGTGATGCCAACTTTGTAGTCATATTGCTCGTGTGTAGCTGCACATTGTCGTGCAGGAGGAGCCTCCTTAGGACCACTTTCCTTTATGTCGTTGCTGAATCCTGTGTATAAGTCATTTAAGGCAGTCACAGTACAGCCTACTGTTGACAGTGGTATCTCGCGAAAGGCAGTACACTAGCAGTATGCCACAAGTATTCCAAAAGACGGAGATCATATGGAGAACAAAATTTCTTGGGCTGGGGACTCCCAGGATGTTCCCATTCCATAGATTGGATTTTCTTCTCATGTTTTTGTTTGTTTTTGTAATTTTACATCCTGCAACATTAAGTCATATCGGATGATGAATGGAACGGGCGAAATGATGCTCAAATGAGCCCAGGGTCCATAGAGCTTAGAGTTACCCGACATTCGTCTTTCAGGATAAGGGAAAACTCCGGGAAAAACGTTATCCAGGTAACTCACCCTGACCGAGATTCGAACTCGGGACCTCTTGAACGTGAGGCAGACACTCTAGCACCACGCTACTGAGGCGGGCATTTTCTTCTCCGATGTATGGTAGTGATACCATGATTCATCACCAGTTTCTCAAAAAAATGGTCTTCATGGTTTTGCTATACATCAGGGATAATCTCATCCTGCAGTTCCCCCACAAACTAGATTTCATCAAAATGCACAAAGGTATCAAAATTCGTACCCTCTCATAGAACTAGTTCATCAAGACACAATTTCATCACTACTGGTACCATCACCATCCTTATGATGCCACATGTTTGATTGTGGAGAATGACATCTGCTTCCAGGCAGCCAAAATAAATTCCATGCCTCACAGCAAGACAATGGCGAGATTTTCTTTCCTGCATTAGCCAGTGCTATTAAATGTTGAAATAAGTCTGAAGTGGCCATAAAGTATGTTCTTTGTACATAAAAAGTAGTGGATAAAACAGACTTAGGAGATGACAACTGCATATAACCTCTACTCTAGCTGGATTCTGAGCATTTTCTCTTGATATTGCTTAGAAGTACAATTTTATTTATGACTTGGTCCTTTTTAGGATGACTGCATGTTCTACACGTTTAAGTGATTCTGAGACAGCCAGGAAAATAAAACTATTATGTGTTTCAAATGGGACGAGTTCTCGCCTGTAGCAAATCAGATGCGTTAGAGCCATCGGCATTGCTACCTCGTTATCCCCACTTTTTTTATATTTCCCTCTCTCTCGCACACTTGTGAGTGTTCTTAGTGCTAACGCAAAATGAATCTTCCAAAGGTTTATAATAATGCAGTTGTTGAAATCACAGTTGCAACATGGATATTTGCATATTATTCAAGTTCCTTGCTTGGGCGAGAACAGGAATGAGAAACTTGAAAGGTATAGGTCAAGAGAGGGAGCCAGATAAATGTCCATTGTGTGGAGAAGAGAATGCAGATTTCCATTGTATATTAAATTGTAGTCAAACAAAGATATGGAGAGAGCAGGCTTGGCTACGTAAATGGGACAGTTTGGGGGGTGAAGTAGTAATCAGAAAAATGCTGTCAGTAAAAGGAGAAAAGAACAGGAGAAATATAGGGAATTATTTAGGGAAAGTTAAAGAGAGATGGCTAAGAACAATTAAGAGCAAAATGTAGAGTGAGATAGGTGAAATGGCAGAAAGTGTAAAAAGGAGCAGAAGGCCTCCATTACACAAAAACCTAGGGTTAGGTGTGTGGGGGTTGAATTACTATTCAATGGTGGGCAACATGATAACATGATAGGATTTTTAGGATTTAGGAATATATGGCATATTTCAGTATGGATTTTCTAATTGTAATCTTGATTTTGTATTTCCATTTGTTGATGTAAAAGGAAATAAATTACTATTACATATTATTCAAATGGTTTAAATATTTAGTTTAAAATTATTGTTTATGAATTACTTATTTTTCTAATCCAATGAAAATACCAGGGGTGCATCCGTATAGCTGTGAATGTTACCTATGTTAAGAGATAATTCGTCAGTGTCATTACCTTCATCTTCTGAGTACTGCAAATTTATGATGATAGGTTCCAAAATTTCATTACATGCTATTTCTTTCCAAAATTCGTCCTCTTGTAGTTTGTACAAAAGTGAATTGAGAAGATATTGACACATTGCTTCACTCACACTGTTTATTCACAGGACATGTTTCAAGAGCTCTTCCTCTTCTTGGTGTGCTCCCCTTTTTGGACATCAAGATCAAAAAAATGAACAACAAACTCACTTTTGGTATTTACAGGAAACTTACACACACAGATAATTACATTAAGAACAACAGTTTCAACCCAAAACAACACCAACATGCCATTTTCAACAGTTTAATCTTTCGGATGATCAACTTTCCACTAAACAGAGAAGATTATCAAGAAGAATACCTACACATAAAAAAAGTAGCTATATCCAACGGTTTCAGCTCAAATTTAGTAGACAAAACAGTTAACAGACTCAACAAAGCTAAGAAAATAAAAGAAACCACCACCCTAGAACCTACAGGAGAAAAAGAGAAAAAACTTTTTAAAAAATTCACCTTCCATCCATCAGCCTATAACAAATTCCAAAAACTCTTCTCAAAACACAACATAACTCTTGCACCTCAAAATAGGTTTAATATCAGAAATTTGTTAAAAGGCCCTCCCAAAAATTCAATCACTACCAAAGAAAAACCAGGAATCTATGAGATCAAATGTGAAACTTGCCCTAAAATTTATATAGGAAAAACAAAAAGAAATATTAACATCAGAACTAAAGAACATATAAGAAACATTAAAAATGGTGAAACAGAAAAATCAGCAGTGGCTTTTCATTTTTTGAATACTAAACATGACATCAACTTGGAAACATCTCTAATAAAATATGTCAATCACCCCATAGACCTTTCCGTATGGGAAAAAAATCTTCATTAACAAAAATCGTCATAGAGTCATGAATTTTGAAACTCCACCACCGGACATCTTTGACAAGTACATCACGCCATCTATTGACAATACGGAGAAAGAGGAAACCACTACAACTTGCACTAATCGAGTATCAGCTGATGATAGGAGCAAGAGCTCTTGAAACATGTCCTGTGAATAAACAGTGTGAGTGAAGCAATGTGTCAATATATTCTCGATTCACTTTTGTACTAATTTGTGCTTCACTGTCCCTACGCTTCTTTCAAGTTTATACTTCTTGTAGTTTATTTGATGTCTCACAGTTTTCCTAGTCTTGTTGTGTTCCTTGTTAATTTCTTCATGAATAAGTCATTCAACGTCAGTCAGTTTAAAAATTTGCAACATAATTTGAGCCCACATTAACTCAATTGGATTGTTCTGGCAGTAGTACAGGGGAAGGTGGATCGTATCTCATTGATCCAGCTGGTACACTTTTTCATGGAAGATTAAACGGAATAGTACTGCTTTGAACTCTCTTGAGTAAATAGAGATTACGAACCATTCATAAACAAAGATATAATGTGACCAGACACGTTCTGCCAGACCAGCAGGAAATGTATTGTTTCCTCTCATCGAATTTAAAAAACATATTGGCCTATTCAAAGTACATATTTTTTTTACCACGTCATATCAAATGTTTACATTTCAGCTCTGAGTAATTTCAAATATACATTAACGCATACATGCCAACCAATAATGATATTCATTACAGCACTTACGTCGCAATGCATTGTCATAATATAATGGTATCTACTTTATTTGTATTAGGAAAACTGAGCTAAAAATATGGGGTTTTCATGGTTATGTTAGATACATTACTCTCTCCTTTCTCATGGATCAATTTTGGCAAAATCTGAATTTTTGTCTTAGCACCAATAGTATTTATTTGACATTAGTTTGGCGCTTGTCACACACCACATAGGGGGAATGCAATACGACAACACCGCAGTACTCTGATTGGTTGCTCATGTAGTAGCGCTCAAGCACAAACATCATTCCATTTGAAACACATAATAAATGTAGTGTTAGAGATAGCAAACAGGCCAATGAACTAATGTCTCAACATTTCAGTTTTCCCAAATGAACTCAACATTTTAACAATCCTGCCAAAACCAAAGATGCCATATGGCTGTAGCATATAAACGTATATTCACAAACTATAACATAACACCTATTGTATAGCCAATACTGGGTATTTTATACCTTAGCATAAATATTTTATGTTATACTGATATTTTTGTTTGTATGGTCCAAACATTCTACATAGATGACAAGTACAAATTCTGAAGCTTGATATGACATCCTCGGAAAAAGACCCAATAAGTTAACAATGCAATGGCTAACCATCATAATGGGTTATAGACAAGGAAAGTTGACCATGCTCAATTATAAAACAAAGCTAAGATAAACTCACCAAAAACTTCTACTCTTGCTTCATCTGTTCCTAATTTGTTGGTTGCACTGCAGACATATATTCCATATTGCCTTTTTTCAATGGTTATAATCTGAATTGTAGTGTCTGTGAGCTCATCTGCAGTTGCAAAGTGTGATATTCTGGAGAAAAAGAAAGTTACAATATGAACACTGTTGCATAAATTAATAATTAAAAATACTAATAATCAATGGGCAAAGTGCAGCCATAACATTTATTTTGTATCTAACGAAAACATTTTTAATTCAGTATAATCAATAGTACAAATCAGGAATGACTAGTGCAATGAAATTTAATCACCATCCATTAATAAAATTTACTTAAAATAAGTAGTCATATTTTGAAAACAGCTGAAAAATAACTAGGGGGAAAAGGAAGATAAGAAAAATAACAGTCCACATGCAAAGTGGGTGTGTGCACATGAAGCTAAAATGCTACAATAACTTAAAAGACTGCATCACTTCACCGTTCCCAACTTTTAACTCAGATATTAACAAAATGTGATTTTCTAATTTTGAATTATAAGTTCATCTTTGTTAAGACAAGACAGCTGTACAAATGCCCCATCAAAGGTGGACAATGCCAAGTAACTTGACACTTCAAGAGGTATAGGTATTGACTGCTGTGTCTTGTTAATATTTGTATTATTCTAGGCTCTTTATGGTGTTTATATGGCCTCTAGCTAATCCAGGACCAATTTCAAGCCAAACAAAATAATAAATAAAGCTATTTTGTTAAACATTTGAGTCACCAAACAGCTGAGGATGAGATTGAATGATCTTGAAAACGTTTCAATTATACAAGTGAAGTTTGAGTGTAAACATAGTGACTCATAAATCAAACTCAAATATGAAGAATACTTCACTGTTAATAATGCTTCTGCTTTTAATATTTATTTTGTTAAACTTTGGGATTATTAATAATTAGTGTAAAAACAATTTAAGAAATAAAGGAAGAAAGGAAAAAGGGAATGAGGGAGGGAGTAATGAAAAACAGTGAAAGGACGTAGGGAAAATAAAGCAGCAGTTATTAAATGATTTAAACTTTTTTTTGTTGCAATTTATGTCCTCCATTGTATGGGTGAAATGGTGCTCAAATGAGCCCAGGGTCCATAGAGCTTAGGGTTACCCAACATTTGTCTATCAGGATAAGGGAAAACCCCGGAAAAAAACCTTATCCAGGTAACTCACCCTGACCAAGATTCGAACTCGGGACCTCTTGAACGTGTGGCAGACACGATACCATCATGCTACCGAGGCAGGCATACATTTTTCTCCACTTACAAGTTTTTTAATGAAGACTAGTTTCTGGGAACTTCTTCCCTATCTTCAGTTCTGTGGTTGACTTAATCGTGCAACCGATGTCTGCATCTGGCTTGGTGTTGTGCTGCCATCTGATAATCCGGTAAGTTTGATGACATTCCCAGAAACTAATCTTCATTAAAGAAAACTTGTAATTTGTACTTTTTTTTTTTAAATGATAAAGCCTGGGACTCAAGTACTTACAATAGTAAGTTGCCACAAACGGTGTATCTTGGATACGAGAGCCCCTAATGGTTTCCCAGGGAAATATACAAGTCAAATGACAAATTTAATGTCAGGACGGCACGTTGGCCATGGTAGCTCAATGGATTAGAGCGACTGGACGGAAACCAGGAGATTCGTGGTTCAAATGCCGTCCATGGCATTGAATTTTTCATGTTGACTATCTATTGTAATTTGTAATTTATTTCTCATCTTTCCTTTTACATCAACAAATGAAAATACAAAATCAAGATTACAATTATTATTATAAAATCCATACTGGAACATGCCATATATTCACAAATTCTGAAAATCCTACCATGTTGTGTGCCATTGAATAATAATTCGGTCTGCATACACCTAACCCTAGGTTTTTGTGTATTCGAGGCCCTCTACTCCTGTTTACATAATTTGCCATTTCACCTATAATCTACATTTTTCTCTTAACTGATCTTAGCCATCTATCTTTAACTTTCCCTAAATAATTCCCTACCTTTGACCTGTTCTTTTCCCCTTTTACTGACAAAATTTTTCAAATTACTACTTTGCCCCCCAAATAAAAAAATGTGTATAAGTTTGACTCATTTGCCTAATGGCACTACTCTTTCTGAAATACTTTTTTATTCTATATAAATCAGCAGGGTTTGACATTACCTGTAATGTTGATTATTTGACAACTGAACGCCGTCCTTAAGCCAAACAATTGCTGGTGGTGGATATGCTTCCACATGACACTCCAAGTATATGTCATACTGCAATGCTTGACCCATTCTTGGCCTAGGTGCAGTAATCACTGGTTTAAATTCAACTTCAATAGCAATGTTGCGCCTTGCTCCTTTTCCCACTCCATTTTGTGCTACACAGTAGTATGTTCCTCTATCTTCCTTCCTGATTGAGTTGATCTTCAAAACATTACCTCTAAAATCAATCACAACATTATAAACAATATTTTAATTTCCACAATACAAAAATCAGCTCTAAAATAACCATAAAACACCAGGTGAAATGAACTTCTGTTTATTTGATTCAGCTGGGAAACAGAGTATGTTGCAAAAATGCACAAAATTAGCACAATAGATTTTTATTAAATAACCGAAGTGACTTTGGCTTTTATTACCTATTTGATGGATAATTCTTTTGGAAATTTCAGAGAAACTTTCTTTTGTGCGACACGAGAATATTTTGTAAGTCCAAAGGTGCACGTATACGCATGCGCAAGCAGATGACCAGCCGCTTCTGGTGTTGCAGCCAACATGAGAAAGATATGTAAAACTTGTAGCCAACCTTTGCAAAAATGCCCCAGACATAGGTGATGGAGTGCATGTGCAAGTGAACATGGTTTGAGGAGGCTAAGTTATTGCCCTGTCAAATGTTGTTACTCATGCACTGCTTTGCACATCAACAATCCTACGACACGACGATAATGGAATGCTCCGTAGGAAATACATGTATGAGTTCGTGGACTGTATTGGACTGGTTCGGCTACCGCCGTGAAGTGTACATGATGTCAAATGATACCAAGTATACTGCAAGGGGAGAAATTGGCGGTCCCGGCCACGTCTTTCAAATCGACGAATGTAAAATAGGACGATGCAAGTTTCATTGTGGGCGCGTCGTAGAGGGCAACTGGATCCTGCAGATCGATATGGGAACGAATAAGATGTGGATGACAATATGCCCCAACAACAGGAGGGATGCAAATACGCTCTACAGTCTAATTGCAGCGCCCACACTTGGTGTCATTTGGCATCATGCATACTTCGCGGCAGTAGCCGAACCATTCTGATACAGTCAGTGAACTCATACATGTATTTCCTACAGAGCACTCTATTATCATCGTGTCGTAGGATTGTTTATGGGCAAAGCAGTGCACGAGTAACAAAATTTGACCGGGCGATACAGTCTAATTACGGGACAAGACTGTTGGTAGCATTGCATTCAGTGGAGAAACAAGCATAGTTTGGTTGCACTAAATCTTCAAAATGGCCACATTACACAGTAAGTAAATAAACAAACAATAACGTTAAAAGAATGCCCTCCAACACGAAATTGCACTAAAAAGTAAAGAAATTATATTAAAATTATGGTTGTATATAAAAACATCAAAAAGTGTGAAGGAATTAGAAAAAAATCGCAGCATCGTGTATTAGAAAGAAGAGCCGAAATTTCCTTCATGAATAATCAGTCAAGTATTATCTTCAAATACTTCATTTATGGGTAGTCGGCATTCATTCATTCATTCATGCAAAATTTCAAGCTTTCATCAATAATGACTCGGTTAAGGTTTATGAGTAGAATAACAGAATTGCAGCAGATATCGCAGTTCCAAGTGGTTAGTGTAGCACTAAGATTACATTTAAACTACTGGTGCACACACTCAGAATCAACACAATTATTGAATTGAATCACAACTGAACTGTTATAATCTACAGTGCATCTGTAAAGTCACGGTGCACTTTTGATCGGGCACAGAAAAGCAACGATACATGATAGAAATGTGAAATCTTCACCAAACAAAAGCAAACCTCTTAAAAGTTTCATACCTATTCAATGCAGTTTGATGTGGGCTCCATTTGTTGCCCTGCATACATCTAAATGATACTGAGTTCTTCCCACACAAGGTTAAGGAAGTGTGGTGTGACAGAGTGAACATCTGTGAAGTGGGTGCACTAATGAAGAAACCTGTCGCAGTTATCCTTCACTGCATAGCTAACAATAAGCATAGCTGGCTTTTATTACTGTCTCTTTCCTTTCTAATTCCTACTCTAATGACTTGTCAGACAGAACAGAACACAAGAGTTCATAACAGTAAACCTGTAAACTTAGACAAAGTTGGTAGTTTAGTCCAGCTGTAGTCACTATGGCTTTGAAAAAGCTACCACATTCTTAACACGGGAGTGAAAGTGATTTATGATAGTGGAAGTGATAAATTGAGTGTAAAGCAGATCATGAAAGTGGGCAACAGAGGCAAAATTGAAGTTTACAAGATGTTAAAGAACAAAATGGAAATTCTGAAGAAGTGGGAAAATTGTGCTAATGGGGAAATAAACAGAGGTAGACCTAGGCCTACATACGTTAAATGGAGGTCTGTCTTCAATGGAAATGTTTGAGAGCTTCATTCAATTCTGCTTAAGACAGGTTTTACCGTATAAATGCCAAATGCATGCACATTTTAAGTCAACTTTAGAACACTAAAATCTAGTCCTAATGCACTAATGAGTGCATCAAACATCTACCAAAAGCTTCTTTGTGATTTATGAACAGTATCTGGAAAGCAACTGAAATCAAAATCAAACCACGTAATTGTATCCATGGAATGTTTATGCGTGATTAGAAGAATTTAGTAGCAGCGATGTCAAAATTAATTGAAAAACTATTTGTAGTTGATATATAAGCTGAGGCTTTCGCGGCCGGTGTCTAAGATAAATGTTGTGTTTTGGGCTTATGGGCCATTGGTCTAGAAGTTCTTGAGTGAACCAACATTTCGCCAGGAACTGCGCCTAGCATCATCAGGGTTGATCCATCTGCTGTGGAAGTCAGAAGTCAAATAAAAGGGGTGTCTGCACGTCCTAATTCATATTGTCTGGAGAGGGGTGGGGCTAAGGCTGATCATGTTCTGATTGGCTCTGGTTGGGACGTGACTGTTCCACGGGTTTACTATTTTTATGTTTGTGTCATTGAAATATTTCTATGGCTTCTCTCTGTAGGCAAGCATGATAGCTGACATTTGATGAGAGGACTTGAGTGTTCTTAAATTCGATGTCATGGCCCCACAGTAATGCATGTTCTGCAACCGAAGATTTATCCACTTACCCTAACCTGCAGTTCCGGATGTGCTCTTTTAATCTGGTGGAGACGCTGCGCATAGTGGTACCAATGTATATGTGACCGCAGATACATGGAATTTTGTATACCCAAGCTAATGAAAGGGGGTTCCGTCTATTTGTAATTGTTTTTTTTTTGATACTTCGTCACTTACATTAACTAGAATCTTACATGGAATGTTTGCTGATTGCACTGCACAACTGCCCATATCTATGAAGTCTTAAATGTTACCAGTATTATAGTAGTTTACCTGTATATAGAGCCACCAGTAGGAAGAATAGCCTTATATTCACGAAGCCATGAGATCCTTGGAGGAGGATAGCCACCAGCATAGCATTCAAGTTGTACTGACTGACCCTCACTAACCACCAGTGAGCGTGTCGAGTTGTCTGATATTACAGGGGGCCGACGAACTTGTAAATCTACCTCAGCTGATATTTTATTGTTAAGTGAAATCAAAACTTGACACTGGTAGAATCCAGCATCTGTCTCCTGAATGTCTTTTATCTGAAAATATAAAAAAAAAAATGTTCATAGTAGACAGAAAAAGAATATCACGGCCAAAATCTTACAACAAATTTTAATCCTGTCAACTGTTTTTATAATAAAAGCAATTTGGTTCACACCATTGCAAAACAAACCTAGCTAAATCCAGTGCTTATCACAATGGGATTAAACTGTTCAACAGACTACCCCCTAATATAAGAAACGTACAAAATGTGAATATATTTAAGAAAGAGCTCAAAGCATATTTAGAAGAAAATTAATTCTATTCAGTTATGGAATATGTAAATGGATAGTTCTGTATAAACTAGCTAATTAAGACTGTGTGTGAGTGAGCATTATTCTTAATTGTATTGTTTTAGTGTAAATTGAATTGTATTTCTATTGTACAATGTTGACGATTCCATGCCATGTAAGGATGAAATAAATGAATATGAATATAAATGCAATCCATGTACAGCAGTGGATAAAAAGAGCCATTTCTCGAATGCCAAATTTTTCCATGGGATGAACTGTTTACACCATATGCAATATAGTTGGGTATCATTGCAGCAAGTTGTTACTCAGCATTGCTAAATAAGCTACCTTCTTAGTGCTGTGACAAAGCATAGTTTACTTCTTTGGTTAAGACCATAGATTTGCTTCTTGTGTATAGCAAACACTTTGTAGCAACAGCTTTGTTTCCGGCTGAAGATGTGTATAAGTTTACATGAAATCGCGATCCCAGAGAATTTATAAGAATTATCATTTCTTATAGGTGAAGTTTTAAGTTACAAATTGTTATATTTGTATATACCTTTTCTTCTGTTAATAAAGTTTAATCAACACTTATGCCCGATTTCACCAACAGATGTTAAAATCAACGTTAACAAACGTAACGTAACAATCATAACAGCGCTAACAAAGCTGTTAAATTTCTTGCATTTCACCAACTTGTTTTCTGAAAATGTTAACAAACATGTGTTAATGCCAAGAAACTTGTAAATATTACAGCTATAGAAGGCTATGGATGAGTCGTATTATTTCCTGAACGTACTGTGATGCGCTTTTGTTTTCATTTTCGTCTGTACCGCAGTCTGCACACAGCTAAAAAATGGCGGATAAACAAATGTTCTAACTTAGTATTACGTAAATTTAAAACGAAGAGCGAAGGACAAGTGATGAGTGACTTGAACATTTCAAGACAGGAGGTGGACAGTGTATTATCCACATAATTCAGTGAATTATAAAATTGCAAAATTATTAATACTTGAAGCAAAGACGAGATCGGCATATTCCTTTCAATGCATGTTCTAACCTCTCTTGTACTTCCACAGTAGCCTTCATAGCAACTTGTTTGGACAGTCTACTGTAGAAAATTTTCTTCTGATAGCTCCTCAAAATAATTTCTCCTCATAGGCCGTACTCTATTACAAATGCCATTTAGACGGTTTTAAATATAGCAAATCGACATTAAAAACTGTGTTCACGACCGTCATCTTGACTATTTACAATTGTTAAGCACTTAATATCAGAAATTTGACTTGTTAGTTTAACAAAAGATTTAACACAAGTGTTAAGCTAACACTTGTTGGTGAAATGCAATGTTTGTTATAACTATTGTTAAGCCCATGTTAAGTCTTAACATCTGTTGGTGAAATCGGGCATTAGTGATTATTTGTTTTCTATATATTGCATTTCATACACAGCATTTGGTAAAGTTCATAACAGAATAGTTATTATAGTGTTTCCTTAGGGTTTAATCTAACTGCAATATGCTGCAGAGGAAATCATGTGATGCATTGTTTCAAAATATGTGAAATATAGAGGTCTGACATTTCTACAGAATGTTGATGCATTCTTTCTGAGTGCTGCATTTTTTTGAGGATACAAATTTAATAAAATAAAATACATATGATATTCTTAATGAACTAAAATTAATAAACAAAAGACATTTTTTTTTAAATTATATACTACAGAAAACTTGATAAAAAGAATTTCACATGATCACTCTAATATCTGAATTGTATGATGTAAATTTTATGCACATAGGTCTAATATTATTTACACTAATATAGCATTAGTAAGATACTGTCACGAAGCCACTCATAAGCAAACGGCCAGATAGAGGGAACCACGGAGTGAAAGAGACAGATGGCACCCAAGCCACGCCCAGAGAGAGAGAGAGAGAGAGCGCAAGAGGGAGAAAGAGACAATTCCCTGCTATTCTCGCCTCTTCTCCATTGATCAGTACCTTTCGTGTGGCTTTGTCAGGTGTCAAGAAACCTTGAGGACAGCTGACTCGCGTATAAATAAGTGTGTGTGTGTGTGTGTGTGTGTGTGTGTGTGTGTGTGTGTGTGTGTGTGTGTGTGTGTGTGTGGGTGCAGAGACTCAGTGGAGAGTTGTTCATGGTGCAGGGTGGACATGTGTCAGATGGACTTGAAGGTTTTGTACGCGTATGTTACGTCATTCTGCTGTTATCAGAGTTCTACAAGAGTCTTTCTATGGAAATAAATAGCATTTTGAATTTCTGTAACCTGTACTTTTAATTTTACAAACCCACAAAATCACAATACAGATTGACAACATCCTTTAATAACAAAGGGTATCATAACAGAAGAGCTGATGGTAATGGATAAAAATCAGATGACAGACTGGAAATCAGCAAGACCAAATTACAATAAATCAGCTGCTTCCAAGTCACTTCCTTAAAATTTTTAAAAATTTGTAGGGTTAATAATTTTGTGAACACAAATATCCATTAAAGTGATTTGAAATCAGCAAGGCCAAATTACTATAAATCAGACACTTTCAAGTCACTTTCTTAAAATTTTTAAAAACTTAAGAGTTTTCTGCAGTTATTTTGTGTGTGTACAAATATCCATGAAGGTGAAACCAAGCTTTGTCCATGAAAAATATTAAATATGGGTCAACTTTGCAAATGTAGACTCCACTCACAAAATGTGCACCTAATTACCGAATCACCTGGTTGAACAGCATGTTCTACAGTTATTTTATATAATTTTTAACTTCAGCAATTTATTAGCTCTTTGCATAGAGCTGTAAGATATGCCCACCTTACGTGAAAGATGCCTAAGCAATTTTTTTTTTTTTTTAAATTTACGTCCTCTAACATTAAGTCATATCGGACGATGAATGGAATGGATGAAATGATGCTCAAATGAGTCCGCGGTCCATGGAGCTTAGAGTTACCCGACATTTGCCTTACAGGATAAGGGAAAACCCCGGTAAAACCTTATCCAGGTAACTCACCCTGACCGAGATTCGAACTCGGGACCTCTTGAACGTGAGGCAGACATGCTACCACCACGCTACCAAGGCGGGCTAAGCGATTTCTGGGTGGAAGTCTCCAAATGATGATTGAAGTTGTCTTACTTTTTCAGTAAAATAGAATAGAATATTTCTCATCTTTCCTTATACATACATTCATTAGTGCAATACCATTTACACATTCCTAACACATAATGACAGACATCTTGTTCTCATCCAATATACCCTTCCTACCTGCTTGCCCTAAATTCTGGTCTCCATAAACACAACCCTTGGTTTTCCGTGTTTTAATGACCCTCTTTTCTCTTTCATCCCTAGTTTCCATTTCTCTAACCTCAATTGTTAGTTAATCATTCTTAAACATTTCTCTCTAACTTTCCCCAAATAATCACCTATATTGATAGTCAACATGAAAAATTCAATGCCACGGCCAGGATTCGAACCACGGATCTCCTGGTTTCCGTCCAGTCGCTCTAACCCATTGAGCCACCATGACCAACTTGCTGTCATGACATTAAATTCTCCATTTGACTCGTATATTTCCCCAGTAGTCCACTAGGGGCTCTCTCATTCGAGATACACTGTTTGTGGCGACTTACTATCATAAGTACTGGTTCAAATACCGGCCGCAGCATTGAAATTTTCATATTCATTGCACCTTAATAGTGTTTGAACACAATTAAGCCATGTCATTTGTAATACATACTCTCTCTTAAAAGTAAACGATTAGAAACATGCATCTTCTCTCTCTCTCTCACACACACACATATATATATATACATACAAAACACAATTATTCAAAATCATCGAAGCAGTCATCAAAATATTCATCTATACTGTAATAGGCTCTGCTTAACAAGAATTTAGTCAGTTTAGATTTAAACTTAGCAGCTGACACAGTATTTTTTAGGCTTTCCGGAAGCTTACTAAGCAGTTTTGGACCAAAGTATTGGGGTTTATGTTCAAAAAGTTTTAGCTTGTGACCTTTAACTATATATTCTTTCCCCTTGTTTCATATGTGTGGACATCGGAATTTGTGGAGGTTATATTCCTGTTATGTAAAATAGAGAATTTAATGTCATGATGGCAAGTTGGTCATGGTAGCTCAATGAGTTAGAGCAACTGGATGGCAACCAGGAGATCAGTGGTTCAAATCCTGGCCGTGGCATTGAATTTTTCATGTTTACTCTTATCAAAAACCTTGGCCTATATACGACTGGTGTGAAGAAATGATTTATTTCCATCAATTAACTAAAATCTCCTATATTTCTTACATTATGTTCTCCTTAGACAATATTTTACTGATTAATAGTACCTCTCCCCCTCCTTAAAATTGTTCCACTTTTGTTGCCAAATTTTTCCTCTCCATACCTTTGTTTGCAATATATTATACCGTGCTAGTCTGTATCATCATCTCCACACATTGGACATTTCCCTTTTCCTTATCATACCTAATAACTTTCAAATTTCTAACTCCTGTCCTCGCCCAAGCAAATCCTTCTCGCCCTAGCTTATTACACACATCTATGTACTTTTCCCTCCCCCACACTATTTTTAATTCCCTATATATCCTCAAAGAGCCTTTCTCTCTTGTACTAGTAATCTTCTAATCTTGATTCTACTTTCCAAAAGCCATTCCTCCAAATATGTCCCATATCTAGCTGTTCCATCAATTCCCTTACCTTTTGTGTCCAAGATCCTTCCCATTTGCATAAGAAAGCATTCCTTAATATTGTTTTCCTCCAAGTTAGCAACTCTATACAAATATTTCATTACACTTGAGACAATTTTGTCTTTAGTCGAGTGTCTTCCTAACTCAAGTTGTGTTGCCCCGTTAGGTGATGCTACCAGCAAGCCTAGAATATATTTGCCGAAGGATCTGTTAATAACACCCACCTCTGTCCATGCTTCATCTACTCCCCATATCTCTGCCCCATGTAGTATTTTGTTTTCTACCATTGCATTAAGGATCCTTTCCAGCCATTTGACATTAATGTCTGGCAATTTCCTTAAACATGCTTTTACAACACTCATGGCCATTTTCCCTTTTACCATGGTAGCATGTCTGCCTCACGCTCAAGAGGTCCCGAGTTCGAATCTCGGTCAGGGTGAGTTACCTGGATAAGGTTTTTTCCGGTGTTTTCCCTTATCCTGAAAGACGAATGTTGGGTAACTCTAAGCTCCATAGACCCCGGACGCATTTAGCATCATTTCACCCATTTCATTCATCCTCAGGTATGACTGGATGTTGGAGGACGTAAATTACGAGTTTTAATATATATATATATATAATATTAGATATAAACAGACTGATAAATTGGCCATGAAAGATCATTTTTGGTCATTTATCCATGAAATAAATCCAGAAGTTAAATTATTAAAGCAATTAAATGGTCTGATAGATTTAATGGTTTGGGAGAAAATATCTATTTAAAAAAATAGAAATCACACAATGAACTTCGAAATGCTGCCAAATGATTCTGTCATGTTTGTTTCATTTTCAGAGTTTGCTAATAAATACAAAAATAATGACACCTAGTAGCAGTAAAACGATGACAGTAGAATAGGCAAAGTGACTAATGATGTGGAAAAATATTCCTGAAAGAAGTCTCTTGAATTCTGTGGAAAGATAGTAATTTGTTTTTAAAAAGATAAGCAAAGTTTATGACAAATAATTATATTTTATTGTAATATTTGCTACTTCACTGTTTTTTATGTATTAAAAGTGAGTTTCTTTAAGCCCTGAGAGCCCACCTCAGTAGCATGGTGGCAACATGTCTGCCTCACGTTCAAGAGGTCCCGAGTTCGAATCTCGGTCAGGGTGAGTTACCTAGATAAGGTTTTTTCCAAGGTTTTTCCCTTATCCTGAAAGACGAATGTCGGGTAGCTCTAAGCTCTATGGATTCTGGGGTCATTTGAGCATCATTTCACCCATACCATTCATCGTCCGCTATGACAATTTTTGAGGACACAAATCACAAAGAAAGCCCTGAGGTAGCACTAAGGAGCATTTTCATAAATAAATCTCAAATCACTAATTTAGGGGAATAAATTAATCAAGTTAATGGGTATGGATGACCTATAAATAAGAATATTGGTTGTATTTGTTTAGACTCATGGCATGTATTGTTTGAACTCTGTTACAATCAAAATATTGCAGCATGAGCTATACAGTGGATATTAATGAATATACTGCTTTAAGATCCTAACATTTTTGTTCCTCAGATTTCACTGCGAAGCTTAGAAAATTGTAATTTTGTAATCATTTAGCACTTGGATAAATAAAATGTATAGGTAAAATACAAGGAACACAAATAAAATGGTTGGAAAGAATTTATTTGCAAGTGATCAAGGATATGTGGTTTATGGAGCAAACATTTGGTGTCTAGAGGAGAGGCGGACAGACATGAATATGATTCATAAAAACTTTTGTAAACTTATCTTGGATTGGCCCACAGCTTATTCATCTAATGGTGAAGTACAAACACAATAAGGAAGAATTGGTATCTGAAAGAACATTTTAGGAAGAATACTGAAATATTGGCTTAGAATTCGAAATTTAGATGAGTAAACCATCTAACATCAGTATATGAAAGTCCTGGAAAGATTAAATCTAAGAAAAACTTTCCTTAGTAAGATTGAGAATGGGAAAAATTGGTTTTGGAGAAATTTGGGCTGTCCAACAGAGAATGACTAAGAACTGATTTCTGCGCACAATTACATTTAGAGCTGAAGATATTGACAAGTAAGGAATATTTACTAATTTTAATATTTACAAAACTTTGAGTATATATAGATAATTGGAAAACAAAAGGGAGAAGAAATTACACTGAAAAGTAAGAACACGGCAAGAGAAGGTTTTGCATGATCTACAACAGGGGTTATAAAATTGAAAGAGCTAACAGTATGGCATAATTTAAAAAGATTTCTATTTGCAGTCAAAAAGAGAATAACTGGTATATATTGCCAGAATACAAAGAAAATTCTTAGAGAAAATAAGAAATGAAGTAATGCAATTTAGCAAGATAAATTATGAGGATAGAAGACAGTGCAAAATTAAGAATAAATTAAAGAAAATGGGAAATGATTTATTTCAAATAACAATTAAATGACAAGGCAAAATTAGAAAATAACAAAGAAAGTAATAAAGGTCATTAGATATTAAAGGGACAACAAAGTTTTGGGGCTATTGGGCCTCCGAGGAGACTCAGCAAGTATAATTTTGCCGTTGTATCTGCAGCCCTGACATTTAGCGCAACATCACTATAATCAAATTGGAGTGCTGATGTATCTGATGAAATGATCAGAATCGCTTCCTCTACAGCAGAAACTAGTTTAGTTTAATTTCAATCATACAATATACACAGTTGGTGTTATTGAAGATCACGTCAGAAGCAATTATAATGGATAAGATACAAATAATTAGAATGATATAATTAATGGTACTAGACACATAAAAATTAATAAATGGTAATTAAGAATTGTTATAAAATAATAATAATAATAATAATAATAATAATAATAATAATAATAATAATAATAATAATAATAATAATAATAATAATAATAATAATAATAATAATAATAATAATAATAATAATAATAATTTAAAATTACGCACACAAAATCAGGTGTAAGTTATACAGAACATATTATTGAATACAAATAGCTGTTGTGCATCATTGATAACAAAACAACCAGTTAACAAAGAAGAAAAGTACATAAGCAGGATACTTCTAAATTTATTCAAGTTATGACCATTTCAGAACAAAGATGAATAGCCATTTCTAGAATTAAAAAGCTGTATCCATTGCTACAGAAAAAAATCACAGCTTGGTCTGGAGTGCTCAATATTATTCTACAAATCTCTTATACACCCCATAATATCTTATGCTGCTCCTGTATGGTGTGCACAGTCATTGACTCCAGGTTATACAAAACAAATTTCTCCGCAGTATTGCAAAGGCTCCATGGTTCATTAGAAATGATCAACTCCATCAGGAACTTGGTATTCTTCCCATACATCTGTACTTCAAATTCATATCAAAGACATTCTTCGTTAGATTATCAGAAGTGCCAGGCGCTGTAACTTATGACATTGGATGACGAAACTTAGACAGGACCAGATTGAAAAGAAAACTGCCTCAAGACATCCTACTCACTGATTCAGAAGATAGCGACTTTTCTCACTAATTCAAAGTATATCCTCTATTTTTCACATAACACCACTGATCATAATCTAGCCTCACATATCTAACCTCTCTTTTCAATTGTTATCCATCTTATTTAATGTTATTGTATGTGTTAGTTATCATGTTATATACTTTGTCTTTTATTATCTTTCATTTAAATGTGTTCTTAATTGTTTTCTGTTTATATTATACATTTATCACCTATTGTATATGTTAGAGGACAGTAATTCCTCATTTTAAGTTTGATTTATGAGTCACTATGTTTACACTCAAACTTCACTTACTTGTTGTATAATTGAAACGTTTTTCAAGATCATTCGATCTCATCCTCAGCTGTTTGGTGACTAGATGAACCTTCCTCCTCTTCCACTACTACGGAGCTCTGATCACTCTGCCATCTGGTGTTAGGGGCACTAAGTTTTAATACTTCATTTAATGCCGGGATTTCAAAATTTATAACTTTATCACGGTTTTTGTTTATGAATATTTTTTCCCAAATATCCAATTCTATGGGTGTACTTAAAGATTTTAACAGTTTAATGTTGTGGCCAATGTGGTTTTCTGTCCAAAAATGGTGTGAAACTGCAGATTTTTCTGTTTGTTTCAACTTAATGTTCCTCTGGTGTTCTTTTTGCCTGGTTAACAAGTTTCTCTTAGTTTTTCCTATGTAGCTTTTTTCACAGGTTTCACAATTAATCTGATAAATTCCTGATTTCAAATTGTTGGGGATTGTATTTTTCAGTGGTTTATTTAGCAGGTTCCTCAGACTGAATTTGTTTTGGGGTGCTAGTTTTAAGTTTAGTCTTTTGAAGATTCGTTCAAATTTTCTAAAAGCCCATGGATGGTAGGTGAATTTTCTATATTGCCAATTTGTGTTTTTAAGTGGTGTGAGAGTGGTGTTTTTTGATATTATCTTCAGTTTTTCTTTTCTCTTCATCATGTTCCTTATGATGGCTGGGTTGAATCCATTTAATACTGCTATGTCTTTTATGTGTTGTTCTTTCAAAAATTCATCCTTACTCAGTGGGATGTTGACTTCTAAAGGCAGCTAGTTGATGTGAAACTGGGTTGTATTCATTTTTCTTTATGTAATTATCTATGTGTGTAGGCTTCCTGTATATTCCAAAATCTACACCATGACGATTTCTAGTTATCTTGAGGTCCAAAAAGGGTAGGGTGTTGTCTCTTTCTACTTCCATAGTAAATTGGATGTGATTATCTTGCAGATTTAGTAATTTTAGAGAATCTTCTCTAAGTTTTTCTGGAATGATAGCAAAAACATCATCAACATATCTCTGCCAAAATTTATAAATCTGTGGGAAGGCCTTTACTATGTGAGTTTCAAAATAGCTCATGTATAGGTCTTCTAAAATAGGCGAAAGTGGGCTCCCCATAGCTAATCCTTTTGATTGTCTGTAGAATTTTTGGTTAAACATGAAGTAATTATTCCTTATGCATAAATCTGTAAGATTGATAATGTCATCTATTTCTCTGGGGTCCGTTGTAGTCTAAGTTAGCCATTTTTTGAGGAATGTAGGTATTTTTTCTACTGGGATGCTTGTAAAAAGTGCCTTAACGTCAAAAGAAACTAGTATGTGACTTTCCGGGATGTTGTACTTCTGTAGGTGATTTATCAATTCTAAGGAGTTTTTTATTCCCAAACTTTGAAATTTGTCATATGATTTTAATTTTCTTACTAACCACTTTGCAATGTGGTACGTAGGTGAATTGATGCCATTGATGATGGGTCTCATGCTGTTGTCTTGTTTGTGGATTTTTGGCAGACAGTACAACCTTGGTAGTGTGGGGTTGGAAGATTTTAAGTTGTATTTTTCAGATGTACTTAATGTTTTTGTAATTGATAAAGCTTTATTAACAGAAGTGATACTTTTGGATAATGGATTTTTTGGAATTATTTCATATTCTGGACTGTCTAACATAAGGTTTACTCTCTGAATATAGTCTATAGACAACCAACTACAATATGTAGATTGATAAATTAGGTGGATTATAAAATAATTATTTTGGTGAACGTAACTAACCTAATACAAGTTACATTCTATGTATGATCTATTACTGTACATCACTGATATCCACTGATATTAAAATGTGGTTTACCTGGAGAGTGTATGTAGAGCTGGCAGTATCATAACGAAGTGAAAAACGGCTGTCTCTTATGATCAGAGAACTTGCAGTCGAAATTGGTAAAACCTCTGATGGTCTGTTATGATCTACTTTCAACCAAAGTACAGGATAATCTTGAGCATACTGTACTGAACATTCCAACTCGACCGTTCCTCCAATATCTTTGATCTGTTCTTGTGAGATATAGGAAATTGTGGGCGTTCTCTGTGCAGGAACTGTAAAAATAAATTAATTTTGCATCTTTGTACCACTCTAATTAAAAAGAAAAACATTCCTTGCAGCACAGGTATATGTTTTATATTTATTGAAGTACTAAGTACATACTGTCTGTCAACGGCCATAAGGCTCCATGGGAATGAAGGTCAGAGGAGAGGCATTCCACATAATGTAACAAGAGTTTTGTAAACATGTCACAAACATACTCAACTTACTTCCGATATTCATACTAAGTTTACTCAATGCTAATTTCTTATAGATTCAATTGTAAAGTCATATGAGTCACTAGTGTTATGTTAGAATTAAAGAAAGAACCAGATGTGCTGCACTCACATGACTTTCTCTACTCTTCTACAAACTACTCTTACAAGTATTATACAAATATAACTATTTGTAACAAAAACTTCATTTATCTTAGAAAAATGATGTTGATTTTTCTTATTAGATGAATTAGTTGAAGTTGAAATCAATTTCACGAACTCTTGTTTGCGTCTTCATTCAAAGAAAACCACAGGAGAAAACAAATTTGTCATTAAAGAAATTACTAAGTTATTATGTTTTTTCAGTATTACCAAAATCTGAAAACGAAACAAACTTAAGAACAGAATCAACTGCTGGTATTTCAAAATTCATTACGCGATGTTTATTTTTTAAAATAAACATCATTTCCCAAACCATTAAATCTATCGGGACATTTAATTGTTTTAATAATTTAACTTCTGGATTTATTTCATGGTTAAATGACCAAAAATGATCTGCTATGGCCGATTTATCAGTTTGTTTATACTTAATGTTACAAAAATGTTCTTTCGTTCTGGTTTCCAAATTACATTTCATCCTACCAATGTAAACCCGATCACAATCAAAACAATCAAATTGAGAAATAGCAGATCTTTTATTATTAGGAATTTCATCTTTTTTAGAGAAATGTAGTAAATTTCTAATACTATATTTGTTTTGAGGAACCAAAGTTATACCAAACTCTTTAAAAAAATTTTGAAATTGTTTCTTAAACCAAGGATGGTAAGCAGATTTTTTAAAATTGTAATCGTCTTTTATTTTTTTAAGGGTAGAAATATCATTAACAGTTTTTTGATATTTAAATATTTCAATCTTCTTTTGTATAAGGTCTTTATTAAAACCATTAATTAAAGCCATATTAATGTTTATACTCTTTATTAAATTCCTCTTTATTCAGGGCTATATTTATTAATCAATAAATCAAACTATTAAAAACAGCAAATTTATGTGGAAAGAACATTTCCACATAAAAAGAAACAAAAGAACATTTTTGTACAATTAAGTCTTTTTTTAAGTTTGAATGATTTTATTTTTTGTCTACAAGGCTTTTTCCATATCCATCTTTAATTGCAGTTTTTACGATTTGATGGTATTCTTTTCGATATTCTTGCTAGCTGAGGGGTAGGTTAACTAATCTGTGTGTGACAATCACGAAATAAAAAAACTTGACTATAGACTATGCTAATTTTCTTGGGGTTGTGTTGGATAAAAGTCTAAGCTGGGAAAAACACATTGACAAAATTTGTAAAAAAAAAAAAAAAAAAAAAATCTCTTCAAGCTTATTTGCACTAAAACAAATGGCAAAGCTTGCTCATGCAGACGTCCTATTAAAAATTTATTACGGATTAATATATCCACATCTTTCATACGGTATTACAGTATGCGGACAAATTGCAACACTACACACAAAAAGGTTATTTACATTACAGAAAAGAGCCATTAGGATCATTCTGGGATTAAACAGACACGAATCATGCAGAGAATATTTTAGGAAATTGAACATTCTAACACTATATTCATTATTTGTAGTTGTGGTAATTATGCTTGCAAAAAGAACGGAAAACAGCATTAAAATGAATAATCAGGCACATGAATACACCACGAGGGGCAATTCAGATTTTCATCTACATTCCCATAGGTTAGAAATGTACAAAACCAAGCCATCAGTGGCTGCATGTTTGCTTTTTAACTGTTTTTTGACGATGCTATGAATTACTTTGTAATTTTTACAACAGATAAATGAATGAATGAGTGAGTGAGATTGTTGATGGTGGCAAAGAGTTTCAACCCAATACCACACAAATACAAAGAAATTATGAAATTAGTTGCACAGCTTTACAGTTAAAGGATAATATAGAATGAAGTGTAAATAATAATAAGCTGATATGTATTATGCACTGTATTTTCAAATTATATACAATAATTGTAATTTATCACCTAGTTTCTCTGTCTGTTTTCAATTTCCCCTTTCCAATCTGCAATGGTCTGCACTTTTGAGTTTCATTACTATGTTTACACTCAACTTCACTTACTATGTTGTATAATAGAAACGTTTTCAAGATCATTCGAACTCATCCTCAACTGTTTGGTGACTAAATGAACATTCTTCTTCCTCCACTACTACAGTGCTCCGATCCCTCTGCCATCTGGTGTTAGGGGCACTAAGTTTTAATACTTCATTTAAAGCTGGGATTTCAAAATTTAAAAGTATCCCGGTTTTTGGTTATGAATATTTTTTCCCAAATATCCAATTCTATGGGTGTGCTTAAAGATTTTAACAATTTTATGTTACGGCCAATGTTGTGATTTTCTGTCCAGAAATGGTGTGACACTGCAGATTTTTCTGTTTGATTCAACTTAATGTTCCTCTGGTGTTCTTTTTGCCTGGTTAACAAGTTTTTCTTAGTTTTTCCTATGTAGCTTTTATCACAGGTTTCACACTTTATCTGATAAATTCCCGATTTCGAAGTGTTGGGCATTGTATTTTTTAGTGGTTTATTTAGCAGGTTCTTCAGACTGAATTTGTTTTGGGGAGCAAACTCAAAAATGAAGAATACTTCACTGTTAGTAATGCTTCTGCTTTTAATATTTAATGGTCTGCACATCCACATTATCAAAACTATGTTAGGTTGATGTTTGAAACTCTCGAGGCATCCATTGGGAGCTCTGAAATTGGCTTTGTCTAATTTTCTTGCGGTCTCTAAGCTCGAGTCTGAAGCAATGATTCAGAAATGGGTATTCCTTTAGTGTGCACACTAACAAACCACTAGAACACAGCACGATTTAGCTCTTCATACTCTGTAGATTTTGTGATGCATTTAACATGCCCTGTTGTACCCTTTAGCTACTCATCTTTATTTTTTTCAAAATCTCATAAATCTGAGTTTTCTCCGCTTTAAGCAACACAGTTAAATCTTAAGCTGGACTTTGTTTCTTTCATGTTCTTCAATAACCTTAATTTTTTTCCTCCAGTGACAATGTCTTGTCAAGAACTCATTTGCCTCAGAACTCGAGTGCCTGATACACATGCCTTTTGTCATGTAAGTCAACAACAACAGTGTTACGTGATAACTCCCATGTTAGAAGAGATCTAGCAATGCACATCGCTTTGAATAATATCGCTCTTAACAATGTTTGCTTTGTATTTATACACTTAATTCCACTTGAATACTATTTAGAGATATCAACTGAGGCATTGCTAGCTCTACATCTATTTGAATGAAGAACAATATATTTTCAGTTTGAGTTTGATTTATGAGTCACTATGTTTACACTCAAACTTCACTTACTTGTTGCTGTTTAATTGAAACGTTTTCAAGATCATTCGATCTCATCCTCAGCTGTTTGGTGACTAAATGAACATTCCTCTTCTTCCACTACTACAGAGCTCCGATCACTCTGCCATCTGGTGTTTGGGGCACTAAGTTTTAATACTTCATTTAATGCCGGGATTTCAAAATTTATAACTATCACGGTTTTTGTTTATGAATATTTTTTCCCAAATATCCAATTCTATGGGTGTACTTAAAAGATTTTAACAGTTTAATGTTGTGGCCAATGTTGTGGTTTTCTGTCCAAAAATGGTGTGAAACTGCAGATTTTTCTGTTTGTTTCAACTTAATGTTCCTCTGGTGTTCTTTTTGCCTAGTTAACAAGTTTCTCTTCGTTTTTCCGATGTAGCACTTGTGAAAAAAAGCTACATAGGAAAAACTAAGAGAAACTTGTTAACCAGGCAAAAAGAACACCAGAGGAACATTAAGTTAAAACAAACAGAAAAATCTGCAGTTTCACACCATTTTTGGACAGAAAACCACAACATTGGCCATAACATTAAACTGTTAAAAATCCTTTAAGTACACCCATAGAATTGGATATTTGGGAGAAAATATTCATAAACAAAAACCATGATAAAGTTATAAATTTTGAAATCCCGGCATTAAATGAAGTATTAAAACTTAGTGCCCCAAACACCAGATGGCAGAGTGATCGGAGCTCTGTAGTAGTGGAAGAAGAGGAATGTTCATTTAGTCACCAAACAGCTGAGGATGAGATCGAATGATCTTGAAAACGTTTCAATTAAACAGCAACAAGTAAGTGAAGTTTGAGTGTAAACATAGTGACTCATAAATCAAACTCAAATATGAAAAATACTTCACTGTTAATAATGCTTCTGCTTTTAATATTTATATTTTCAGTTGTTAGAAATCAACACAACAGCGATTGCAAGTTAAACATTGCCTACTAGAATTGGATAAACCTCTTAGTTATATATGCAGTCAATCTCTTCTATAAGGGATATTTCTAGAAGAAAAAGAAACTCACAGTTGTTACACCTCTATACAAAAAAGGAGACAAAAACCTGACTGTCAATAATAGGACCATCTTGCCTTTTCTGAATTAATGAAAAAAAATGTATAATATCAGCTTAAAAGATAGAGCTAAAGAACATTCTCACATTATTCTAGTTTGGATTTAGAAAAAGAATGTCAACTGAAAATACTACTAATAGTTAGCATATAAATAACTTCTGAAGTAGTAATAGCTTAGCAGTAATAGAAAGAATCAACAATAGAAATATTTTGTTACTTAGCTAAGGCATTTGACAATTGGCATTTACTTTAAAAAATTGACATTATTTTCCTTAAGACATTTTTCACTTAAACAGAATCCAGAAAACCAAAATAAATAGCTATGATCTGGAAAGTTATGTTATTAATAAAGGTGATCCACAATGCTCTACACTCAGACCATTGTTACTTTTAATATTTATAAATGATTTGTCATATAGTCTTATCAAACAATGAAGTGTGTGCTTTCTGCACATGATACTGATGTACTTATATGTGAAAAGTCACAACACAAGAGACTGTCAAGTATCTCAACATTTGGTTTGGTGCAAATAAGCTATCATTAAACGATGATTAAACAAATGTTATTCAATCCAAAACAAAGCATAAGAAGGTAATAACTGGATACCATTACACTATATGTAAAATTTCTTGGGCTTCCAACAGATGAATAGGCGAGCTGGAGAAAAAAGTACTTAGCTACCGAAACTTAGACAGCCTGCTTTCTTTGCATTAAGAAACTTAAAAATTCCACTTAACCAAAGTGCCTGAAGAAAAGTACTTTCTTTAGCTGCCCTCTTATACCACTATGTGGTGTCAGGATATTCTTGTTCCTCTTAACCCTTATACCTGTAGGTAGCAAGTTGAGGAACAGAATCTCTGGATCAGTGAAAGAGAGAATCCAGAATGGCTGATCAGCCCGAGGCCTGGTATGAGAGTAAGAGAAGTGGATGATAGTATGACGAGATAAAATAAGAAAGATGGAGCAATTGGTGCAATGCTGGCATGGAAACAGAAAGACCCAGAGAAAACCCACCCCAGCACCATGTTGTCCTCACAAATCCCACTTTGCAATCATCTGGGATTGAACCCAGGCCGTCATGGTGAGAACCAAGTAGTCTAACTGCAAGGCCATGGCACAGCCTTGCATATTTTCACCTCCTTTTGTGATATGGAATTATATTCTGGGGGTAATTCAGAACAGAGCAGGAACTGTTTACATTACTAAAAAGGGTCATATGTTATATTTGTGGCATCCAGTCCCGTCATTCTTGTAGGCTATTATTTAAAATTCAAGAAACTGTTACTCTTGCTGGTGAATACATATATTTTCTATTGAGCTGTCTTACAGATAATTGTAACTTCACAACAAAACTTGCTGCACACAACTACAGTATGAGGAATGCAAGCAATCTGCACAGACCAGCAAATAGTTTGGAACTGTTACCAAAAGATATAACTATTCTGCAATAAAAATGTATATTAACCCTTCATGCTACCTTAAACACTTAGGCAATCCTAATCAACATAAAATCTTCAAGAACTGTTCAGTCATTCTTATATAGTGATTCACTATATAACATGGAGGAATTCTGTAATATCTTATTCTATAGGTAAATTTTTAAAACATAGGACAGATTGCATGTGATGGTGATTTAATGATTTACATTATTACTGACCTATTGTAGTGCATATTCTGAAGTTAATGTATGAAATGGTGCTGGTTCAAATATTAACATACATTAATACATTATGTATATATAAGCAAAGTATATTTATGATGATGGGTATATTATTAGTTAGTGCTTTTTTTCATAAATGTATGATGTGTCCAATGTCCCTGAGCTTTTCTCACAGTGGAGACACAAAATGCCTAGTGCAGCAGTAAGATCTTTAAAGCTAAACTCCAATTGTAAAAGCATTACAAGTGGTCACATAAACCCTTACAGCAACCCCTAAGCTGTTTTGGTATGTTTTATTCAAATACTTCTCAGTCAAATAAGATGAACCAAATCACTGCAACTGCTTCACTCCTCTAATTCCTAAAACTCCATTGACTACACTTTGTATTTTAAGGCCCTCTAATCCCTGGCTATACTTTGCAAGTTAGGGCAGTACTCAATCCCTTAGCTATGCGTTGTGACTTAAGACCTCTCAATCCAGGTCTCAGTTTGCATTGTAAAAATTATCAGTGGGTGTGTTATACAGGTTCTAAAGCTATTCAAATCAACTCTAAGAGTAACTTCTAAGGTTTTGTAATAAGCATTATTTACATTTTATTCTTTCAGTTTTAAGACGGAACCCACAGATGCTCACCGTGTCTCTATACTGCAGAATCACAGTGATTTCAAGTTGCTTAAGAGTCCAAGATATACTCTTAACACATTCATGCAGTATCAGTTCCGTTCGTGTCCCGGTTACATTAAAAAAGACTTACGTTGGCGATTTGAAGATAGCTGTGCAATATGCCCACTACAGTTCGTGAAAATTCCCCATTAATACCGGAACATTCACCAAAGATACAATTTAAGGAAAAGTTGTTAGACGGATCTTTATCATAATGTCTAAGAAGCTGAAGACTATTGCTCTAAAGTGCAAATAAAGGCCAAAATATTTAAATATGTTCCCTGTTCCTGCAAATCACGAAAACAACAACAACAACAAAAGGCGGCAAAATGCTGAGTTGAAAATAAAATGTGAAGTAATGTGACATGATCAACTACTGATACATATTTACATATATGCACTTTACTGGTTAGAATTCCATCAACATACCTAGCATCATTCTTGCCCAAATTAATGCGAAAAGCAGCTTCATTTTGCCTAGGATTCTTTTCTATCTCCCAAATGCAAAAAGTAATGAGATTCCTGTTGAAAAAAGAAAATTAGCTACAATAAAACGACAATGAAAACTGTTTATATTATTGTATACATTCCGATGAGCATCCCTATTTTACTAAACAAATATAAAATATGAAGTACGACACACATTACCAAAATAGTAAAAACAACCACACCCACTTAACGAATTGTTGTCTTTACGTTAAACTTGCTGCATTTCACAAAGCTATTTTATAGTGTATGCACAGAATAATAATACACCAGCACCACAGACTACAGTTCAGTGCGCATGAGAAACACATTTAACCAGTGCCACCAAAACCTACATTAAAAGTAGCCAGAAAGTCGCTAAGTCAAAATAAATGATTTAATTGATCCAAATATAACATAGGTGACACAGTTGAAGCATTTAAGGCGATTCTTTAGTTTTGTCAATGTTCAACTGGCCAAGCACCCTTTGCACTGCTGCAGTAGAATGTGTGAGGCAGGCGCCATAGCTCAGTCGGTAGACCACTTGTTTGCCGTGCTAGGGGTGTCAGGGTCGATTCCCGGCTATAGTTGGGAATTTTTTCCCCCCACCAAAATGATTCCCCCTCTTCACCAGAGTCTGGAAGTATGGATGAGAGTGTGAATGTGTACTGATTCATCATGTGCGGACCGAGTTAAATGATCAGCTGGATCTCACTTGCTAACTTTCGGGCGGGGGTGCACGCAGTTTCTTTCTAAAGTGCGGGACAAGCAGTCTTTTTTTTTTTTTTTTAAGGATCGCCGAGTGAGCATTTTCATATCATCATTCACATCTTCATGATTTCGTGCACAGATCCCATGGAAGTGCCATATTTTGGAGGTGATGTGTGCAAATGTATTAATTAATTAATTAATTAACTGTCTTGAAATAATTTTGCTAGTCTATTGCAGGTTACTTCCAACATTTCGATAGATATCCAAAATCAAGATCTAGTCTCCAAATATTGGGAACCAAGACGAAAAATGATTTTATTATCAAATTCTGAGCATTAAATACACACACACACACACACACACACACACACACACACACACACACACACACACACACACACACACACACATTTCGATAGATTCTTACTTTCTTATATATAAAAAGTTCCAACTATTACATAAAAGTTCTTGATCCAGCTCCACTATCCAGCACACTCACCATTACAAAACATCTCTATCCTAAGATTATTGATTTTTCGAAACTATCGTTACTCCTATCTTAATTTTGTGATTGGCCGATTTAATTCCACGTCACAACATTACGTTATACAATTATTACTACGGCCAATGACAAAATTTCACATACTTTTTTTTTGTTTAAATTACGAAATAATTTACATAATCATTTTTTTTATAAATTTATAAACTTTTCATAACTTTTCTAAATGTAACTCGACACTACTGTTACAAGTGTTACAACAAAATGTAACTAAACATACACACTGTGACTTTGCGGGTTCGTGAAATTTAAAGTCCAAGTGCACAACTCAACGATGTTCTTTATTTCCAGCGAATTACAGTCGGAACACTTGCCGATTACACAGAATTACGTAATGCACACAATTACAGTTTACCAGTTCGTCTGTCACCGGTCCACTCTGCACTCGCAATCACGCACAACTCCTCCGATGCACGTACGCAATTCTTCCGGTCCGTTACCTCACTGGGCGCTCCTCACGGCTGCTCGCCAAGAACTGAACTGAACTCTCGGTCGCATCGTCCCTCCAGTTATAGGTGGCTAAATGTTTTTAGAGAATTCTTTACCATGGAGGGGAAAATTATTCCAGATATTTTGCGTTCTTTCAGACGGTAGGAGGATGGAGAAACGAAGATTCAGCCACCCCTATGGTTTCCCCTCCCTCCACTCTGTCACGCCTCCGCAGGCGGCAGCTGACCGCGAGTGTGTGGTACCGATGCCACACGCCACCCTCCACTGGTCTTCCCCTCACGTAGCCGACCGCAAGTTTTCCAATTGGGTAACAGTGCTCCCTCCTCAAGGCTGGTCGTCCCGAACCATCGTAGCGGGCCAGGCGATCCAGGTGTACCACCAACATCTTTCCTCGGGGCACCTTCTGGATGCGGTAGACCACGTCGTTAATCCTCTTCACCACATGGTAGGTCCTTGCCATGGCTGCTGAAGCTTCGGGCAGCGTCCCTTGGTCCGGGTAGGGCGGTACAACCAGACCAGGTCACCTTGCTGGAACCCTTGGCTGTTGGCTTGCCTGTCGTATCGGGTTTTCATGCGGTCGCTGGCCTTCTGGATGTTCTGGCGAGCCATCTCGTGCACGTCGTGGAGGTGATCCACCAGGTTCTCCACATACTCGGTCGCTGGCTGTTTCGCCCCCGGAGGGCTTCCAAAAGCCAGGTCACAGGGGAGGCGTAACTCTCGGCCGAACATTAAGCTGGCTGGCGTCATCCCCGTGGTGTCGT
The DNA here is from genome assembly GCA_030765055.1 of Mantis religiosa. NCBI lineage: Eukaryota > Metazoa > Arthropoda > Insecta > Mantodea > Mantidae > Mantis > Mantis religiosa. The sequence goes on from JAUKNK010000156.1 coordinate 800,627, forward strand.
GTGTTGACGAGCGGTAGACCAGCAAGAACAGTTGCACCTTGACGTCCCAGTCTCGCTGATGGCTGGTCACGACCTTCCTCAAGTGTTCCTCCAAGGTCTTGATGTACCTTTCGACCATGCTATCCGACTGGGGATGTAGAGGTGTTGTGTGGGTCTTGTTAACCCCAAGTCTCTCTAGTGCCTCCTTCATCAGGTTGGACTCAAAATTGGTGCCTTGGTCACTGTGCAGCTCTAACGGTACCCCAAATCGGCAGAACACTTGCTCCACGAGGCAGTCTGTGATTGTCCTTGCCTCTTGGTTCAGGATGGAATACACCTCCGGCCACTTAGTGAAGTAGTCCACGACCACCATCAGGTACTTGTTGCCTCGGTCGGAATTTGGAAACGGTCCAACAATGTCAACGGCGATCCGTTCGAATGGCGCTCCGACGTTGTACTGCTGCATGCGACTCCGGCTTCTAGTCTGGGGGCCGCGACTCGCCGCGCACACTTGACACTGACGGCACCATCTCCCAGTGTCTGCTTGGAGCCTCAGCCAGTAGTAGCGCTGCCGTAGTTTGTCAATCTTTCGGTTCGCTCCCAGGAGTCCTCCTGAAGTACCGGCGTGCACTTCCTCCAAGACTTCCGGGACCTTACTCCGCGGAAGCACCAACTGTTCTCTGTGCGTCTTCCCATCGGGTGATTCCCATACCCGGAACAGCACGTCCTCTCTGATCTTCAACTACTCCCATTGGGCCCAGTACGATTTGTAGGAGGCGCTCCTTGGTGCGATATCCTCCCAGGTTGGTCTTGTCACTGCCTCCCCTTCCCTCAAGAGTGGCCCCAAGTCTGCGTCCGCCAGCTGCTCCCTCTTCAGGCCTGCGCTATCCTAGCCGTCCACAGGCACTGCCGTGACTACTCGGACTGTTGCGGCATGCTCCTTCTCTTCAACTCTTGTGAACTGGCCGCACTCTTCTGGACAGGGTCTTAGGGACATAGCGTCTGCGTTACCGTGGCTCTTCCCTCTGCGATGTTCCGAGGTGAAGTCGTACTCCTGCAGTCTCTGGACCCAACGTGCTGTCTGGCCTTCAAATCCTTCAACCTCTTGCTGACGACGTCCTCCGCCATGGCGTTCAGGGACTTGACGCTGCTGTCGGCCTTTCCTTCTAGGTCGTCAACGCAGCTCGCCCAGTCTTCGACGCGCTCACCAGGCTCCGTGACGTCCTCCTCCTTTACGTCGGCCAACTGCTCTTCAAATTTTGCGGCGAGGGCCTCGTTGGCCGCTTTAATTTCCTTGGTCAATTCGGTCTTAATTTCATTCAGTTCCGCGGCCAGGTTGCTATTCGCCGCTTCTGTTTTCGCACCGAAGCTGTCATTTGCTACTTTCATTTTCGCCATCTTCTCCAAAATCATTTCCAATGCAGCTTCCATGGTGGTAATATCCCGCTCCGTGACACCAGTTGCGACTTTGTGGGTTCGTGAAATTAAAAGTCCAATTGCACAACTCAACAATATTCTTTATTTCTACTGAATTACAGTCGGAACACTTGCCGATTACACAGAATTACGTAATGGACACAATTACAATTCACCAGTTCGTCTGTCACCGGTCCACTTTGCACTCGCGATCACGCACAACTCCTCCGATGCACGTACGCAAATCTTCCGGTCCGTTACCTCAATGGGCGCTCCTCACAGCTGCTCGCCAAGAACTGAATGAACTCTCGGTCGCATCGTCCCTCTATTTATAGCTGGCTAAATGTTTTTAGAGAATTCTTTACCATGGAGGGGGAAAATATTCCGGAGAGTTCGCGTTCTTTCAGGTGGCAGGAGGAGGGGGAAACTAAGATTCAGCCACCCCAATGGTTTCCCTCCCTCCACTCTGTCACGCCTCCGCAGGCGGCAGCTGACCGCGAGTGTGCGGTACCGATGCCACACGCCCCCCTCCACCGGCCTTCCCCTCACTTAGCCGACCGCAAGTTTGCCGATTGGCTAACAATAAATAAAGTAAAACCAGACCATTCTAGCTTTCCCCTTTGTGATCCTAATTGTTTATTTTAAAAATATATAAAAAGAAAGAAAAAACTTCTGATCAGAATAAAAAACTCAAAATCTATTGAAAAAAGGGAGGAAATTGCGATTGCAGAATTCAGGGGGTTCGCTCTCGCGTTCTTGTAGTGATTCACTTTTATTCAGAAGAGTGTTTTAATGTTTATAACATTTTACGAAATTCTTCTATTCCTTCGAAATCGCACGTTAAGTAGTATAATGTAATGATACTATCAACGTCCACTTCCAAATCAGACTCTCCCAAACCTTTCTGCCACAAATTCTGGGAATAACTCCGTCATATTGTGTACAAGACAAAAAACGCACAATTAATAGCACTAATTAGCATTATGGTATATGACATACGCCCTCATTTTACAACAGGGAGACGAGCCTACAAATCTCCAATGTTTATGTTATTACGGACCTCTAGATATGTTACCATGTATGCCTCACAATCAGAACTGACGTTTCCTCCCCTATAAACAGAAGATGGACTCGTCCAATCTTCTGCACATATTCCGAGAGCTGCCACGTCTTTTGAATCAGACTGTACATGTTGAGCTACGGAAGCGCTTAATTCGTTCTGTATGTCTGGAGATATCACACTAAAAGCAATTCCACTTGCTAACATTACTGTAAGTAAGGATCATAATGGCAGACACATTTCAATATTTTGATGTAGTTGCATCTCTTAGCTGATGGTCGATACTGAAGTGGTTTAGTTGGACCGGAACGGGCTGGAACGCCGTTCCGGAAAATATTTTCCCGCTTTAAAATGTCGTAATATTTTCCATTTGGCAATTGCTGAATTAACAAGGTGAGTTCCAGTAACTATTTTGTTCCAACTAACGGGCGCTAATGACCTCAGCTGTTGTGCGCCCCTAAGCCCCACTACTACTACTACTGTTCCAACTATATCACTGCTCGTGAGCACCAAAAGGTAACCTAAGTATTAATAATGTCACCCGATTATCGGGTACGCGTGATAGATTCGCGTAAATAACTCAGTTGTTCACATATTCTCCAATCCGCTTCACACTTTGCCATGTAGTATATGTTTGCGATCATTGCTTTTGTCTTAAATTGATGGTCCAAACCTATTATTAATCCTTTGCTACACACTTGAGCAGGGAGAGATGCCGATATTTATTCATTGAGGTTTACTATAATATGCATGTGAATTGTTTCATGATTTTAATGAAGTTTTTGTTATTCGCGGCCACGACATGGCTAAGTGGTTAGACCGCTCTACACTCACAAAGGTGGTTCGTACTCAATACCAGGCGCCTTCAAGTTGAGATCTGTGGTGGGCAACATAGCGCTGGAACCGGTTTTATACAGGTCCTCCGGTTTCCACCGTCGGAATTCCACCAATTGCTCCATCATCTTTCCTATCATTCATCTCGCCCCCATATATATCATCCACTTCCTTCAGGCCACGCCGTGGCTCAGTGATTAGACCACTTGGCTATCACCAAGGCGGCCCGGGTTCGATCCCAGGCGACCGCAAAGTGAGATTTGTGGTGGACAACACGGCGTTGGGGCGGGTTTTCTCCGGGATCTCCAGTTTCCCCCGCCATCTCATTCCACCGGTTCTCCATCTTCATCTCATGTATCATCAGTGTCACCGCCTGCGGTGCCGTATGTAGTAAAAGCGGGCGTTAAACACTACACATTGTCCACTTCCTTCACCTTCACACCAGGCATTGGGCTGATCACCTATCCTGGTTCTCTATCGAAACAAAAGCTTCGTTTCCTTAGGCCCGCTTTAAAAGGGAGAAAGGAACAAGAATGCCCTAACACAACGATAGTGGTGCAACTAGCGAAGAAGAAGAAGAAGAAGAAGAAGAAGAAGAAGAAGAAGAAGAAGAAGAAGAAGAAGAAGAAGAAGAAGAAGAAGAAGAAGAAGAAGAAGAAGAAGAAGAAGAAGAAGAAGAAGAAGAAGAAGAAGAAGAAGAAGAAGAAGAAGAAGAAGAAGAAGAAGAAGAAGAAGAAGAAGAAGAAGAAGAAGAAGAAGAAGAAGAAGAAGAAGAAGAAGAAGAAGAAGAAGAAGAAGAAGAAGAAGAAGAAGAAGAAGAAGAAGAAGAAGAAGAAGAAGAAGAAGAAGAAGAAGAAGAAGAAGAAGAAGAAGAAGAAGAAGAAGAAGAAGAAGAAGAAGAAGAAGAAGAAGAAGAAGAAGAAGAAGAAGAAGAAGAAGAAGAGGAAGAGGAAGAGGAAGAGGAAGAGGAAGAGGAAGAGGAAGAGGAAGAGGAGGAAGAAGAAGAAGAAGAAGCTCGGTCGCAAGAAAATGATGGTTGCTGACAGAGCAATTCGCTGAATTATTTGGCATGTATGACAACATATAGAATGATTATCGCGTGATAGCATAATTAAAACCTTAAACCGAAGAACAGTTCGCTTGCGTAGCTATCGTTCATATGCACACAAAACAAAATGACTCAAATTAGATGCGTTCGATGAAAGAAGGCGTTTGCTACAGTGAAACAAAATAGTGACATTTCAACGATTTGTAAATATAATTTCTATTTTAATGATGCCATATTTGTATACTGCATGTAATGGACTTTAAACCAATGTTTGTTTCATTAAAATGATGAATACGGAAGATATGAATGTCTATTTATGACTCATTTTTACACCATTAATCACATGCACTTCTAATACTGTGCATTGTTCCCAGAAATTTTAGTCTTGCAGCAATAATATCGCTTTCTTCAAGCAGAAATTTGCAACCATCATTGGTTCTCCTATATTTGAACCCAAGAAATTTCAGAATGTTGTGCATAGAGGATACAGAGTCCGTATATTCTATTTTCTCCTTCATTGGTCAGCCTTTTGGCAGTTGGATATTCACCCTTGTCATGTAAATTATAAATTGTTTTACGTAAAATACACTTTAGAAGATCATCTAAGTTGGTAGCGCGTATTTCAGCTGCTCGATGTTTGTTTCCCTGTAGATCTAAATATGGAAACTTCTAATTTGATGAATTGTTTGCCTTCTTTAACAATGTTCGTCACATTATGAGCACTCACCTGACAAGTTTGTGCTATTAATTCTCGACTCTGAGCGAAATGTGTACTTTCGAAAATGTCTTTAATTGACAACTGTTTGAAAAACGAATATACATTAAAATGAATATTTCTAGCCTGCTTATGTAAAATCTTACGAGTTGTTTCGCAGTTACTACTAGGCGCACCAGTACTAGCTTTGCTAAGCGGTATATTTACTAACTTTGAAAAGCACGTGTGCACTCTTAAAAAATCACCACTTTACTGAATGCAGGTACAAATTGCAACTGCAGCATAGTACCTGCGTATTTTTCTTCACTGACAGTTAATGGTTCTTTAACTTCTAGTCAGGCGTCTTATCTTCCCATGTCTCCGAAACCAGATGTGCTACAAAAATTGGGTTTCAACAGTCATTCTCAGAAAAAAACTATCTCTGTAACATGGGAAAAAAATTGTAATTAATATCTTCAGAGAGTGCAAAGAAATTGGCCGTATGGTTCGGCTAAGCGAGCCAGCCCGTCTTGGTAGCGTAGATGGTAGCATGTCTGCCTTACGTTCAAGAGGTCCCGAGTTCGAATCTTGGTCAGGGTGAGTTACCTGGAGTGTTTCCGTATCCTGAAAGACGAATGTCGGGTAACTCTAAGCTCTATGGACCCTGGGCTCATTTGAACATCATTCCAAACATTCCATTCATCGTCCGATATGACTTAACGTTGGAGGACGTAACTTACAACAAAAAAAAAAAAAAGGTAAGCGAGCCAGTATGCGTGCTTAACTGTACGACGTCGCACTGGCTAGTAGCGATAGACCAGCCAAGCCTAGCCCCACCTTATGCTCATTCCTAGTTTGTAGCTACCTTAGACATGGAGGATTTAATAACCCGGAGTAAGACAAGGTTTAGAACGACCACTTCCCTCCATTTTATTTTGTTTTAACCCTCCCCATATGGAGAGTTCACACCCCATGATTTACAGGAGGTTGCATGGGGTCAGGCGCCGGCGAGGTCTTGGATCCGGGAGAATATCCATAATGGAAGATTAACCCAATTATTGACATGAGGGCAAGGAAGTGGTCGGTATTAAATGACGGTGCAATGGATTAAAGGAAATGTGATTATGGAGCAGCTTGGATGTCGGAAAAAACAGAGGAAAATCCGCTGAGATGCCGCTTCATCCACATGCCGTTCCCCAAGACGAGTTTAGAACGAATCTTAGAATTTATAGGAATTGTCACCAAATTTCCTCTGCTCTCCTTGTCTCTTATCCCCCACCAATATAATTCGGCATTTCCACTGCTGCTTTCGCGCTTGTTCCTTCTTTACCTTAATACGTAAGTTTCCTACACAGATCAGGTCCTTGCAGGCTGGTTCTATCGTGAAGGCAGTGCGTTGTCCGTACTAAGCTCATTTAGCGTGCCTCTCACATACAATGGTTTTTTTGTAATCATGTTGGTACATTGACTTGCGCATATTTGTGGGTTATCCAGGGAACAATGTACGGGGACTACAATATTACCGATACACACTGGTATTATTATGAATGCATCTCTCCCTGCTATAATAAATTTTGAAAGCTGCTTAAATATCTGATTGTATACCCAGTTGACATTAATATAACACTAACAACATATGGAACATGCGAAGTTGCAAAACTTGAAAGATCTCTTCAGTACAATTTGAATTAAATTTGATATTAACATAAGTATTGTTTCGTTGCAGTGTTATGACGGGTGAAAGTTACGGAGTGCAGAGTGCAGGAAGTAGAACTTAACCATGGCTTTGCAGGTTGAAGAAAAAAGCACTCTGGATTTCTACTTGAAATCGCTGCTTGCAGGAGGTAACTATTTCTATACTTAAGTTACGTTGACAAGCAAGTGAAGTGGAGGGTCTTTGTGGAAACGTAAAAGACATTCAGGATTTCCACGAATGACCTGAAAATGGAAAGCTGTCGAATGGCGCATTTTTAATTGGAGAAATTTCTTTTTTCGGTATAACTCTGGGTTATATTCGGAACTATCTTATTGTCACGTTCGAAGTAAAATAATTTTGAGATTCCAACGACGACCTACGGTTAATGCTGACTAAAAACTTTGATAATTGTACATGATATTATCGTACATGCAGCAAAATTACTTGGTGTTCTAGATTAGGTGCTAGTCTTACTGTCTAATGTAGAGAAAACATGAGACTGATTGAGTGTGTTTACATTTATTTTATTTAATCTATTTGGCATACCTACCTTCATGATCAGAAGTGACCACGGAATGTAATGCAGTGATATCCAAATGTAAAATAAGACTTGATTCTTTTTATACAGAATTTCCAAAAATAATTAATGATAATATGAATAATGTAACAGTAAATTAGTAAAAGCAGGGGCATTAATCACTTTATTTCGTCAGATAAATCTTATCATATGTGTACAAGGGCATTAAAGATTAGCACCATTTATAATAAAATTTATGGAACACAATGTGTACTTGTGGGTTGCTACAGTGATAGCACCATTTTTGTCACCATTAGCATTCTCATTTTGGAATGGAAAATGTTGGTGTTTGAACTAATTTAAGCTTTGGAGCCTCTGGAACATTTTTTAAAAGGAATTATTGCTCTGTGTGATTATCTGTCATCTACTTTTAACATACTTGTAAAAAAAAGTTGCAGTGCCAATGGGTCTGTCCATTCAGATTGAAACTTTATCTTTTGATAAACTAGAATAAAAGCTAGTGACTAAACTTTACTTAGATATTATAAGCTGTCAATTGCTTCAAATTTTTTCTTTAATTTGATATCCTTCTTAAACCATGGTAATGCAAATAAAAGACTTTGAAAACAGTTTTTTGTGAAAATCCCAAACATTATATGCACTTCCTGTTTTCATTATGCCAGCAGAAAAATATGTCAAATATATAAAATGGTCACTTCTGTTTGGTTGGTATGTGGGCAAGGAAAATGAGGTTAAAGCAGATAGAATGAATCACTTTAAAATTACTCCTAAACTGGGATATGCTTTCACGGTTTGTTTAACATAATTAAATGTATGGCCAGACTTCCATTTTATATTCAGAAGTTTGCCCAAAATATATACTTTTTAAGAGGATCTTGGTATACAGTAATTCATATTCTAAGTGGGTAAAACTTTTATATCCTAAAACCGGGAATAAAACTTGTGTTGTCACTGTAAATGTCAGTTAATGCAGTTTGTTGTGTAATGGTGAAGTTGCTAACATTAGAAATGAATAACAAACTTTCAGCAAACCTTGGAATTATGGAAATAGAAGCATTGCAGTGAGGTGAATTAATTGAGATTTGAAAACAAAACAATGTGAAAAAATTTAAGTTTATATATATATATATATATATATATATATATATATATATATATATATATATATATATAGGTAAACTGTTATACCCATGGCCGATTGGCAAAGGATTATCACAACTACTTACATTTCTTTATTATTAACAATTCACTTTTCCTTATTAGCAGCACTTCACCGTTTAACAGAAAATAATTTTTCCGCAAGAACAAAATAACAAAAGTATATAAACTCCATAGCAAATTAAAGAATAAATAATCACTACAATGTTGTTAGATAGTTATTTGGTGCTTCCAACGGCAAGTGATGCATTTTTGAAAAAAAAGTGTATTTGAGACAGGTATCCTAGCAAAATGTAGCACAAATACACTTAATTAAAATTCCATGTTGTGTTAAGTCCAAAAGAGTTAGTACAATCTCTGCATGATGTACCATGATTCACACATGTACTGTGCCATACACAGTGCAAGACCTGAATGAAAGAAGAACAAGTAGCAGCAATATAGAATATGACTATTCCAGCAGGTTTTACTTCTTGTATTTAGAGTGGCAGTGAAGGAAAGTGGCGTCATGAGTTTATTAAAGTTCCATCTTGTGGAAGCAGCAGGAATGCATTTGGTGCAAACTGACCTTAACAGATGGCTGTGTTTTGGTGAAGATGAGAAAAATAGTGTCAATCCACCAATACTGACAAAACACAACTTAACTGATTTTATGGCTTTGGAACAAGCATATCACATTACAATATGATTTTCCAGTGAAATAAATAATAGTTAAAAGGTAATGGAGTATCATTGCCATGAAAAGTACAAAGTGTTATTCGAAAGAAAGTGTAAAGTTTTTTGTAATTTACGTCCTCCAACGTCATATCAGACAATGAATGGAATGGGTGAAATGATGCTCAAATGAGCCCAGGGTCCATAGAGCTTTGAGTTACCCTACATTCATCTTTCAGGATAAGGGAAAACCCTGTTAAAACCTTATCCAGGTAACTCACCCTGACCGAGATTCGAACTTGGGACCTCTTGAACGTGAGACAGACATGCTACCATCACGCTACCGAGGCGGGCTGTATAGGTATTGCAAATGACTTTTATGTGATTTAGTGTTTTACTGGTCATAGGATACAAAAAAGTCATGCAGTTATAACATTTAAGAAAAATCAAATGAAGACCAGAATGCATTAGTGTAGATAATGTTATTATACTTTTAACATTATTCAAATTCAAATTTATTGTTCATAGAGATTACAGAAATCCATCAGACATTGTCAGTATATTATATACATTAGAAATACAAAGATATACATTTACAAAATAAAATTATATTTACAAAAAATCATCTATTATTGATAAATTCATTAATAGAATAGAATGCCTTATGTATTAAATATTTACACAGTTCCTTTTTAAATGTATTTACATTGGTTGCTGACTTCAATTCTATAGAAAGTTTATTATACAGTATAATGCCTTTATATTTTGGACTTTTTCCAAACATTGCCAATCTATGTTGTACTAATGTCTGACTATGTTTATAACAATATTTTATTGCCCTTTGACAATAATATTGCTGCATTATTTAAATAACTAAACCTACATACATCAATTTCTGAGTTGCTGCATTTCCAAGGACTCATAGCATCAAACACCATGGTTACCAAGCTATTGGGTCCTATTCACAGTTTTCTTTCAAATGTCTACTTTTCTTCTTTCTCTTTATTTTCCCTCAACCATCTATTTGTAACTAAACCTAAATATTTTCCTACTTCTATTAACCTTCCCTTCTATTTAACCTCAGTATTTTTTTTTTTTTTTTGGTGTAACTTACGTCCTCCAACGTTAAGTCATATCGGACGATGAATGGAATGGGTGAAATGATGCTCAAATGAGCCCAGGGTCCATAGAGCCTAGTATTACCCGACATACGCTTTCAGGATAAGGGAAAACCCTGGAAAAACCTTATCCAGGTAACTCACCCTGACCGAGATTCGAACTCGGGAACTTTTGAACGTGAGGCAGACACGCTACCACCACGCTACCGAGGTGGGCTAACCCTCAGTATCTTTTTGTCTACAATTTCATTTGGTGGACTGGACCAATTCCTCTTTTGCAATAATTTTTCTCTCAAACTTTTTGTTGCTTCACATTCCAAAATTAAATGCCAATAATTATTCAAATTCCAGCTACACAGTGGGCACTTTTCTTACACTTCTCTTTCCTCCAAGCCGTTAAGCATTACCACCCCTGACCTGGCCCATGCAAAGCCTTCTCTCCCTGCTCTATCACGAATATTGACATACTTTTCTCTTTCCCATGTATTTTTTAGCTCTCTGTATATACTAAAGGTGCATGATTTAATCGATTAACGAAATGATTAATCGATTAATTTTTTATTTTAGATTAAAGATTAAAAAAATTTGATCAAGTTGACTAAAATTAATCGATTACAATAAATATTAATCCAAACTCTTTTAGCCAAATTGGGCCCTCTTTGTTTTGATGTATTGCTTCCAACCTAAACAGCCAACCCAACGCATCAAGCTTTCACTAGACACGTAATGTTCTTTGAACTTTGAGATAATATAACTCCTGATAGCTGAAAGACATCACTCTGAACGCTAAGAGAGTCTAAATAACACTTCTGTTGTGAAATATTCTAAGAGGTACATAACTACATACAGATGCTGGCAGAGAGGTTTCTTTCCTTACAGCTTGTGTGTGACAACATATCATATACAACTGATTATTTATCGCTTGCTGATTTAAACTGATCTGTTCAACCTTGAACTGAACACTTCGCTTATGCAGCTATGGAAACAATACCTGATCACTCTTCTCAGGGCTGGTGGTGGTGTAACTTTTGTGTAAACTTTAGTAAGCCAGTAACGTTTCTGAGTTCGTGACAGTGAGTGAACGTTTTGTGTTAAAGTTAAAATAAGGATAAAAACGGGTTGTGCTGAGTGGAATTAAAATTATGGCAGACGAAAATTTGCAAAGGAAACTGGGTGTACATTTTGGCTTTAAGCTAAATGACTCTGGTAAAGTGTCTGACAGAAAAAAGTATTTTGTAAAATTTGTGGGAAATCATTTAGTTATAGCGGTAATGCTAGTAGTTTGAATTATCATTTGAAACACACCCATCCATTTCAAAGTGCTAACAAATCATCTCCAACTGTTCCTCAGGCATCACAGTCCAAATTAAATAATTTCATAGCCAAACCGATATCTTCCATCAAGGAAGCTGAATTAACAAATAAAATCGTAAAATGGATAGTAAAGGATAGTCAACCTATTAATATTGTTTCGGATGAAGGTCTAAAAATAAATAAATAAATAAATATATATATATATATATAATAAAGCATGTGCACTTGATGCAAACACAAATTTTGAATCTAAATATTTAAAAGTTTCATAAATAATTAACTATACAGAGTATTGAAATACTTTATATAATCCTTACACCTGGTTTTCAAACAGATAATATCTTCTGTTGTTTAAGGACTATGATACAATGAAGCACAAAATTAATACAATTTTGAGTCGAACTAATACTCAATTGCTCCATTTATTGCTAGTATTTACCTAGAATGCGTTTCGTTAGGATCTTCCTAACATCATCAGCTGTTGTCGACTAATGGATGCTGGTTCAGTGAACTCCTCGGAGGTGATAGGTGCGTCTCTGTCGGTATCTTGATGAACTTGAAATTGGGGTTGTCTTCAAAGGTAGTATCGAAATTAAACAATTTACTTTCATATTTCTTTATAAAGATTTTTTCCCACGTGGTTAATGCAGCTGGACCTTGGACACTTTTTAGTAAGTGAATTTCTCGTTCTATGTCATGATTTTCCTTCCAAAAATGGTACGCTACCACCGATTTATCTATTTCTTTATTCCTTATGTTCCTAAAGTGCTCTTTAAGCCTAATGTTCACGTTCCTTTTTGTTTTTCCAATGTAGAATTTGTCACAGTCCTTGCAATTTATCCGGTACACTCCTGATTTTCTGCCTGTGGGTATCTCCTTTGTATTATGTGATTTCAAAAGGTGTTGTACACTAAATTTGTTCTGTGGGGCCAAAGTAATATTGTGTTCTTTGAAGACTTTTTGGAAAAGGTGTGTAGCTCTGGGATGATACGTAAATTTTCTGTATGAGGTTTCATTGCTAATTGGGGAGAGAGTAGTTACTTGTTTACATCTTAGTTGTCTTTTGAATTTATCTATTTTCTTGTTGACCAATTCAGCACTGTATCCATTGTATTCTGCAATGTGAATGATGTTATTGTACTCTTTGTTATATTCTATCTTGTTTAAAGGTACATTAACCAGCCTGTAAGTTAAACTGTTGATAACAGCATGCTTGTGTTGTCTTGGGTTATATCCATCTGCTTTTATGAAATTTTCTGTGTGTGTTTCCTTTCTGTGTATGCCAAATTCAAGTTTATTATGTTTTCTGATAAGTTTCAAATCTAAGAAAGGGATTTCATTGTTTATCTCTTTTTCTATGGAGAATTTTATTGCAGGATTTTGTAAATTAAGTAGTTTTAATGCATCATCCACTTGTTTCTCATTTATTATTGCCCAAATGTCGTCCACATATCTGTACCAATGCTTAAAAATTAGTGGGAATGCCTTTCTGATGTGCGTTTCCAAAAAGCTCAAGAAGAGGTCTGCCAAAAATGGGAACAATGGGTTGCCCATAGATAGTCCTGATTTTTGTTGAAATTTTTTTTATTGAATGTAAAAAAGGACTGTTCAATGCAAATATTGTTTTCTAATTCCTTAATTCTAAACAAGTACTTCAATACTCTTACCATAATTTTATCTTTGCCACCAAATCTCCCTAACAGAAAGTATGAAACAGCAGTACACTGGATGCAGAAAAGGGCCCAAGAAAAGGAAACTACGAACAATTCGGTATACAAATGGATAAACCCCAAGTTAAACACTTTCAAGGACAAGGAAAGGAAATGAAATCCAAGGAGGCAAGCGTACAAGGAAGTAAGATGAAGAACGAAGATACAAAAAGTGTGTTGGTTTTTGGTGACTCGATTATAAAAAATATAGAGGTAGATAGGGCAAATGTAAAAGTGAATGTGTTAAGGGGAATAAAGGCAGAATATCTTCCAAACTTCCTTGTCAGAGAAAGCAACAAATGTGAGTTTAAAACGGTTGTGTTACACATGGGTACGAACAGTATAAAAAGGTCACAGGGGCCAAATGAGGTTATGGCCGAGGTGTATAGTGCAATCAGAAGTGCAAAGGAAGATTATTTGCGTGCAACAGTTGTAGTGAATAGTGTAATGAGAAGAAGAGATGTAAGTGAAAACTATATAAAAGACCTAAATGAAGAAATAGAATGGGCATGTAACGCCTTGTAAATACAAACAAGTTCTTAGATATAAGTTGCTTGGGCAGGGACGGGTTACATTTAAATAGGAAGGGCTCAAAGCTCTTAGGGCAGATGATTAATAAAGTTGTAAATATATGCATGGAACAGAAAAACTTGAAACAGAGGGTGGGAAAACAGAGCAGCAGACGAAACAAACAAAGGAAACAAAAAATCACAAGTTAAGAAAGGATATAGGAGAAACACCATTTAAAACAGGTAGAATTGTGAGGGAATTAAGTTTCTTTCATCAGAATGTCCAGTCAATAAGTAATAAAAGGACATTAATAGAATTAAGCATAAAGGACTTGGAACCTAATGTAATGATATTTACAGAACATGGTCTAAAACAGGAGGAAAATGATTATGAGGGTTATAATCTAGGAACATATTACTGTAGACAACAACATGCTAGTGGGGGAGTAGTCATATATATAGACAATGAACTGAGCTGTAGAGAAATAGATTGTAGTAAATTAGTAGTAGAGATGGCTTCTGAAATGGCAGCGCTAGAAATTAACTTAAAGACAAAAAGTATAATACTTATTGGGGTGTACAGAGCGGTAGTAGAGATGGCTTGTGAAATGGCAGCACTGGAAATTAACTTAAAGACAAAAAGTATAATACTTATTGGGGTGTACAGAGCGCAATCTGGAGATAAAAAAATATGTTTTGAGAACATAGAAAAATTATTAAAATTAGTACAAGAAAACCAGATTAAAATTTTAATGGGAGACTTAAATATCAACCTATTAACAGATAATGCAGTTAAACATACAGTAATGGGAATACTAGATAGGCATAACTTAAAAATAGGTATAAAAGAACCCACTAGAATTACAAAGCAATCTAGAACATGCAAAAACAATGTTTTCATCAATTTAGAAGAAACTAAATGGAAATCAGCCATAACAAAAGCAGGAATAGGAGACCACTTTGGACAGGTAATAACAGTAAACATAAAGTGGTCATACCAAATATATTTGAGCATAAAAGGTCAATAAATAATGAAAATTTAAAAAAGTTAAGTGTATTACAGCAACAAAATTGGAAAGAAGTTTATGAAGGGGAAACTGTAAATGAAAAGTATAATCGCTTTGTAAACATTTTGCAAAAGGCAATGAATAGTACAATACCTGTAAAAAAATTCAAAGTAAAAAAGGACAAAGGGGTCATAAGTATGGAGTGGATAACAAAGGGGATAAAGATATCATGGAAGCGGGTAAAGTTTTGAAACTCGATAAAACATCCAAACATGAATGACCGATCATTAGAATGTATAAAGAATTATAATGCTAGTTTTAGAAAGGTAATAGAAAATGCAAAAATGAAATATAATAGTGAACTTATATAGAAAACAGATAATATAATAAAAGCAACTGGAACATTGTTAATAAAATTCGTAAACAATGCAATAACAAAGGCATAGAAAATATGTTGATAAAAAATAACAGCAAAGAAATAAAAGATCCATATGAAATTTGCAGTATTTTCAATGATCACTATCTAAATATAGCAACATTATTAAACCTGAACAAACAGACATCAAACAAAAACATTAGTTTTACAAAACAAACAGGTAGGGTAAATAGCATGGCAGTTCTAGAAGTGACGGAAGAAATGCAATAAATAAATAAGCTAAAACCTAAGAATCTTATGTCTCAAATGAACAATTAAAACAGATTAAATATGAAATTGTTGAAGTTTTAACACATTATAAACGCCACTTATGCAAGGAATTTTTCCAGACTCACTGAAAAAAGTTATAGTCAGACCAATATTTAAGCAGAAGGGAAATAAGAAAGACGTAGAAAACTATAGGCCAATTACCCTGTGTTCCGCCTTCTCAAAGCTGATGGAAGGATTATATTTAAACAATTGGAAAGCTATGTAAAAAAATTAAATATTATATCGAAATGGCAGTATGGCTTCCAAAAGCAGAACTCTACAATAAAAGCAATACAGGCGGCTAATAATATTATATTAACAGCTCTGAATAACCAGGAATCCGTAATTGCAATTTTTATAGATCCATCAAAAGCGTTTGACTGCATGAACATAAAAACACTAATTAACAAACTAGAAATATATGGCATTAGAGGCCTGCCGCAAAAGTGGTTATTGACATATTTAGAAAACCGAACACAGTGTGTGGAAATAAATCATCTAAATGCAAATGGTATAGTGCAAAAAATAAATTCCGATTTCAAAACTGTACACCAAGGAGTTCCGCAAGGCTCAAAACTAGGACCCTTTTTATTCTTGTTATATATAAATGAAATATTTGAAGTGATAGAAACAAAAGAGGCATAGCAGTTGGGTATCCTGATGATATGACAGTCATAATTAGGGGTCAAACAGTTAAAGATGTAGAAAATAGGGCAAACTCAGTTTTGGAAATCATAAAGCAATACTACTCTAACCTAGACATGGTAATAAATATAAAAAAGACAGCCTGTATTATTTTTGATATAAGAAACCACAACTCAGATAATATCAAAGTAACCATAAAGGGGGAAATGAAATGAAATGGGGTAGTGTTTAATGCCCGCTTTTACTACATACGGCACCTCAGGCGGTAACACTGATGATGCATGAGATGAAGATGGAGCATCGGTCGAATGAGATGGCGGGGGAAATCGGAGGTCCCGGAGAAAACCTGCACCAACGCCGTGTTGTCCACCACAAATCTCACTTTGCGGTCACCTGGGATCGAACCTGGGCCGCCTTGGTGAGAGCCAAGCGGTCTAACCACTGAGCCACGGCGTGGCCATAGAGGGGGAAAGTATATGCGAAATAAATTCCACAAATTTTCTTGGAATAATTGATAAAAATCTAAACTGGAAATCCCATGTAGTACACATTACTAAAAAAGTAAATAAGGGCATCTTTATAATGAGACAAATCAGGAATACAATGGACAGAAGAAAATGAAGCAGGTTTATTACGCACATATATTCTTGCATATAAGTTATGGCATTACACTATGGGGAAATATTACACAAAGAGAAATGGAAAAAGTGCCGAAACTACAGAAGAAATACTAGTTGAAGTATATGCCGGGCTTGTAGGCCGTGGTCTACTGGGCTCTTTCTTCTTCTTCTTCCCAGACGTTTCGTCTGCGACTGCGACAGACATCATCAGTGGCAGTGGCAGATGATGTCTGCCGTAGTCGTAGACGAAACGTCTGGGAAGAAAAAGAAGAAAGAGCCCAGTAGACCACGGCCTACAAGCCCGGAATATACTTCAACTAGTATTGACACCGGCCGTGAAAGCCTTAGAACCTACAGAAGAAAGCCGTTAGAATAATAGCAAATGTAAATAATAGACAGACCTGTAGAAACCTGTTTAAAGAACTAAAGATTTTAACAGTTCCATGCATATATATCTATGAAAGCATAAAAACCATTGTACATAACAGATACCAAAGGAATTGCAATATACACACAGATTGAGAAATAATGAGGACTATTACAGAAAAGCACTAAGGGGAACACTGAATAACCGAGCAGTAGAAATGGTAGGAAGGGAGTTATTTAGTAAGTTACCAAATGAAATAAAAAACATAAACTAAGTAAAAGAAATGATGAAAACCATAAAAAAGTACTTAACTGAAAAGGCATTTCATAGTGTAGAGGAATTTAAATATGGAATATGTAACTAAGATTAATTGTATATAATGTAAATAGTTTATATTATGACGTGTCCGTTAAATTGTAATTAAAAGGATGAAAATAAATAGAATTTAATTGAATTGAACACCATTGGGTGAGGCTCTTGGTAAACACAAAATTAATATACAAAAGCTCCAGTGCACCTTATATATATTTTCCCACCCTCCCTCAAGACCCTAAATCTCTGCTCCATAGAGCATTTTTGCCCCAGTCTACTGAACCCATACACTCTTTCCAAACCATTTTATTTGCATCCCTGGTATTTTATCCAGACATGCTTTAATAGCTCTCATTGCCAGTTTTCCTTTAGTCAACACCATATTTTTTTGCTTACCCCATCTACCATACTAAGGTAGCTACAAAATAGGAATGAACATAAGGCGGGGCTAGTCGTGGCTGGTATAACGCTGAGTAGCCAATGAGGTGTGTGCGATGTTGTATAGTTCAACATGCAGAACGGCTCGCTTTGCTAAAATCTACAATTAATTTCTTTGTGCACTCAAAAGATACTAATTATAGAATTATTTTGCTTTTCCCAGGATGCAGAGCTATTGTTTCTGAGGGTGACTGTCCAAACCCCATGTTTATAGGACATCTAGTTTCGGAGATATGGACAGATAAGACGCCTGACTTGAAAGAAAAGAATTATTAACTGTTAAGAGTGCAGACTTGCTTTTCAAAGTTGATACATATGCTGCTTAGCAAGCCTAGTAGTGGTGTGTCTAGTACTGACTGTGAGATTTTATATAAGCAGACTAGAAATATTATTTTTCATGGCTATTCCTTTTTTAAGCAGTTGTCAATTAAATACATTTTCGAAAGTACAAATTTGCACAAGCTTGTCACGCGAGTGCTCTTTCTGTGACGAACCTTGTTAAAGAAGTCAAACAGTTCACCAAATTAGAAGTTCCCATATTTAGGTCTCCTTGGAAATATCGAGCAGCTAAAAGTGTGCTACCAAATTAGACGCAAAAAGGTGCAATTCAAAATATAAAACCCGTAAGAGAAACTGAAATTAATAAACAATTAAACAACATTAAGCTACATTTTAAAAGACAGCAGAAATTTGATGAAGAAGATAAACTAAAAGACAAGGATAATAAGAACATTGGAGACAAAACTGACATACAAAAACTACCAAGAAAATCTGCAGTGGCCCTATTTAGAATGGAAACTGGCCATGATTGTCTTGCAGAACACCTTTATAAAATACACTGCATACCTACACTCAAATGTACTATCTGTAAAGAAGATGTCATCATGAACAAACACCATTTGGATAAATGTAATGGTCTCAAAAGTGGGAACATACAGGCTTTATATTGGGAAGCTAGGGAGAAAATGATGCAAATCAACTAATCCCCAGTGCCATTAGTCAACAACAACAACAAATTAGATGATTTTCAAAAGTGTGTTTTACGTAGAACAAATTATGATTTACATAACAGTGGTGAATATCCAACTGCCAAAAGGCTGACCAATTTAATGAGGGAGAAAATAAAATATACAGGTCTGTATCTTCTAAGTAAAATACTCTGAAATCTCTTGGGTTCAAGTATAGGAGAACCAATGATGGTCACAAGTTTCAGTTTGATAGAAGCGAAATTGTTGCTTCAAGATAAAAATTTCTGCGCAGAATGCACAACATTAGAAGTATAGGTGATCCATGGTGTAAAAATGCTTAATAAATGTACATTTGTATCTTCCGTACTTATTAAGTATTTTAATGAAACAAAAATTGGTAAAGTGCATTACAGGCAGTATAAAATAACGGCATGATTAAAGTATGGACTATACACAAATCGTTGAAATGTCACTTGTTTCACTGTAGCAAACTCCATTCTTTTGTCAAACACATCCAATTTGTGTCATTTTGTTTTGCATGCGTATAAACAATGACTGCACAAGTGAATTATTCTCTGATTCACAGTTTTAAGGTTCAGATTACATATGTTTTCACACACATGCTGAAATATTAAGTAAACTACTCTGTCAGCGTCTGTATGTACCAGTATGTACATCTCAGATCACTTGCTATGCAGGTTCGGTGAGACAAAGACAAATATATCTTCTATCTCTGTCGCCCACTTGCTATGGATCTGGCAACGCCAAGAAAGTATGCTAAGCTGTTCCCATGTTCATTCTTATTTTGTAGCTACTCTATTTAATCTTACTCCTAGATAATCAAACTTCCTGACCACCTCAATTTATTTTTCTTGCCATCTCCATTTTTCATCCTTTCTTAACTTGTTGCCCTTTCTAAATAGCAGTATTTCTGTTTTATTTATATTTATTCCAAGACTCCACTTTTTATAAAAGTTATCTATTGCTCCAGTTACTTTGTTTAACCCAACATTAGTTGTTGATCCTGCAACCAGATCATCAGTAAATAATAAACCTCCTTAAATTAAATTTAAAGGGAGTCGATTAATGACACTAAACAACACTTACTTTTAAATTTTTCCGGGACATGTTTCAGAGACTTTGCCTCTAACCTCAGCCGGCCATTGACCACTTAAAAGTAAGTGTTCTTTAGTGTCATTGACTCCCTTTAAATTTAATTTATCATAACAACACTGTTTTCAACACTTCCAAGAAAGGAATTGCAATAAACCTCCTTGTTGAAAATTATTGGGAGATGTCCATTTTCAACTCAGTTGCCTCTAAGATATCATCAATAAACAAGTTAAATAATCGAGATTTAACTGTATTGGAACACCACAGTGAAGCGAAAAATTATTAATAAGTTAAATAATATTGGGCTTAACTTACATCCTTGCCTTAATCCTATACTATTCGCAATCTCCTTTGTTAATACATTGACAATAATAATGATAATGATAAATGATAGGATAAAAAGTACCTAGGTTGGACAAAATTTAACTCCTGGACATGGGTTACAGCATCTATTAAGATCATTAGGATCTATAAATTACAGAGTTCAGGAATATAGGCTACAATGCAATTGTATTCTTCAGAATAGGAGTATACTGCTGTCTTGAATGTGAAAACTACTATGGTGGTGAGAATAGCTTCGTACAAAACTGTCTCATAGCCTTCTTTTTGAAACAGTTTTATCCAACACAGCTCGTGACCTTCCTTAGAGTTGTGTCAATTTTAATTTCTTCAGTAATGCTTGGCAAGTTCTAGTCATATGACAGCCACACATTCCCTAGTGATGAGTTTTCTTTCTGATGAAAGGGATAATTTAGTTTTTGCGTTTTACAATTTGCCAATTAATATATAATTGATTATATATATTTAATATTACATTTCACAATTTGTGCCAGGTAGTCTTGTGACCACTTTGTAATATTCAACAGTTTGGTAATGAACTTCGAACTTTTTCCCTAGCATAACTGCACTCAGCAAACAAAAGATTAATTTCCTGATAGTGGTCTCATATCTGTTTTTGTTTCTCATAAATTATTGAAATAAACGCAATAAATTGAAAAATTGAATCTTGCACAGTATTCTCTGAAATAAATTCCTCACTGAGAGGGAAAATTTGTAGTAGCATCTTCTGAAGTTTATTCCATCACTATAGTAACCCCTCAGCGATTACTTATATATCAATTTTTTGTCTCTAACTGTATGTCTCTTGTTTTTCACTTATATTCACAATCACTTTTATATTATTACTGCACCAACATTTAACATTTTTCAAATTTTAAACAATGTTTCAAAATTATTAAACAACTTTTGTTTCAATTCTCTAGATCAGTGTTTCTCAAACTCTTCTGCATCAAGGACCCCCTTATCATCTCAACTTGTTCGTGGACCCCCATAGTTTGGCAACTCAATTTATATAAACGAGTCGACTTTTGGTTGAATGTTATAATTGGAATTTAAATAATTACTGTATGTTTAATTTTAGATATTTTCTTGTATATTTAGTTTTAAATTTAATTAATAATAAATTAAAAAAATTGAAGTTAAACTAAATAAAATAATCTTGTGTATAAAATGAATTTAAAATAAAAACATTTTTCAATTGTCTTTATTAAAATTATTATTTTTTTTTTTTTTTTTCCACTTTGAAGTAAATTGTATACAAGTTTGCCCAACTAGATTGTTATTTAACTTTAGCTTTACATCAGTAAAAATTTGAAATACCACCCTCTTTGGATTAACCAAGGATTAATAACATTACACACATGTCATAAAAATGAATTTAATTTCCATGTAAAGGAACTATTTTTATACATATAAAAAGTTATTTGTAATGTTCTGAATCCACCATTTCACCATTTCTACAAAGTTAGTATAAGGTTACTAAAAAAAATCAATTTATGTGGCAAAAGCTTGAAACTTTGTTCTTTGGAATGTATTAATGTGAACAATGCAACTGTTTCTTTTAAATTGAATAAGCTCAGTTTAAGCTGGACTTGATGTTGGTGATTTTTACTCTTAAGTCCGTTGGCAAGTACATGGGCAAGTCTTTCTCTTCAATGGCTTGACGTTACACAACACTGAAAATGTTTGCCCAAGCATATAGATGGTTGGAAAGGGCATAATATATGTCCTTTGGTAGCAAGTTCAACAACCTTCCGTTGCTGCTATTATCGCTCCCAACTGTTACGTTGATTGCACCTCTCAGCTGTGTGACATCGTTACGACATAGATATATAAAAAATGTTAAGTAATAAAAATGTAATTCGGCACCAAGCAGACAAGTGACTCAGTAAATACAATTCTACGTTTTCTATAGTTTTAATTCAACGTTATAACTTGACTTAAAGGACCCCATTGCGGACCTCCTGACATCCCCTCGTGGACCCCTGGGCGTCGCGGACTACACTTTGAGAAGCACTGCTCTAGATCATTCAATGGCTTGATCCTGAGAATTCAGTGCTGAAGTAGTTCAGCCTTCTTCAGTTAGAAATATGTTCCAATGTGTAAGGACTATGATACAATGAAGCACAAAATTAATATAATTTTGAGTCGAACTGTTACTCAATGCTCCATTTATTGCTAGTATTTACCTAGAACGCGTTTCGTTAGGACCTTCCTAACATCATCAGCTGTTGTAGTTGTCTGTTCAGATGTAATCACAGTAAAATCAGTAGAACTATTGTTTATCTTTCATTTCTGTGGCATGTTTTGCATAAAACCACAGATCCAACCAGACGGATAACTACTGATGATGGGGACAAACTGTTCTCCGAAACATGTCCAAGTAAGGATATTTTGAGTGATGTTTGTGTTTGAAATGCTGACTCATTACTTTCAAATGATAAATACATTACTGTTTCTAACCTTCTGCTTCATAATAATAAAAAAGAAAGCATGTTTATTGGCGTGATACAATAATGGAACACAGGGGTTTTACAGTCTTACACTTTCCTCATTAGCACTATGACCCTAACCCTATAGAGTTATCTGGAATTTAATTAAAAGATTGCAGCAAAGAGGTATCCTCAATTAAATTTAAAGGGAGTCGATTAATGACACTAAACACTTTTAAATTTTCCCGGAACATGTGTCACAGACTTTGCCTCCATCGTCAACAGGATATCAACTGGTTCTCAGTGGTGTAGCTGGCGATATTTTGTCATAGGTCTCCTCTGGTGGCAGTTCGAGGAACTTGCTGAACAAATCTTCCTGGGGTATGTCGAAATTGAATACTTTGTTCCTATTTTTTGAAATGAAGATTTGTTCTCATGTGGATAGTTCTTGTTTTCCTGATGTATGTTTTAGTAGTTTTGGTTCTGGATTCATGTTGTGGTTTTTTTCCCAAAAATGTGTGGCAACTGCTGATTTTTCTAATTGTTTATATTTTATGTTCCTAAAGTGTTCCTTTGCTCTTGTTTCTAAATTTCTTTTCGGTTTTCCAATATAAATTTGACTACAGTCGCAACATTCAATTTGATATATACCAGATTTTGTTGTTGGATGGAATGGCATCTTTGATGTTTGAGCAAATAAGGTTTTTTAAGGAGTAATGGTTGACTGGTGCTAGTTGAATGTTTTGTGTTTTGAAGACTTTTTTTAATTTATCAAAGGCCCATGGATAGTAAGTGAATTTTTTGAAAATCATATTAGTTTCTGTAGCTGAGAGGGTTGTGGTTTCCTTTATTAGCTTCTTCTTTTTTGCTAAGTTCACTTTTTTGTCTACTAATGATTTGGGAAAGTCATTTTTTTGTGCTATTTCAATAATTTTGTTGTATTCTGTTTTGTATTCTTCTGCTGTGAGAGGGATGTTGACCAGTCTGTGTGTTAAACTACTGAAGATTGCCTGTTTGTGGGATCTTGGGTTGTAGCCATTAGCTTTTATGTAGTTGTCTGTCTGTGTTGGTTTTCTGTAAATGCCAAAGTTTATTCTGCTTTTATTTCTCATTATTTTTAGATCCAAAAATGGTAAATACTCGTCTTTTTCTATTTCTACAGTGAACTTGATGCTTTTTTCTTGGATATTTAAAAGTTTTAGTGCATCACTGATGTGTTTTTTTTGGTACTATTGCAAAGATGTCATCTACATATCGTTACCAGAGTTTGAACATCCAAGGGAAACCTTTGGTGATCCTTATTTCTAATGCACTCATGTACAGATCGGCCAGGAAGGGTGATAGAGGGTTGCCCATTGCTAAACCTGAAGTTTGGTGGAATTGGCAGACCACTAATGGCTACAACCGAAGATCCCACAAACAGGCAATCTTCAATAGTTTAACACACAGACTGGTCAACATCCCTCTCACAGCAGAATACAAAATAGAATACAACAAAATTATTGAAATAGCACAAAAAAATGACTTTCCCAAATCATTAGTAGACAAAAAAGTGAACTTAGCAAAAAAGAAGAGGCTAATAAAGGAAACCACAACCCTCTCAGCTACAGAAACTAATATGATTTTAAAAAATTTCACTTACCATCCATGGGCCTTTGATAAATTAAAAAAAGTCTTCAAAAAACAAAACATTCCACTAGCACCAGTCAACCATTACTCCTTAAAAAACCTAATTTGCTCAAACATCAAAGATGCCATTCCATCCAACAAAAAATCTGGTATATATCTAATTGAATGTTGTGATTGTAGTCAAATTTATATTGGAAAACCCAAAAGAAATTTAGAAACAAGAGCAAAGGAACACTTTAGGAACATAAAATATAAGCAGTTAGAAAAATCAGCAGTTGCCACACATTTTTGGGAAAAAGCCACAACATAAATCCAGAACCAAAACTACTAAAACATACATCAGGAAAACAAGAACTGTCCACATGGGAACAGATCTTGATATCAAAAAATAGGAAAAAAGTATTCATTTTCGACATCCCCCAGGAAGATTTGTTCAGCAAGTTCCTCGAACCACCACCAGAGGAGACTTATGACAAAATATCGCCAGGTATACCACTGAGAACCAGTTGATATCCGGTTGACGATGGAAGCAATGTCTCTGAAACATGTTCCGGGAATATTTAAAAGTAAGTGTTATTTAGTGTCATTAATCGACTCCCTTTAAATTTAATTTATTACAACACTGTTTTCAACACTTCCAAGAAAGGAATTGTATCCTCAATTACTTTGAGAAATCTGAAAGCTATGACTAGCTGCATGGCTCAAATTACACAAACTGATTGGATAGAAGCATGCAGACACGTGAAAAGAATTGAGCAAGATTTTAAGCGCCGAGATGGTTTAATGGAGGAAACAGTTGAAGTAATAATTATAAATGTGGGTCTAGAGAGCAGCGATGATGATGAAGACTGCAATTGTTATGAATGTTATTTCGAGAATATGGATATTGAAGCAAAAGGATGCAGTGACACTGATAAAGCTGATGAAGGAAACAGTGACACGGATACAGCAGATGAAGGACCTGAAACAAACATTCCCGGATGTGCTGCTTCCGAAAACTAACGTGAAGACCAGCAGCTGAGTACTATTTTAATTGTGCGACTGTACATTCCCAATATCACCCTCCCCCTGGATTTCCCTCGCTCCTGGCGGTTTCCTAGGCTTCATGTAGGAATTAAAACTGTGGCGCCCTCCTTCAAGTGCACTCCTATTGTGGCTGACTCGTAGAAAATAGGAAGATGAATGCACAAAGGGTGAACGTGTTGTAGTGAGAACCAAAAATGTTGAATACTGCTAGAAATGAATTATCTCAAAAGCCAAAAATACAAATATTACATAGTATTATTTGAAAAAGTAAGTTGTGAGGTGGAATACATTTTAAATGACAAACTTGTGGACAAAGAAGGGGAAAAAGGAGAGGTTGTGACTGACCCAGTTGTTGACTTGGGGTATAATATTCAATTTTGATCAATCACAAAACAATAAGATTAATAAAAATTAAAACATGACTTAGTGGATCATTTCATTTGTGAGTTCAGGTAGAAAAGAAATTTATGTGATAAATCTGGAAAGGGACAAATCTAAGTACAAAACTTGAATAGACAGCTATGTGATATGAAGATCTTGTTGGGGAAATGTCATAACTATGACTACACTGTTCTATATTTTAAAACTTATTTTTCTTTTTAGTGTGAAAGGTGATCCGAAACATTTTGTGCTGAATTCAAAAATAATCTCCATTTTCTCCTATCACATCAGGCTTTTAAACTATTCATAAATAACAAAAGTGTATTTAAGTTAATTGATGGAAATTATTTATTTCTTCACACTAGCCATATACGGTCTAAGGTATTGGATTGATATTGATACCTTAGCTTGTATATGGCTAGTGTGAAGAAATGAATAATTTCCATCAATTAACTTACATAGGAATTAAATGATGAAGCCTGGGACTCAGGTACTTACGCAGTAAGTCGCCACAAACAGTGTATCTCATATGCGAGAGCCCCTAGTGGTGTACCGGGGAAATATATGAGTCATTTGGAGAATTTATTGTCAGGACGGCAAATTGACCATGGTAGCTCAATGGGTTAGAGCAACTTGACGGAAATCAGTAGATCTGTAGTTCAAATCCTGGCCGTGGCATTGAGTTTTTCAGGGAGACTCTCAACAGAAGTGAAATTTAAGCTTTGTGAAGCATAATAAAAATTACTATCAATAAGAATTAATAATTATACACACTTCATAACCTTAGCTCAATATTGCACTTATAATTTTCTCCTCTTTGACTTTCTTGCATCTTGTTCAGAGCTGTCCCTTTTTAACATCCAACGCTAGTCCATCGTGAATGAATACTCTACTTCCATTGATACCTTTTTTCCTTAGTTTTTATATGCTGGTGAAATCTTTCATCCTGTTCCTCACTAAAATCTCCTAAACTATCAGAGAAATAATTTAGATGGGAATGAATAAAATGTACTTTTTTGTTGCAACCCAGCTGTTTTAAACCTTGTAACATCACTTTCACTGTGTTAACAAAAGTTTGGCTTTTTTTTTTTTTATTTCCAAGGAAATTAGAAACAGCATTTCTGAAAGCATTCCATACATCGTTCACTTCTTGACTCATAGTATTCTCAAACTGTCTGTTCATCAGTTTTCGAATTTGTGGGCCAGCGAATACACCAGCCGTAATTTTTTCATAGGATAATGAAGGAAATGTGACACAAAGGTAATAAAAGCACTCTCTTTATCTAGAGTTTCCACAAATTGCTTTATTGAACCTAATTTTACATGGTGAGGTGGCTATAATACTTTTGAGGGGTCAATAAGAAGTTCACTTTTTATTTTTTTATCTTGTGAACTTAGTCCTACATTAACTCTGTTCCCTTTCCCAGTGTTCTGATGTAGCTCTCCTATCCTATTCACATAAGAAACGAGCCCGTCTCGGTAGCGTAGATGGTAGTATGTCTACCTCACGTTTAAGAGGTCCTGAGTTTGAATCTCTGTCAGAGTTACCTGGATAAGGTTTTTCTGGGGTTTTCCCTTATCCTTCAAGGCACATGTCGGGTAACTGTGAGCTCCATGGACCTGGGACTCATTTGAGCATCATTTCACCTAATTTATTCACCGTCAGATATGACTTAACGTTGGTGGATGTAAATTAAAAAAAAAAAAACATAAGAAATGAGGATATTTTGTGAAACCAGCCAGCTGACCAAGTAATAGCCCAATAATCTTTAATTCTCCACACAGTAGCCATAGATGTTTTTGTACATAGTTTTTTGTAACAGAAACTTAACATTTTCATACGTTTCTTTTAAAACAAACCAGTGGGCTACAGAAATGGAAGGTTGAATGTGTCCTTTATGAAGCAAAACACCTTTAAGACTTTTTGAGAAGAATCTTTAAAGAACCTCCACTCTTTGGACTTATTAATTTTAAGGGGAAGACACATATTTGTACATCTCCTAGGGTAGATGTAGTTAGCAGATTTTAATAATTAAAAAAAAAAGAAAAAAAAATATAAGCATAATAATACTTATATTTCAATTAATTATTTTCGGACTGTTTTGCCGTGGCCTTTGGGCGTAAAAACGTCCAAACGTTTCGTCCACAACTGCGGTAGACATCTTCAGTGGTGCAGTCGAAGTATCCTCGGAGACAGTTTCGCTTGTTTATGAAGTTTTTGTCGCCAGCAGGGGTCTATCCCATCTCCGTGGTTGTTTTCCCATGGTCCAGCGCGGATTCCGACATGTGTTCTGTCGAAATTTCAGGCACGAAGGTTTGTGACGTTAGCTCGTGAAGGGACAACGATTAAACTCCTTAGCCATTTTTATATAAAACGGGAGGTTGAGAGGATCTGTGCCTTGGTAAGGAACGTGACACAATTTAGTTACGTTACGTTGTTTATCGAAATGAACCATGCACCCAGTCAATGTAATTGTTCAAATTCAATTTTTTTTTAATCGTATCTACTCCGGATAGCTCCACATAAATCGCTCTAGTTTGGATCCGTTAAACCAGGAAATAACTACGTGCCTCAGATCAACGTGTGCGTGAAGCAACTCGAATGTAGAATGGTAAAGAATACACCTTGCGTAAGGTGGTTAAACCTTCAAGGGCACCACGTAAACAGAATTTGGCTAAATTAGCGTCCTCCAACGTAAATCAAATCGTGAATGAAATGGGTGAAATGATGCTTAAATGAGCCTAGGGTTCATAGTTTAGAATTACCGACATTCATCTTTCAGGATAAGACAAACCCCCGGAAAAATACATATCCAGATAACTCACCTTGACCAGATTTTAACTCGGGACCTCTTGAATGTGATGCAGACACGCTACCGCCACGCTACATGGACGGCCACAATGTGAACAGAATATTTTTCTGTGCTTACTGACTTACCACCATATGTCACTGTTTTAAACACTAGAGGTTCGTACGTACTAAAGGCTTGTGTAATAATTCTGCTGTTTGTGAACATTGTGACCAACCACCCATGAGGAGAGCATGTATTCGAGATCCTGCTAAGTGAACTGCTGTGGGAGGTTCCATCTAGCTCGTGAAAGTGGTCGAAGTTTGTGGTCGAAATGTGGAGTTGCAGGAGCTTTGACATAAAGCGACAAAAATTTACCTTAAGCTTTACTTTCACCAAAAACTCGTTAGTTCAATGCCAACGTACAGTCAGTCTTTGTTTTACACAAATGTAACGTCCCTATAGTGCTCCTTTACGTCTCTGTAGCACTTTAGGCTGCTATAATCTTTCTGAACTATACCAGGTCCACTTCTAACTTAGCTACGCACTAATTCTAACGCAACTCCGATATTCACACGTAAACTGCTTCAGTTTTGGTTCCAAAGTTTGGTGATCCTTCAGCCGGAGCCGTACTTATTGACCCGTAAACTGCTTCCTGCCCAGTCCACGACCTTGCCGACCCCTTATCGTGAATCTTGGAACGTACTAGACTGCTTTCGCTGCACCACTGTTTCCAATTTCGTTAGGACTGACTGCATCTCGACCGTGCATTGGCTTTTATATCCCTGCCGAGTACGGTAGAACTTTCTGGAAAATGAAGTTTTCTCGAAACATTCCGGAAAGGTTTTTCACTTTGTAACACAGTTCCATTCCAGCCTCATGACGTCAGCTCGTGATTGGCTTTGAAGGCATGCCACTACCCTTGTGCCAACCAATCAGCAATGAGACGATTCTCCTACTCCCTCTTCCTCGCGATGGTGGCTAAGTTACCCAACTCGACTCCTTCCCTCCAAAACACAGTAATGTTGACGTAATCTCTCGGCAGGTTACGCGAACCCTGAAGTGACTATTGTTGGGTCGTAATACATGCCCGTTGTGGATGTTTGAACACAAAACATGACTTGCCACCGAGTAACCTTCCATTGTATTGTGCTACACCTGCTCCCGCTGTGGTTGAGGGGTTAGACCACTCGGCTCTCACCAAGGCGGCCCGGGTTCGATCCCAGGCGACTGCTAAATGAGATTTGTGGTGTTCAACGCTGCGCTGGGGCGGGTTTTCTCCAGAATCTGCGGTTTCCCCCGTCATCTCATTTCACCGGTGCTCCATCTTCATCTCATGTATCATCAGTGTCAACGCCTAAGGTGCCGCATGTATTAAAAGCGGGCGTTACACTGCACATCTCGTGCCACACCTGCACCACGAACTACATCTTCAGTAGTGCAGAGACTAGTTCCCTAGCCGACCACAAGTGCTGTTCTGTGAATGGAAATTATTCCAGGGCTGCATTTAAACGAGCAGTTACTTCCCCTCTCTGAAATCCACAGGGTATATTCACACTTTCGCACATCGGAGGACTCGAAAAAAGATGGGGATTTTACAATGATAGGGCCGAAGTCAGCCAAGGTGAAAAATCAAATAAATATGATCCTTTAATCTATCTCGCACCATGAAACTGTTCCAGTGGAATGTTAATGTGTTATTGGCGCTTGCTCCGCACATGAGATTTAGTTTCTCAATGTTGAGTTTCACTTGTTTGCTACAAGAAACTCATTCGCAGCCTAATCATTCTTTACATCTTCGTGATTTTTCGGTATTTAAGAATGAGTTCTATTGGAAGATGTACAGGCGATGTCGTTACTGTCTTAGCGCCTTTCCACAGGGGAGGGATTCCGACTTCTTCAGCTGCCGTGGTACGAACGATGTGGAATCCTAGCACTCATGGTGCTTCTGACAGTACCAGAAGTATGTCGGGACGAACATTCGAGCTCCTCCCTCAGGGAAGTTCGGATGGGGTTGGTCTCGACGGGGCCACCCAGACGGGGTTGAGAGACGCCTATAACGTTGCCCATTACTAGCATGGATAGCTAGTAACATGGTGTACTAGATCACTGGCGGCACCACTGAGGTTTTCGTTAATCTTCCCGTATGGGTTGACGCGCTTAAGTAGTGTATCCACTTCCACCAGAAAGAGGGGGTCTTTTAGACTCAAGGTATTACCCACACGGAGTTTGCTGCGGCAGCTCCTTGCGTTTTAGAGGGGGAGTTTCCATTCTCAGATAGACCTCGCACAACTGTTTTGTCTTGGCGCAGAACACTTCTCTCGCCAGCATACCATTAAACACGCTGCTGCAAGCAGTAGGAATACATGTACAGCTGGAGGGCATTTGTTTTTCTATTTGCAGTATGTGTCTGCCATCGCTGTGTCCTACATCTTCGGGTTCTTTTAACACGGATTCTTCCATTGCTGCTTGAGTACCAAACACAGTTGTTGGTTCTGCACTGGTAACGTTCGTAGGTGTCTTGGAGCAAACGCGTGCGGTATACCGGGCTTTTTAAGAAACTGAAAGTGTGTTTGCTAAATACTGGTGGCAGGTACTTATTATCTGCCTATGGGACAGACACACACACACACACACACACACACACACACACACACACACACACACACACACAGCTTTATACGTTTCCTTCTGCACTCCTTCATTAGTGATACTTCTTGATTGGTAAGTGCTTTCCAACCCATTTGGCAGTGATAATTATTACAATTCAGTTATAGGGCACCATCTTGTACCTTCACGGTATCGCCCCTGGATTATTTCCAAAGTTGACTCGAAGAAATTTTGTTCCCTCATATATCTCGCCGATAGTTACGCCACCATCAATGAAATGTTGGAGCACTTACTTGTCCTGTCTGGCTCGAAGTAATCTCCGGCAATCCTCAAAGTTCTGATCTAAGTGGCGTTTCTATAGCTTGCTGGTCTGAGGAAGGCGTTTGACCATTAAAACAGGCAGAATTGCACTGCGTGTGTATCACTTACGTCCTACAGAGGTGAATTTAGTTGCATTTAAACGTTCTCTTGCTAGGACACGTTATAGACTAGGCAGTGCAAAAGGCAGATATTGAGAATCACCCTTTCCCGTCGCTGTTGTTTGTGACAGGCGTTGACTATTGTTCGGCGTATGCACACTGGGGTCTAGAAGCTAAGTAGTAATTCGAAAGAGAACTGCAAAGGAAAATGCTGAGCGAGCGCCATTAAACGTTATCACTTACTGGTGGTCTCGTATAGGTAAGCGGGTTCACGCTTCAAAGGTCAACAAATCAGAGCAATAATCCAATACCAGAATATCAGGCTCAATGCTGTCTCATTTGTTATTGTGTTGTGAACAGAAGGTAGTTGCTTCGAAAAGTATATACATGACAGCGCCAACATGCCATGAAACGTTAACTGGACCCTGTTTTGAAGGGTATAATTATTGGACGTCTAAGGCAGGCCAGAGACGGACCACAGTCTTTCGGGCTCTAAATATGCCATAAAGTCATTTCCAGGCTTTGGCGACGGCTCCAAGAAATAGGAGGTGTTTGTGAGATCCCTGTACGTGGCCGCCTACGGACCACAACGCCGCAACGGGATCGATATTTGACCATAACAGCACGCTACATTGGAGGATGTCCGCAAGACAACTGCTTTCCAAGCTTGCAGCCGCCTTAGGCGTTCGAGTTTCGAGGCAAACTGTATACCGTAGACTCAGGGCAGTCAGCCTTTATGCCAGACGTTCAGCAGTGTATGCCCCACTCACTCGAATACGCATAGGGTCCTGTTTACAATTGAGTCAGCAAGTTGAACATTGGACCTTGAATGACTGGAGGAATGTACTGTTTACAGACGAATCCAGATTCACATTCTCGTCGGCGATACGGCAATTTGGTGGTGGTAACATACTCACGTGGACAGAATTTATGTTCAATGGACTAACAGGTCTGCATATCTTCGATGTTGGCATTGTGAATGCCCAGAGGTACAGAGGCAAGACACTGCAACCACATGTGGGCCTTTTCAGAGGTGCAATTGGTCCACACTTGATCTTAATGGACGATAATGCACCTCCGCATAGTGCCCCCCTGATGGACGACTATCTTGAGGGGAAGATTTCCAGTGCGTGGACTGGCCAGCGCTGTTCCCATATATGAACCCTATAGAGTTTGCCTGGGATGCATAAGAGGACAAGTTGCAGCCGGCCAGCCTCCGCTGAGGACACTTCCAGACCTCCGTCATGCTCTGCGTGAGGAATGGGAGCTGCGGCCTGCAGAGTTCTTGAACCACGTTACAGAGAGAATGCCACGGTGCTGCGAGGTCTGTGTGGCTATTGAGGTCACCACACCCCATATATTAACCACTCAGTACTATCATTGCCATTGCGGAAGTAATCGTCATTTTGCGCTTACGTAAAAAGGTGCCCCGAAGTCAAATTATGTACTATTTCTCACTGTTGTATTTCAGATCATGTGCAATGCATTAGTAAGAACATATTGCATTATACTTAAATTTTGTACATTGTGATGGTTCGGTTGTAAGATACTGCATTATGCTTAACTTTTGGACACTAGTGTATATACGGCAGATGACGCCAGATTGTTGCCGGTCTTGCAGTAAATGTCTCTACTCAAACCAAGTGAACAAGATACAGCAGAGGCCCTTGTCAACTCGTTCTCTGCTACTAGCCAAATGCTAGTAGCAGCGAAGGAGTTAGTAGATCCTCTCTACCAATCAAGGAGTCTGCGGAGTGGATAGTTGATTCTAATACTGTCTTTATGAGTCGTACAACATATCGTTTTCGTTGCCGAACTAGCGCATTCTTTGACTATAGCGAAGGATTCTCCTGGTCCCAGTGTCATCCACTGACAAAAGCTGCTTTACTTCCATCTGAGACGGTGTCTATCCTGGCTATCCTGGTGGGGATGTACAACTGCATCTGACGTGAGCATCTGTTCCTGTTTTCATGACGAAAGTGCATTCTTTTCATTCCTCGGCCTGGAAAGTGCCAGACAATTCCCTCTAGCTACTATGTGACTAGTGTCGTTTGTAGGATCTTCGAACGCATGATTAACTTTCGGTTACTGGGGGCTAGTGCTGAACAAGCTGTTCTGCAATGTTCAGTGTGGCTTCTGTCGCCATAGCACCAGCGTTTATAGTCCGATACACACAGAGGGTGTCTTCTTTGATCAGGAGTAGGCAATTTCGCCGCATTCGTGTCCACATTGGAATCACGATCTCGCAAGAGGGCACCCAGGAGAACGAGGTGCCCCAGGGCACTATACCCAGTGTTGCTCTTTCAGCTGTAGCCTGAACGGCATCACTGGTGTGCGTACGGGAATCCCGATGTCGATGTATATTGATGACTTCGCTATCTATTATTGCTATTGTAGGCTTAAGCACAACAAAAGTAACTGCAGCTGGTCATAACATAACTAGCACACTGTGCGCTCCGCATACTGATCTTTATTTGTATGGCATACCCCTGCCCTTTTCCCTGCACTTTAAGCTCTTTTGGCTTCACCATGACGGTAAACTCAAATGGGAATGTGTTATGATATATTAATTGTCATTCACGTTCCTGCTTCGTGTGATCATACACATCGAGTGTTTAAGGCTTTATCTGGGGCATCTTGGGACAGCGATGGCATCATAATGTATAGGTAGTACCGCGTACTGTTTCGGGGCAAACTAGATTATGGCGCAGCGACCACCTCTAAACTTCCCTTCTTAGATAGTATATCATGGCGGTATCCTCATTGCCACTAGGACTTACGTACTATTGGCGAATGTATACGCTGATTCGTTGTTTTACTGTGTTTTTATTTTGCAAGGCTGACCTATCACTCAGGTCATCCTTCCTTTAAATTTGTATTTTATTGGGATTTTGCTGACCGTTGTATCCCGCCTCGGTTGCGTAGATGGTAGCGTGTCTGTCTCACTTTCAAGAGGTCCCGAGTCCGAATATTGGTGAGGGTGAGTTACCTGGATAAAGTTTTTTTCGGGATTTTCCCTTAAGACGAGTAGCATAATTTTACCCATTTCATTCATCGTCTGATATGACCTAACGTTGGAGGACGTGAATAAAACTGTTGTGTGTGTAATAGTAATACACCACGCCCAAGCGGTATTCGGTTTCTTGAACATCTCATCGCACATGACCTCCGAATACCTCCTCCAGAGTGGTCGTCTCTTAGCCGTTATTCTACTTGGTAAATCTTGCGTTAATTTTTTCCATTAAATATCTCATTGATGTAAATTCTAGAGTTTGGAAAAACTAGATTGAAATTCTATGATGACCATAAATACATTCATTGATAAGAAACTTCAGGGTTTGTCTTTCAGCCAGAAAATATTACTATGTGTGTTTCATTGCAGGGGTCGCCGGCATGTGCTCGAAAACAGCAGTGGCACCTCTTGATAGGATAAAGATTCTTCTTCAGGCTCATAACAAACACTACTACCATTTAGGTAAGTGAGAACATTTATTTAATTTTCTGGCACGTAATACGGATGTTCCCTTCCTTTGTAGGTTCCAGCAGAAATCAGGAAGCAGAGGAATCTGTAACTTAAAGAAAAGCGTTTCTGTATCCACTTGGCTTTATATGGACATAAAATAAAATGTATTTTATTAGTGTAATTTAGAAATATATTCTTGTACGTTCTACTACTAACAGAAACTTACTGCTCACTGAAATACTGAACAGCAGTAAGCTATTCAAATTTGACACACTATAAAAAACATTCTAGCTTAGGTCAGTAGAGATGTTGAAGGGAAAAGACACTCCAACCCTCCCAAGTGCTCACAACACAACGTTTTGAACAAGGCAAGAAAGAAGGAAGAAAAAAATGAGTGCGTAAAAATATAAATGTTCTCGAATGAATTCCTTACATTTGATATAATGCTTGGACGTACACTTCCTGATCTGATGATCTTTGGTCCTTGGAGTATCGCCAGTATCATTCTCCTTGAGAATTCCAATAAAGAGTTGTCAAACGTTGACAACCGCATCATTGACACACAAGCTGAGGTGAAGCCAATATCAGTTCTTATGATTTTCAGTTTGGAGGTCTCCGTAGCTTGTCAAACAGTTACATGGCGGACACACTGTAATAGGATATATTGTACATTTATTCATAAATTATACAAACCAGACTTACTTTTTCTAGATATATGAATATAAGCGAAAGAATCATCAATGTTTACAATGTACACAGTAAATGAGAAGCTAATTCGTTGTGACAATACTGCATTATGTTTGTGCATATGCTCAGTGTACTCAGTGTACCTCTGATTACATGCGCTACAGTCCGTTTCGTCTATGGACATACATATTGTGACTTTGTGGGTTCGTGAAATGAAAAGTCCAATTACACCACTCAAAAATGTTCTTTATTTCCACCGACTTACAGTTTAACACTTGCCAATTACACAGAATTACTTGCTGCACACAGTTACAATTCACCAGTCCGTCCGTTACAATTTCACTGTACTCGCGGTTACGTAAGCTCCGGTACACCTTCACAGTTACATACAGTCTTCCGTTGCACAACCCTTTCGTTCATTAACACGTCACTGACTAACTCTTACACCAAGAACTGCGACTGTCTCCTCACTCACTGACAAAACCAACTCACTGACTGACTAAACCAAAACCAACTCAACTCACTAACTCCGTCTGTCTGTCTGTAACTCTCTTTATATAGGAATATCGCCGGTTTCTCGTGTTTACAGGATTGTTCTAGTAACAGAAAGATCGAGAAACAGGTGTAGAGAAAACCGGCGACACAGTCATGTTTTTTCCCTGACCACAGTCTGTCACCACCACAAGACAAACGAGGAGGAGGTGTGGCTAACCGAACCTCCCCTACCTTCCGCTGCCAGCTGCTTTACAGGGTGCTCCAGCGCCCGCGTTACACTGCTCCCTCCTCAAAGCTGTTCGCCCCGAACAGCCCCATCGTAGCGTGCGAGGTGGTCCAGGTGTACCACCAGCATCTGCTCGGAGTCTCAGCCAGAAGTAGCGCTGCCGTAGTTTGTGAATCATTCGGTTCGCTCCCAGGTGTCCTCCTGAAGTACCGGCGTGCACTTCCTCCAAGACTTCCGGGACCTTGCTCCGGGGAAGTACCAACTGTCCTCTCTGCGCCTTCCCATCGGGTGACTCCCATACCCGGAACAGCACGCCCTCTCTGGTCTTCAACGAGTCCCATTGGGCCCAGTGCGACTTGTAGGTGGCGCTCCTCGGTGCGATGTCCTCCCAGGTCGGTCTCGTCCCTGCGTCCACTTCCCTCAAGAGTGGCCCCAAGTCTGCGTCCGCCAGCTGCTCCCTCCTCAGGCCTGCGCTATCCCAGCCTTCAGCAGGCACTGCCACAACTACTCGGACTGCTGCGGCACGCTCCTCCTCTTCCACTCTTGTGCGCTCGTGGCCGTCCTGGATCTGCGATAGGACACCTCCAATGCAATGGTCGCTGGCGTCGGTGTCCACAATGAAGGCGCCACCCGGTTGTGGGAAACCCAAAATTGAAGCACTGCACAGGGTCCCCTTCGAGTGCTGGAAAGCGTCTTCGGCGTCCTCCGTCCACACATAAGGCCGGTTTTCCTCCGTCAGGCGGGTGAGGGGTTTTGCGATGTTGTCGGCCTTTTCCTCTAAATCATTAAGGCTGTCGTCTACTTGACCCATCCGCTTGCCCAGATTCGTGACGTCATCCCTCACGCCGGCCAACCGTTCCTCAAACTTGGCGGCGAGGACCTCGTTCGCCTCCCTCATCTCCGTTGTCAGTTCGGCCATCTTTGCGGTCATTGTCGTGGCCAAGTTGTTGCTTGCCGTTTCCATCTTCGCTGTTAATTCGGCCTTCATTTCTTCCATCTTCCCGGTGATGTTGTCGTTGGCCGTCTTCATTTGTTTCAACTCTGCGGTGATGTTGTCGTTGGCCGTCTTCATTTGTTTCAACTCGGCGGTGAGGTTGTTATTTGTAGTCTCCAGCTTCGCGGCCAGGCTGTTACTTGCCGCTTCCGTCTTCTCTGTTAATTCGGCCATCATTTCCATCATCTTCTCCAAAAAATTTTCCAATGCCGCGTCCATGGTTGTAATGTTCGGTGATGTTATCTTCCCGCTTCCTGACACCAGTGTGACTTTGTGGGTTCGTGAAATGAAAAGTCCAATTACACCACTCAAAAATGTTCTTTATTTCCACCGACTTACAGTTTAACACTTGCCAATTACACAGAATTACTTGCTGCACACAGTTACAATTCACCAGTCCGTCCGTTACAATTTCACTGTACTCGCGGTTACGTAAGCTCCGGTACACCTTCACAGTTACATACAGTCTTCCGTTGCACAACCCTTTCGTTCATTAACACGTCACTGACTAACTCTTACACCAAGAACTGCGACTGTCTCCTCACTCACTGACAAAACCAACTCACTGACTGACTAAACCAAAACCAACTCAACTCACTAACTCCGTCTGTCTGTCTGTAACTCTCTTTATATAGGAATATCGCCGGTTTCTCGTGTTTACAGGATTGTTCTAGTAACAGAAAGATCGAGAAACAGGTGTAGAGAAAACCGGCGACACAGTCATGTTTTTTCCCTGACCACAGTCTGTCACCACCACAAGACAAACGAGGAGGAGGTGTGGCTAACCGAACCTCCCCTACCTTCCGCTGCCAGCTGCTTTACAGGGTGCTCCAGCGCCCGCGTTACAATATTCTGTTGTCTGACACGGAGTTTCTAATATCCTGAAGTACGTCTTCGTAGCACAGCTTATGTATTCCTTCGCACTGTGGACTCAGATGGCAATATTGTGACGGACTAACCATGGATGGCAATGAATAATTATCACATGGCTAGACTTTACACCAGGATAACTCTTTAGTTAGGATTCACATGCTTTGCGGAGAGGTTGGGGTTTTCTGCAAGGTTCAAGTTCATTACAAATACCAAAACTACAATTTATACAAAGGTTTACTACAATAATGGAAGTTTACATAGGTGGCCGCATGGCCGGTTACCTGCCCTCACAAACTGCGGACACACATGTCCGTTCAGGTCAGCAGCTGCTACAAGAGAGAGGCAAAGAGACTTCCTCTTACAAGCTTCACTATCAAGAGGAGGGAGGGAGAGCTCACTTGACATGACGTAACACACATAAGTCAAAAGATAATCCAACGTATTATCTAAATTAAGCAGTCACTTGTGACATCTCCCCCTCGCTTCCTCGAATATCAATGAATACAAATAGGTACCGATTTTGTAAAGGTTCATTGTGAAAATTCTAAATTTATTTTCAAAAAACCTTTTGAGAAATGTAGAAATTGTGTAAGAAATGCAAGGCCACGTGTAAATTCTTTTTCTCTTACCCGACGCCTCCACCAATATGTGACGGACTAGCCATGGATGGTAATGGATAATTATCACATGGCCAGACCTTACACGAGGATAACTCTTTAGGTAGGATTCACATGCTTTATGGAGAGGTTGGAGTTTTCTGCAAGGTTCAAGTTCATTACAAACACCAAAACTACAGTTTAGACAAACAAAGGTTTACTACAATAATGGAAGATTACATAGGTGGCCGCATGGCCGGTTACCTGCCCTCACAAACTGCGGACACACATGTCCGTTCAGGTCAGCAGCTGCTACAAGAGAGAGGCAAAGAGACCTCCTCTTACAAGCTTCACTATCAACAAGAGGGAGAGGTCACGTGACATGTCACGCGCATAACTACTCAAAAGATACTCCAACGTATTGTATTATTTAAATTAAGCACGCACTTGTGACAATATTTTTCCGATATATTTTTCTAACAACTGCTTGAAGTAGCTTTCCAGAGGGGAATGTTTGCTCCCACCTTCAAGTTGCACAGATCAGAACAAAAACCATTGTGTCTGTTTACATTACAGTTAAATGCTGAAGGCACATTTTCCTCTGTCTTTCTTTCTCTGTTTACCAACAGCACGAATTGATGGCTAACTCACTTGACGATCTATATATACCTCGTGCAATCTAACTTCACGAATTTTTGTCTGACCTTCCGGGCTATAGTAATAAAATAATCTGCACAAGACTGAACTTGAAATAATTGTTTATGCTATAGAATCCTTTTCCATATGAGTAGATGCTGTGGCAAATAATCAATATTACAGTGTTATAAAACATATATGCTCCAGTTATTTATTTGTACACCTTTATTGCACTTCAGATGCATGCAAAAGTGCATCTGAGAGTGCATTGCGAATACGGTCATATTCTTTCAGGTTTCGTATGACACAAAATGAGGCTTTTAAACATGATAAAATACATAGCCAGGTGCATGAAATACATTGCAGTACAATGTTTTTTCTCGTTTTTCTCAAACGCGAGCTAACGGATATATAAAGAGGTATAAGTAGAAACACAAGATAAATACGTGAACCGAAACTGTCGTGGAGTAATTATGCCGCAATCATGGGTCTTCCTCGAAGGAGGAGCGGAAAGGGGGAATCGCTTTGTCTTTTTCTGTAATTACTGGTGGGATGGGAGAGGCACGCCTTCAAGGCCAGTCACGAGCTGATATCAATAGGCAGGGGATGGGCTATAGATTACTACAAAAAAGACTTTCCAGAGATTTTTAATTCCAGAAGCATTTCCCGCGCACGACAGGTATGTAAAGCTGGTGCAAGGCCTGGAGTAATAGCGAGAGCAGTGTGTTTAGCTCTTACGCCCGATTTCACCAACAGATGTTAAAATCGACGTTAACAAATGTAACGTAACAATTGTCACAGCGATAACACTAATGTTAAATTTCTTGCATTTCACCAACCTGTTTTCTGAAAATGTTCACAAACCTGTGTTAACGCCAAGAAACTTGTAAATATTACAGCTATAGAAGGCTATGGATGAGTCGTATTATTTTCTGAACGTACTGCGATGCGGTTTTGTTTTCATTTTCGTCTGCACAAATGGCGGATGAACATAATCATAAATAAAGCCGTGAGACAAATTTCTCATCGATGGAGAAAGAATTGTTAATTGAGTTGGTGACGAAGTGTAAGGATATCGTGGAAAATAAGAGGACGGATGCGGTGAATGTAAAAGAGAAAGATGTCGCGGGGAAAATATTGGAAACGAATTTAATTCAAATGCATGTGTCACTACTACAAGCACCAAACAACATGTCAGTATTACGTAAATTTAAAACGAGGTGCGAAGGACAAGTGAAATGAAATGTGTAGTGTTTAACGCCCGCTTTTACTACATACGGCACCGCAGGCGATGACACTGATGATACATGAGATGAAGATGGAGCACCGGTGGAATGAGATGGCGGGGGAAACCGGAGATGCCGGAGAAAACCCGCCCCAGCGCCGTTTTGTCCACAACAAATCGCACTTTGCGGTCGCCTGGAATCTAGGACAAGTGATTTAAACGTTTCAAGACGGGAGGTGGACAGTGTATTATCCACATAATTCAGTGAATTATAAAATCGCAAGGTTATTAATACTTGAAGTAAAGGCGAGATCGCGATATTCCTTTCGATGCATGTTCTAACCTCTCTTGTACTTCCGCAGTAACCTTCATAGCAATATGTTGCGACAGTCTATACCTCCGTAAAAAAGTTTTCTTCGGATAGCTCCTCAAAATCATTTCTCCTCATAGGCCGTACTTTATTACGAATGCAATTTAGACGGTCTTAAATATAGCAAATTGACATCAACAGCTGAGTTCATGCTCGCCATCTTGACTATTTACAACTGTTAAGGACTTGACATCAGAAATGTGCTTTGTTAGTTTAACAAGAGATTTAACACTAGTGTTACGCTAACACATGTTGGCGAAATGCAATTTTTGTTATAACTATTGCTAAACTCGTGTTAAGTCTTAACACCTGTTGGTGAAATCGGGCATTTGAGTTGAGTGCGACTCTGTGGGGGCGGAGTGTGCATGTGTTGCAGTTCACGAATCAGTCAGTCAGTGAGCAATGTATAGAAGTGTGATACGTTCCAAGCTCCGTGGAACGGTGCAGCAAAGCAGTTCACTGGTCAGTAAGTGCGGCTTCGTGTGAGGAATCGGTGAGCTGTGGAACAGATGTGAATATCCGAATTTTGTTCGGAATTGGTGTGTAGCTTGGAGGTTGATTGTACGCTAGCATTGCGCTAACAATTTTAGCGTCAAATAAAGCAGTTTGAAGGGAGCCTTCGTCGTTGTTACAATATATATCTCTTTTTCCATCCGTATATTTATTAAGTTCGCTATATAGGTAAACGAATTTACCTTAAAAGTGAGGCAACGTTAGCATAAAATGAGGTTCGAATAAGTGCAGGGAAGTTTTTCTATGAAATTCCAGAAAAACCGGTCTCAAAAGGCGTACTGCCTGTACAGTAACTCTGCTTCACTGTACGTAATCGGGAACACGTTATCTAAGCTCGCATATAGATCACTGAACTTCCAAGCAGGTAAAGGGTTATAACTAAGCCTGGAAGTTTGGACAGTTAACTGCATTTGGCACACGGAATTAAGCTTTCCAATGCGCGCTTCATGGAAGTGCTACAGATAAAATTGCATAATAATATTTTGTCCTTGAGTTAGCTTTTTTCAAGAAAAGAAACAGCTTTTCGTTTGCAACGTAAATGTTTAATTCAAAGAATGTTAAAGCTCAAGCAGTCATGTGATATCGACGTTTGTCTTAGTAGTCGCCAAAACATTAGTATAGGCCCCCCTCAAATAGCAGCCCAGGCAGGGAGACGATTGCACATGTGAGAAATGGTGACCTACGGTTTATTGTCCCAAGCAACCTCCACCCGTTGTCGCAATTTGGCAATGGTTATGGCCGGCTTGGGAGGCTAGTCATTACCTTCTCCAAAATGTCCCATACTTGTTCATTGGGAGAAAGGTTAGGGAACTGTGCTAGTCAGAGGGCGTGTGCTATTCGGTGAGACGGCATATTACCTTCCCATCGAAGAAATAGCAGAAACAGGTAATTATAAACCTGCTGAATGGAGATGTCACATTTCACGTTCCTAGATAATCACCAAAGTTGAGCGTGAGTAGTAACGGATGACACTGCACACCCTGAAGCTAAGATCTGGGCCTTTGTGTCTTGGGAAAATACATTCAGCGATTACGTTCAGCAGATTTACATTGTATGCATACACGACCATCACTTGCCTACAGGCAAAGCCTGCTCTCAACACTTGAGACAACAGAGCGCCATTATGTTGTTCACGTGACAACTTCTCAACACCATAAGAGATGCATAATGTGACTTTGTGGGTTCGTGAAATGAAAAGTCCAATTGCACAGACTCAAAATGTTCTTTATTTCCACTGACTTACAGTTGAACACTTGCCAATTACATAGAATTACGTAATGCACACAATTACGGTTCACCGGTTCGTCCGTGACAGTTGCACTTTGCTCTCGCAATTACGTACACTCCTCCGGTACACGTACACAGTCTTCTCGTCCGTACACTAGCACGGCGCTGCTTCGCTGCTCGCCAAGAACTAACTTTCCTCCAGCCCAACTGGCCAATCTAGAAGGTTCTGGATTCGATGAAATATCCCGTAAGTTCGAGAACTCAGGTGGAACGGA
Organism: Mantis religiosa; assembly: GCA_030765055.1. Taxonomy (NCBI): domain Eukaryota; kingdom Metazoa; phylum Arthropoda; class Insecta; order Mantodea; family Mantidae; genus Mantis; species Mantis religiosa. The sequence goes on from JAUKNK010000156.1 coordinate 843,714, forward strand.
AAGAGACGGCACAGTGATGTTTTTCCAGCCAACCCTCGTTACCGCTATAAGAAAAATGAGTGGGCGTGGCGAACGCCTACCGTCTCCTGCTGCTGCCGGCCCGTTCTATAGGGTTTCCGACGTTCGGGTGACAATAATGATGATGTGTAACTGGTACCCTGGCCAGAGTCATGGGCGACTTGAGTTCTGCAATAAATGGTTTCCAGTAATCCGTGCTGACACTCCAAGTGCTGAAATTCTTAAAGACAAGAAATATTCAAGTACTATTTATAATTTATTAAAGGATTATTGTTCCAATAGAGAAGTATTCATTGGTGGATCAAATTTTGAAACTAGGAAGAAGATAACCAAGGGTTGCCCTCAGGGTTCTATCTTGGGGCCCCTCTTTTGGGATATTTTATCAGAAGATTTATTAGAACTACTGGAAAGAGATCATAAGGTTTTGGATGTAATAGCGTATGCTGATGACATAGTCATAATGATGGATGGACAGAGCAGACTAGAGCTAGAAAATAAAGCAAGAGAAGTTACAAATACATTATCAAATTGGTGTTTCAGAACAAAACTAAAAATTGCACCAAACAAGTCAAATTATGTGCTTTTTAAGGGAAATTTAAAGCGGGATCCTACAGTGAAGATAAATAATCAGAACATTAAACGGGAAAAAGAGATGAGATATTTGGGTATCATGATAGATGAAAAATTTCATTTCAGAAAACACACAGAGTATATTAGGCAGAAAACAGAGAAAATAATGCTTAAGCTAGCAAGAATAACCAATTTAAATTTTGTACTTCCATTGCGTAACATACAGATATATCATAACACCATTTTTGCTTCAATTATGACGTATGCGGCAGCAGTTTGGGCAGAAAGGATGGATGATGTACAAATAAGAAGATTGTTGAGAAGAACGCAAAGAAAAGTATTATTACGTCTGACAGGAGCTGTAAAAACAACACCAACTATGGCATTGCTAGTAACAACGGCCATTTGGCCGATTGATTTATTAATAAGATTGAAGGGCGCAAAATTTTGGGCGAAAAAAGGAAACTTAGAAAAAGTTTATAATATAACTGGAGTCAGAACAAACAAATCTTGGGTGATTAAAAATAGTTTAAAAGATAAATGGCAAAAAGAATGGACAGACAGTCTAGAAGGTAGAAGAGTGTTTGAAATTTTTCAGAACGTCAAAGAGAGACTAAAATTGAATTTTATTCAACCAACAAAGGGATTTATACATTATATAACTGGACACGGACCTTATAAGACCTATTGGAAGAAAATCAATAAAACTGAAAATGATATATGTGAATTATGTAACAAACAAGATAATCCTGAACATGTAGTATTTGAATGTGGAAGATATGCAATTCACCAACAAGAAGAGAGGCATGCGCTAGCAGGATATATCGTATATGACATAATTCGAGATCAACAATTGGTAAATAAATTACAAGTTTTGACTAACTTTGTAAGTAAGAAAGCATGGGAGGTAAAAATATTCAAAGGAGAAAGAGTTGATAATAGGCGAAGAATAGTACAAGATCCAAGAAGGAGTTCTAGAATACAAAATAGGATAAGACGGGAAGAATTATTGAATAATCTAACAATGGAGTTGACTGCATGGGCGGCGGAGGGAGAGAGTGATGGCAGAGGCCATGGTGGACTACAGAATTAGTAGATTTAGATATAGATTTAGGAAATAAGGATTTTGTAATTTTTATAGTTTTCTTTTTTTTTTTGCTTTTTTGTGTTTATTTCTGTTATTTTATTTCATTTTATTTTTGTAGAGTAGTTTTCTGAGAGATTTGTATAATTATAACATTTGTAAGGATTTTATGGAAAAATAAAGAGAAAATTTGGATATATGCCCCGGTATAGTTGTCTAGGTGCCGGGGTAGAATATTCAGATTTTATTTATTTATTTATTTATTTATTTATTTATTTATTTATTTATTTATTTATTTATATATTTATTTGTTCGGGTTCTCACCGGTGCCCCTACAATGCTCGGAACCAGTCCTACATGCGTACATCGCGGCTGTCCAGATCTTGTAAAAAGGTAGTAGATGTGTTTTACAGAGCATTAATGAAAACTCCGACACACCACGGATGCATTGCACACATGTTCTGCAATTTGTTAAAGATCCATCCCTCTTCGCGTAAGCCAACAATTCCACCTCATTCAAATGTCTGTAGCGCTGCCACAGGAGGCACGTTTCTGTCATAGCATGGCTATACCCTACCGAGTCTTGGGAAACCACCATTTAGCTATTATGGTAACACAGTAACTATTTGTAGAGTCACAAAAACTCGTACATACAATCTACCAGGGCTATCTGTTTTGTGTTGACTATGATACATCAGTCAGCATTCCGGTAATCGTTCAGTATCCACGTACTACACCCATGCCTCGATGAATATAGTTCCGGAAGGGTTCCACTTTTTGCCACTATGTGGTATCACAGAGACTTTTAAAAATAGTTAATCATTTATAAAATATTGGGAACACGATTTTGCAGACGTGATGTAGCTGGAGCAGTAGACAACACATTTGGAGCTCTTTGAAGCATCTGAATAGAGTTTAGATGATTCCAGCTGAAGCCTGCACATGAACATGAAAAATCGTGCATGAACGTGTATGTGGACCTTGCACATCTGATAACGCTAAGCCCTCTACTTGTTAGTACAGCCTTAGCATATGTCAGCGAAATTTACAACGGAACACTACAGATACTATTATGAGTTTCAAATGGAATGATGTTTGTTCTTGAGCGCTACTAGGTGAGCAACCAATCGGAGTCCTGCGGCGTTGTCGTATTGCATTCCCCCTAAGTGGTGTGTGACGAATAGCAAACTAATCAATCTCTAATAAATAATATTCGTACTAAGATAAAATTCAGATTTTGCAAAAACTGATCCATGAGGAAAAAAGAGCGTAATGTATTTAACATAACCGCAAAAGACCATATTTTTAGCTCAGTTTTCCTAGTGCAAATAAATAAAGTAGATATCATTATATTATAACAATGCATTGCGACGTAAGCACTGTAATGAATATCATTATTGGTTGCCATGTATGCGTGAACGTATATTTGAAATTACTCAGAACTGAAACGTAAACATTTGACATGACGTGGTAAAAGAAATATGTACTCTGAGTAAGCCAAGTTGTTTGTTAAATTCGATGACAGGAAACGATACGCTTCCTGCTGGTCTGACAGAACGTGTCTGGTCACATTATATCTTTGTTTATGAATTGTTTTGTAATCTCTATTTACTCTAGAGTTCAAAGCAGCATTATTCAGTTACTCTTCCATGAGAAAGTGTATCAGCTGGATCAATGAGCCGCGATCCACCTCCCCTCCCCTTACTACTGCTAGAACAATCCAATAACGTTAATGTGGGCAAATTATGTTGCAAACAGAAATAATAATGAAAATTAATTGTTCTTTCACACTGGCCGTGTGTAGGCTAAATTGTGGAAACGAGTCAGACTGAAAAACTCAATGCCACAGCCGGGATTTGAACCTCGGATCTTCTGGTCTCCGTCCAGCCGCTCTAACCATTGAGCTACTATGGCCAACGTGCCGATATGGCATTAATTCCTCAACTGACTCGTATTTTCCCCGGTAAACCACTTAGGAGTTCTCATAAACACATGAGACAACTACCTTAATGGCGACTTACAACATGTAAGTACTTTAAGGCCCAGGCTTTATAGTTCGGACCACTATTAGGTCAATTAATGAAAATTCATTGTTCTTTCACACTGGCCGTGTGTAGGCTAAATTGTGGAAAGGTAGAGTCCGACTGAAAAATTCAATGCCATAGCCGGGATTTGAACAACGAATCTTCTGGTCTCCGTCCAGCCGCTCTAACCATTGAGCTACTGTGGCTAACGTGCCGATATGACATAAATTCTCCAACTGACTCGTGTTTTTCCCACTTAGGAGTTCTCATAAGAGACATCTACCTTAATGGCGGCTTACAACATGTAAGTCGACCTTATTCACGAAGAAATTGACAAGGAACACAACAAGACTGGGAAAACTGCGTGAGACATCAGATAAACTACAAGAAGACGACTTTTGGAAAGAAATAGCACGTAACGAGATTTTGGAACTATCATCATATATTTGCGATACTCAGACGTTGATGACAATGACGAATTATCTCTTAAAGGAAGTAACATTCACAGCTATATGGATGCACTGCTGTTATTTTCGATGGATTAGAAAAAAGTAATCCATAAACTATGATTAATTGTAAACTATATTTATTTAAAACATTTGCGTAATATGCTCGTACGAATATCCATGTTGCAATTGTGATTTCTATTGAATTATTGTAAACTTTGGAAATTCAGTTTGCGTTCCCTTACGTCTAGCACCACGAACACTCGCAAGTGTGTGTGAGAGAGAGAGAAGTATAAAAAGAGTGAGGATAACGAGGTGGCAACGGTAAAGGCATCTGATTCGATACTCAGACGGAGAAGACAATGACGAATTTATTTATTTATTATTATTATTTTTTTTTTGCTTGTTCCATTTATACCCCGCCTTTAACTACTATAGTCATATCGGCAGCAGTTCTCCTTTGGAACATACCGAAGGTGTTAACTCGTTATCTTTTGGTTTTTAATCATTACATCACGCACACATCACACTCTCATTCA